>OZ026614.1:63601070-64093570 GCA_964020975.1 Hermodice carunculata | reverse complement strand
CTTAACTGTCGCACCTTTGCGGGCGCACTGACAAATGAGCTGACATTCGCTCCCACACAGTCTTATATACAGCCTTACATATTGACAATGGAATTTTAACGCAAGTGACAGAAGATGTTGCGCAAGCACAAAAAAGATCGGACCCCAACGTTTGACCTCCTACTGTTTAGTCAGATTAATTGACAATCTTTAGTGGTGTGATACCTATGGCAACTAACATTATTTGATAATCCTAACTTATAAAACATCTATTGACATTGTGTGGGAAATTCATCAGCATCATATGAACGCTACGTTTGTAATTTGCACGAATTCTTGTATCGGCATATCGTTTGAGGGTGACCATAATAACAAAAATTCACCAGACTCCCAATAAAAAACCATGGCATGATCATAGAAAAATCTGTTATGATCATTATCCCATTATAGTTGCATAATTCATTTTTTTTTTTCGTTTTGGGCCATCATACGTCTCGATACATCAGCATCCTATTTGTAATACCATAATATTATCATATTTATAATTTGTGATCCTTTTCACATGCAAATATGAAAATCATAATCATAATGCTTTTCTTATGCTAATGTGGAATCATGATAATTCGCATGCCCATGTTAATAAGCAATAATTCATAATTATACATAAGTTAATTTGAAAGCATAAACAATCCTATTCATATAATACTAATTTCATATTCATAATTGTATTCAACTACTAATTTGCAACCACGAGGTACTCTTTATTACTGTTCTGCATTACACATGCTCTATGGGTGGGTTCAAGAAAGAATCATATCTTGTGAGACCTCATGACACATGTCTGGAATAGCCTTGCCTTGTATCTCGAGGTAACAGTGTAATATATACATTAGTTTGTATAAACACAGCTGTATGTGTTAGTAAAGAGCAGGTGAAACATGTGGTCCCGGTATGTGTTTTGATTTCTTTTGCAGACACCCAAAGCGTGCAGAAAATGCAAATACTGCATGAAATGGAACATGGTGACAAGGAGATCATATTGTCCGATGACCCCAGAGTAGAAGAAGACGTAACTGGCGTTGTTATTGGTGTCGTAATTTCGGGACTGATTAGTGCAATCATTATTGTATGTGTTGTTTGTCGGTAGGTCCTTTACAGTGTTAATGTAAGGCTATCAGTCAATCAAGTAGTTAATGCCAATTGACTTATTTTGCTTTTCATTTACCGAACGAGGTCGTCGTGATCTCAGTGTTATACTGTCACAGCAGTTTTATATTCCAAACAGTATTTCAAGAGAAAGCACTTGATACAAGACGATGGTATCCTTCCGTTTAACATCTGGTTGTATTCATAAAATGAATTTGGGGCTATATTTTTATTACAGAGCTAAGCGTTATGCAAGTAGCGTCTACAAATGTAGACCTAATACAAATAGGATTTCTTTATTCATTTTTTAAATGGCTAATAATAAATACATTCTTTTCCTTCACCTGGAAAAATTGCAATTTTTACGGTCTCATTTTCCTCCGCGGGAAATGCTTTGTGCAGTCTTACCGCTGCCCTGTTGACCAACCTCCAAATAGGCGACTCCTCTTTCAGAAAATACTGTATAGTTGACTGATGCGCCGCTGAAAAAAAAATCTGCACTCCAACAGTACCTACCCCAAGACGAAACACAGCAGACGGAGCTGTAGTTTTGCTGCCCACTCGTAAATTACGTTATTTTATGAGTTGGTGACTCTTTCAAGATTACCGTAATCTTATTGGTTACGACGGTGCACGTGGCAAAGCTGAAAATAGTTTAATGACTTGAGATGGAGTGCCCAAGTCAGCGGAATCGTAATAGTGATTTGTGGGCGTGGCCAAGTCATGCCATCTGGCGATAAACTTGGAACTAGACATTACGATTCCAATGACTTGGCCACGCCCACAAATCACTATTACGATTCCGCTGACTTGGGCACTCCATCTCAAGTCATTAAACTATTTTCAGCTTTGCCACGTGCAAAAATATTAAAACTGGACGTTGTCTTTTTTACTTTATAATGTAATTTCTAAAATAAAGCAGTATTAGATATTTGCTTCCTTTCGATGTAACTCATAAAATAAAACAATTATGGACTTTTGCTTCATTCACTGGTTAGTTTTATGGACCTGACAGAAGAATACTGACCTCGGCCTTCGGCCTCGGTCAGTATTCTTCTTTCAGGTCCATAAAACTAACCAGTGATCTCAGCAAAAGTCCATAATTGTATATTAATTCTTTGACCAAGTCAGATCTAGCATAAATGCGGTACCATAATGACTAGTCTAAATTTTTATTGTCTATTTTGTATGCTGCTTTTTTTTCTTTTCTTCCTTTTCTTTTCTTTTCTTCTTTTTTTTGTACATTTAGTCCATGCTTTTTTGTTTCTGACGTCACTTGCAATGTCAGTCTAAACTTTAGATATGTACAAATATATATATAAACATATTTTGGAATAATTGTTCTCTTTCAACAGGCACAAAATACGAAAGAAATTTTCAAGCGGTGACCAGCTTCAGCCAAATTGCAGCAAAACGGAAGTGAAGACAGAGAAATGTAGGGTGGCTGATGGGACGCCAGGGACTGTCGATGAGGAGGCGCCCTTGATGTCTTCTTTGGACATGAATTACGAATAGGAAGCAAGCTTTGTGACCAGGCAGATGAGGAATCCGATGACGTGCCATGCAGTCAGTCAATTCATGCAGACGTATGGCCCCCTCGCACCACACCGCAACCTGCATTGTGGCAACGATCAGACCTGCTTCACGTCAAGCTGTGACAACTATTGATATTTGACTGCCCTCTGTTATGGGCACATCCATTGACGTAACCTTGGTTACATGTGTTTTGCATGACCGCAACATTTGTGTTAAAGTACAAATTCAAAGGGACTTATGTTCAATTTGAAAGAAAAAGTATCACTGGCACTTAAAACATTGATTGAAGACATATCATCAGACAGCTTAGTAGAAAGGCCTTGCAATCAATTTGTCAATACCAGGACTGGTTTAGCTCTTTTGTTGCGCCCATCTCAAGTTCAAGAGTCCACGAAGTGAAACATTGTAACCCTAACTATATGAATAGAAACGTTTGAACACACACATATATATATATTTGGGGGGGGGGGGTCTTTTTTCTTTTTGTTTTTTGTTGTTTTTTTTTTTTTTTTTTTGGTTTGTTTTTGTTTTTGCTTTTTTTTGTTTGTTTTGTTTTGTTTTTGTTTTTGCTTTTGTTTTTGTTTTGCTGTTGCCTGCTGAACAGGCTAAGTTACATTCTTCATTCCAGAACTCTCAAGAATCACACTCTGAAAAAAAAACAGACTGTAGCAGAAAAGCATGTTTGAGATTTCCGTCATGTAGGGTGTTATCAAGTGGTACTAATGAAACATGCCTAACATGTACACACACAAAAAAAACATTGCTTAGATAGGATAAATGAAATAGAGAATCTCACATGGCTGAGAGTGACTCACGATTTTCTCTCACAAGGTATGGTTGTTGGCGGGGAAAATCAATCGTGACCTGTGGTTACCCCTGATTTTCCCCAACCAACAAATTTCCCTCCTGAGAGAAATAGTAATCACCCTCAAACCTTTAAGATTTTGTTTATTATGTCTATGCTCAAATAAGTATGAATCGGGAAAATATGCCTTTAGCCTTCTTTCAACGTCAACCCTGTATGCTGTGTTTACGTTTGTCGTATTTATTGCACATCACGCGTGATGTATCATCAAACTTCCCTCGCGCTCACTTGATTTTGTCCATAGTATACATTATATAGCTTCATGCTTCATGTCACTGATCGAGGCGCGTTTCAATTTTGTTGTAACAATGTTAAGGGGATGTGATCTACAGTGAGTTGTTACTTTTAAATTTCCCTCTAGAAAATGGTAATTCATCCTCAAACGTAGAATAGATATATTCTGTTATGATACACAGTCCATTTGCTTTGAAATAATAAAGATGTACCACATACGTAAAAATCTTTAGTATTTTAGCTCAACTGACTTGTCAGTAACCTGAGCTAATGTGGTGGGTCTTCGTGTGTCTGGCGTCTGGCGTCCACAATTCACATTACCCACTTTTCCAAAACGCTTAAACACATGTACTTTAAACGTGGCAATGTACCTTGGATGGGTCTCTGCCAATTTGTTCAAAGGGTCGTGCTCCAGAGATTTTTTAATTTCATTATGGTTTTTTGTTCTTTTTTTGGTCAAATCTCAAAATATCTCCAAATCCACTTGACCAATTGTTTCGAAATTGCAAAGGGTCACATCAAGGGATCTCTAGACCTGAATTCGTTTAAGAACTGGTGCTGCGAATTTTTTTTTTTTTTTTTTTTTTTTTTTTAAATGATTTTTAGTGTGTTTTTGCAATTTTTGACTTCTTCAAAATCATCGGCCAGATTCACTTCTAACTCTCTGGCAATGTTTTTCTAGTCGGTCTCCACCAAGTTTGTTCGAATGGTCACCCTTCAATATTTTTGTACTTTTTATTATTTTTTGTTCTGTTTCGGGCAAAAAAAAGGACTTCTACGAATTCGCTGACCCAATCGCCTTGAAATCACAAAAGGGACACTCCTAGTGACCCCTAGTTGTTAATTTGTTCACAAGGTTTTGCTGTTTTTTTCAATTTTCTTTGATTTGGGGTATTTTTGTTTATCCTTGCTTTTATGGATGAGGTTGTGTGGTCACTTTTACACCAGCGCTAAGACATTGAATATGAACAGCATTGGGCAGAACTAATGCCAGATGCGAAGACGCCTTCACTTATTGCAGAAATGGTGAGAATGAGGAGTTAAAACTGCTCAGGGACTGATCAATGTATGAAGGATACCGGTTTCAATAGCGATTTTCTGCTTAAATATAATTTATTGGTGAATATGTTCGCCATTTCCAGAATACTCATGATATTTTGCGTGGCATGAGCGTGTCTAAACAGCTGACCGTATTTCAGTAGATGGACGACAACATCATGGTCAAAATCAAATCGCTTACTCTCCACCATCACACTATAGCTGGACAAGTATCTCCACTGTTTGGATTCAAGGCCTCTGCTTCAGTTGTTCACCACAGGTGCTGGTGCTGCGCACTGACAATACAACTTGTTTTGTTCAGGGCCGACACATACATGTAAATGTAATGTTGAATGCCAGTCAGACAACGGGAGTGTGTATTTTGTCATTTTGTGCACGTTTGTGTTGGCACTGAAGCCCAAGATCAGGCGTGGTGATGGGAGGGCCTCTGGCGTCGTTAGTATGGTACCGATTCCATAACAGGTTCAGGTGCCATTGTTTTACAAGCCTGTACCAAAATTTAATGAAAAATTCATATATTTAGTAAAATATTACTAGACCTTACGCCAAATAAAGAGTATTTTGTCGAGGAGGTTATGAATAGAAATTGGGAAAATCATCTGTTTTATGTAGTCACGATTGTAGGCGATAATATGACAGTCATTAACAATTCAATGGATATACGAACCATTTGGTTGAGTAACCCCTAACTTTAACCTAAAGCAGAGAAAGCTTATCAAAACTTCACAAATAACTGTAACAATACACCAACACTGGAACCCAGACAGTTAGTCACGATGTTATTTTGGCAAACTAGTTTAAAAATGCTTGACCCAGATCGAAATCAAAACGACCGAAACTTGAAAGGTACTGTACACTTGTTGACCTTGTGCAATTGTGGAATGATATCTGATGGGACTTGTAAAAGGTAAGTTGCGCAGGTAAGATTTCTTACTACATTTACACAATGTATGGTTGACTGATAAATGTATCTGCTTATGGTTTGCCATGGGACTTTAACTCGGCAATAAGGTACCATAGAAATGAACTTTTTGTCAACTTGTCCGTTGTGCAACCAACTTCCAAGTAAATTCAGCTTGCCATGGAGCTCATGAAGTTGGCCTGTTTTTCCACCTTAAAAGTAAGTAAGTAGACAGTCTGATAAACTATGACTGGCCGTAATATTACAACTTACCTTAATCATGTCAGTGATGAAAGGCTTTTGCTACTGTACCACTAAGTCTAATGAAAATTAGAAGTGTTATTTAGACACATACTCGACACTCGGGTGATCTCTCCTCGAGATTAAACTCGCGTAGAATGCTTAAGATATTCTCTGTTTCTAAATTTATATATCACAAGGGCTTAGGCTGATTTGCACCATGTGTAAAGAAATCAAAACTGTCCAGCTAACAATTTCCCGTTTTGACAACATTTTCGGTGCATTCGATTGTTCTTGCACCAACGCTGACATTTGACGTTATGAAGACATAAAGTTGTGGACTCCCATGAACGTCCCCACAACTTTTTTTTTTGAGAAATTGATCCGTGTAGTCATCAGTACTCCTGCGCATGGCCGCTGATTCTAAACTTGTACAAGGTGGCTCAGTGGCGATTGCTGCTGCTGGCTCTTCGGTGTTGCTCTCATCGTCGTTGTTATTACCGATATTGTCAGCAGTGTTGGCTGTGCCATTACGCCACCATTAAGCAGACGTCCACTTCCTTTTGTACAACAAACGTCTTCTCTTCTGTTCGTCCATGTTGAAGCTTTAAAACAGATTTGAAGGCATATAATTCATAAATAAATGAATATCCTTTGTTTAAAAATATATATAATGAGTAGGTCACTTAATTGCCTTGAAAGGTTTTCTATATTATCAGAAAACTAAAAAAAAAAAAAAAAAACAAGAAAAAAAGAAAACGTCTGGGTAAATAGGTCTCATATTGGTCATTTTGATTGAAAATTAAAAACGTAAATAAAAAGGTTTATTGATAATCATTATTGTTTAACGATATCTTCGCTTGTTGTGAGTATTGCTTAATTAAAATTGTACACCGAAGAAAATATTTTCGATGAGACTTTCCTTTTCAGTTATGAGTATTTCGAAACAGTCAATATTCCTTATATATATATATATATATATATATATATATATATATATATATATATATATATATATATATATATATATATATATATATACATATATTTATTTATATATATATATATACACACACACACACACAAACAAAACTATTTCCGGAAAGCCCTACTTCTGTGAAAAAAGTCTTTATTCACAAATTATTCATTATCTTGCATATAAGAATAATCATTTTTAGCATGTATATTGCAACTTCTATTTTAAATACGCCTTTTCCCTTTCCTGAAACCCTGAGAATAATTTTAAAACCGACAGTAAATTTCTTTCTGGGAGCAATTTAATGTTCATGTTTATAAAGAATGCAAGACTAGACTCTATATCCATACAGATAAATGTGCACAGATACCAGTCTGGTGGAATGCGCTGATTGAAATGCTTTTTTTTTTCGAAACTATTCAAAAATAACCAACAAATGAAATTTCCGTCTCTGAAAAAGGCAAATAAAACGTAATGTTTTTGTTGTATGTTTCAACTTTAGGAGATGCATGCTGTCGATTGGTTTTAGAACAATTCCCACAGCTAAATAACGACACAAATCCTCGCCAAACCTTTGACCCTGTGTATATGACCTCTACAAGACATTCTTGGGATTCAATATAGTGTCCATGCTACATCAAAAGAAAACGTGGGGAATACCGATGCCACAGATGATAACGCTACAGGCCCTAGCAGCATCTTTGGGACTGACCCAATTTTTTTCATCGATCTGTTCCTGGGGCCCCTTTTACTCCTTCTACTCGTGGTCCATGACAAGTTGAAGCCAGCACTTACAATGCAAACTAAACTTCACTGACACATATTGTCAAGATATGCATGAATTGGGACTGCAGAACACTTCCATTGATTTGTGCTGCCCCATCACAGAGGTTCCAAAACAACAGATTTTTCGGTAGATCTATAAAATTTTTGTATTTAAAAGTTAATATTCCAGGCTAGCGAACTTTTTATAATGTTCCCCATTATAAACTTTTAGATCTACCGAAATTGGAGCATTTTCCTGGATTTGCTCAAGATTTTGATACAGAACAGTTCGGAAGCTCTGCCATCACCATGATGGGGTATGGACGGCTTGGGGTGAGGTCTAGGTCGGAACAGAGCTGGCAATAAACAAAATTAAACCACAGTACTATTGCACGTGGAGCTGGATTGTTTCCCCATTCACAAATCATACAAAATTGGAAGAAACCCCTATCACATAGATAATATAAACAGAAGAGGCTAGTCGCGTGCATGTCGCATGAATACTCTTTGTGTGTCCTCCCCCCTTCCCCCCGCCCACCCGTTCATTATGCCTGGCGCCAATTCTATCATCTCAAAAGAAAAGAAATCATAATGTGGTAAGAAAGGTAGAATTTTATCAGATACAATGACTCCGAAAAAGTGGGAACAAAACAATAGTATTATGTACATACCTTCAAAGCAGAATAAGTTCTCAGATCGTCATACAGACAGCTTGATCGACATGCACATTGGTAGAACGGTCAAGGATGACGGCGCAAAAGGCCATTAAACATACGAAGCTAATTTACAATTCTTTTTGCTTTTCAAATGTGAAAAACAGTTCTAAAAGTATTCAAAACTCGAAAATTTAGGCATATTCAAAATAACATATAGCTAGTCTGACGAATTTCTTTTAGTTTCACTGGATTGTGACAAACGCAACAGTAACAGCAGATACGAAACTGCACTGTGCCAGCACTTTTGAAATTTGAAATATTGTGCCTACGTGGTTTTAAGATTCCTATAAATCTTTCTCCCTTCAATTAAACTGAAGTATATTAACGGTTCCTGAACGTTTTATATATATATATATATATATATATATATATATATATATATATATATATATATATATATATATATATATATATATATATATATATATATATATATATATATATATATATATATATATAGTTTTTTAAACGTTCATTCCACGTTTTGCAGCAACTGTTTTCAGCAAACATTCACAAAACGCTCACGAAAGATTCTTAGAAAACATTGTCTGAAACTGAGTTGTTTTTTTTTTTTTGTCAGTTATCATGGGTCTGCAACCTTGATAGGCCATTTCAGCGGACTTATTCAAAATACAAGATCTCCTTGAATTTAACACAGTAAGTTCTTTAAACGTTCAGAGGACGTTTCAGGGCTAACGTTTTTACCGCGTGCTCACAAAACGTTCATGGAATATTGATAAAACACGTCGCCCGAATATACATATTCCCATCACTTAATACGCGCCTATAACGTTGCCATCCTAACAGACTGACGAAGACCTCAACGTTATTGCAACGTCTTCAAAATGTTATATCAGACCTAACAAAAATAGAACCATACCATAATTTTGTGATTACGTTTTGCGTTAGCTGGGTGAAGACTGAATTGGTTAAACACAAAACATATTTCAAATGGTGTTCTCTCCCAGAAATCACACTGATTCTTCAATCAGTATTTTCTTCCACCTAATATCACAAAGATTATATATCCATGAAACGATCTCGCCACTGCACCGATATGAAAAAGAAAAAATATTCAAATTCCCAAAATGTTCATAAAAATGTTAATGTCCATCCCTTTAAATGATTGTAAATAAAATACATGTGTATGAATGATTTTGACACGAGTCAAACATATTTGGGTGGTGTCTCCATGAGGTCAAACTTCATGAACTCATTTGGCTGCCAGTAAATCTTCTCTTTGAAATATCACAAAGCTGCAGTAAAACATTTTAAACTTGCCTTGTGGGCAACGGGGAGACAAATTAAACTTACCCTGGAGCAAAGAAACTTATCTTGGGCAATGGGACAACCGTTAAGTGTAAGGTGGAAGATCTGAAGTGCACAGTGAAACTGGCAACTTTGGATCGATATTACCCATTTATTTATAACAACTACATTAAACCTATATATTTTCTGATCACTAGATATCCACAGATTTGTATCCATGGTTCTTTTTGCAGGATTTTTTTTTTTTTTTTGAAATTTTATAGCATTCTTTTTGAAGTGGCAGGTTTTTACATTTTTCGCGCAAGATTCGCACTAAATTGCTTTGTTCACGTCTAGGATCGAATTCAATGGAAAATCCTGAAATAGCATTAAAGAAAGTTATAAAATTTTTGAGTACGTCCTGACAGGTTCATTTTCCTTCCATAAATTGCTCCAAAAGCTACGGAAGGGGTTGTCAGAAAAAATATTCCTGGTAACCGCTCCTGGATGTGATACTTTTCTTTTGATGTCCCTTGATTTTAATGTGATGTAGCAATTCATATGTTTGTGATGAGAGATACAAATTGCAGAGATTGAGCAAAAAAAAATAAAAAAAAAAAACAGTTCCGAAAAAAAAAAACACATTGAAAGAAAATGTTGCCAATTCTAATGCATTTATGCCTGTGATATGACACTATACGTATATAGGTTAGACAGGGACAAGTTAGTTTGTGGCCGTTAAGGGTTCAGACTGCGGAATAGGATAATGACTACCAGGAAGTGGTTCTAGACAAAAAAAGACAAATACAACACTTATTTCCCCTCTCCTGTGTTTTTATTACTGTGTGAAAATAGACTTGTAGCTTTACATATGTGATGTTGCCATTCAAAAAAAGTATACTTCGTGGCTTAAAACTCGACTTTTTTAACCTGGGAACTCCCACTTGGCTTGTTTCGGTGTGGGTTCACATGTGGCTTTCTATATTTGGGATGCGCTAAGTGTATTTTGATAATTTGGTTTTACATAAATAGATAATTTTAAAGAAGTAACAACAATGGTAGTGATTAGTCTTAGCTGGTCCATTCTTCTCTCCATGGCTAATGGTTACTGTTCCCTATGAGTGACCCTTTTCAGTGGCTCAATTGGTTTCCAGGGGCCATGGACTAATGACTGTGCAAACAGCGACATGGTTCATTATCATGCCCATGCATACAAACCCCATGTGCTCAGCACTGCTGAAACGTTTCAGGTAAACAAAAGTTTTGAGCTCAATTTTCTCATGTAAATTTGATGTCCCCACATCTGAGTTTTCGGGAGTATGTAATTTAAGTACCAAACTATCCAAAAATATTAAAAAGTGATTACAGCTTATCCAAAGGTGCTGGATTCAGATCTTCCACCTTAATCCCTCGAAATGATTATTTCAGAAAGGCAACAGTTTCCATCGAAGGTGTCAGATAAATGCTAGAGTAAACCAACTCCCAGGTGCACATCTTAATAGTTTGGTTAATATTCCCTTTAAATTTTATCACTATAAGTCACACTTTTGGAGATACATGAGCTCAGTTTGACTTGAAACTGGGGAATGGCTATTTTTCATTTGTAAACAGTGTTGTAAACATGGACCAAAATACCCCACATGTGCATCTTCTATTCTTGTTGATATTCACTTAAAGTTTCGTGACTGTACATCTGGGTCATATTTTTTGGCGATATATCAAAACGTGCCACCCAGGCTTTGAATTGATGAACAAATGGTACAGTCACTGCTTAGTCTCACCTGCAGCTTCTACCGGTGACAAAATAACAAATTAGGATATTTATATTTACACTACATGTAGGTAAACTTATGAATTGTTGAAGATACTGCATTATTCATCTGTGCCCAGCTGAGTCCACTTACTTATACGCTTTTACTGTTTGCTACATATCTCACCTCAGCTTACGATGACAAGACAATAACAGGAAGACATGTGGCCTTCACCTGATCGTCATGAGAAATATTTTCTTCAATACCCTTCCAAAAAAAAAACATCATAGCATGTGGATCTTGTCATTTTTTCAACATACGCTAATCGTAACTGAGTACGTGAGAATATTTTATTTATAATAAGAAGACTAGGTAATTGTTGATAAGAATATTGATGTTTACAACAATATCCTTGTATGGTATCGTGAAGACACAGCATTGTGTATCTGCGCCTGGGTGAGTAAACTCTGATATGATATGTGATTCAAATGCTTACTATCAAAAAAAAAAAAAAAAGAAGCATTATGTCATGTGCATATGTTTATTTAAATTGAGCAGTGTTGTCATTAGTCACATGAATGCAATCATATAATCAGCGACAGCGCTCGTGATCCTCAGAGAATCCAGTGTATTTGGATCTGTTGACCAAATCTGCTCTCATATAAGCTTTATGATGCAATATAATTATGTTATTATATATCCATAGAAATACAGGAAGCTGCAACTCGGTAGCATCAAACATTATGGATGTGTAAAATGCAGTTTTCATGTATCATACATACCCATGACCAAGTTGCTGCTGATGCTAACTACATCCCAGTTTCACATAATTTAAAGTTTAGTTTTCCATTCTTTTTTCAAGGGGGGGGGGGGGGCAATTGGTCAAGATACTTTGAGATGTGAATTGGCATAAACTTATAAGACCTGAACAATACTTGAGAGGTAAAAGAGACTAAGGTATATGACATAGTGACCTATTTTTGTCAACAGGTACATCTATAAGGTTAGACACACTTACCACAAAAAATTCAAATGGCTATCTCCTATAGTCATTGAGATATGATTCAGAATTGTTTAACGGATGGACAGACTGACAGACACAAATGGAGCTCATTACCATACCTATCCCCCATTTCGAGGGTGCGGGATAAAAATGCAGCACACATCACCAAGTTCCATATTTCACATAGCCTATGCAGTTGTATGTGTCCACCCCTTCTGCCAAGAAAAAGTGGCCACACACAGCAGGCAAAGAAATTGACTCCTATGTCCGAGCCTAGTGACCACAAAAAACAAAAAACAAAAAACAAAAAAATATGCGGCTGCTGGCGGCAACGGTTGCATACTGCAGGTACCACTACAAGTCAGATGGTCTGCATTAAGGCAGTCCTGTCCAGTGTCTTCAAAGCAAAACAACTTTCTTTGCAGTGTGTTTTCAGGATCACATGCAATTTCTATGTGGCTTCCATCACTTGATTATATAGGATGTGTTGTCCTAGTGGTGTGGTGGGAGAAAACAGCCCGTCTTTGGTATGAAAAACAATTTCTGGTGCTACCAATCACATAAATCTTTTAACAGTATGAACACTTCTTCCAACATAAGCCTGGCTTACAAGATGATCTACTCCATTGGATGATGCGAACAGCAGATAAGTATGGCCTGAAAGCAGAGGAGAGAGTTGGTGGTTTGATCTTTGATGAAATAAGCATTCACTGCCTGCAGTATATCATTATATAAAGTTCGTTCAATCCACATTTATTTAGAAGACTACTTTAAACGAATTATTTACAATTTTATCCATGTAATGTTCATAACATAACCGTTTTCATTACCCAAAGTGTATAATTTTGACAAGTACATTCCTTTGTCCACAGAACTGTTCTCGCGCAGAAGACACTGTGAATAATTTCCCTGTCCCCACCACAGGCGCTCGTAACGTTCAGTCAGTCGAGCTTCCGTGCTAATATACGCGGGGGGTAAAGAGGTTGGACCTGGAACATCTATGCATTCAATAACCCACATAGGGCCATATCTGCAATACAATATTGCGTATTCATCTGTGCAGTCAATTATTTGTGCTAATAAAATGGTGGCGGATGGGCCTAAAACCACAACGTGGTCACATGGAGCTCCTACTTAGAAAGGTTTGAAACGAAGTTCACATTTGGACCACCATCCCGCTTCACGTTTGGCATGATTTTTCCGTTTCTGAACACACCAACAAGCTCTAACTCACCAGTTTATTCCAAAACTATTTTCTACAGGTATATCACACAGATAACCCATTGAAATCCGCATATATCCACAGCAACAGGCCTACAATTGTCGAAAATGTCCCACAAAATCCATTTCGGGCAAAAAGTTCGACATTCCAGCGCCAAATTCAAACGGGGATCTCATCCGGAACCGTACGAGCGTCCCCACCGCACCAACAACTGCAGCATTATGCCCCCCCCCCCCAATATATATATATATATATATATATATATATATATATATATATATATATATATATATATATATATAGACTGTATTTTCTGCATCAACCTGGAAGAAATTAATAATTTCATAATCTGCAACACGCATTTGTTGGTTGGTTCACCAGGAGAATCAACCCCTGCTTAAGGTTATAAATTTGACTCAAGATGCATGTCTATATCAATTTTACAACACAAAATCAGATGTAAAAAAATTACAGCATGCACAAGTTTTAACATTTACCAGGCACTGCCCTTACAAAAACGAAATGCTGGGATTATGCTGGATATTGGTGGGCGTGGTGGAAAATGCTGGAGAAAACATGTGTCATAATCCAGCATTTTCTGCCAAGCATCCAGCAATATCCTGCATTTTTCCAGCCAGTTCCAACAAAATTTCGCCGGATTCTGTTGGGATTTAACCAAATCCCGACAAAATCCAGCAAAAATGTCGGTTTCTTTGAGTTTTGGTTGGTTCAGGTGGGGTTTGGCGAGTTTTTTGGTGGGTTCAGGTAGGGTTTGGTGTTTAGTGTGACCCCATGAAAGGCATGATTTCATCTTTTACGTTTTGCATTGTACATCACATCCATCGTGACTGTACCTCATCTACCATACTGAGTTACATTGGTTCATATGTCAATAGAGATATTCATACTGTGTATTAATCCAGTAACGTTAAGACATGAAAGTTCATGAGTTAATAATAGTGTAATCACAGCCATTTCCATTATGATAGCCTTGTGAATTATCCCCGGCCATTGCAGTGTTTGCACATCCACCTCTCCTCCAATATTTTGCTCCCATTGAAGGCTGGTGATGTTTGCGCGGGTTTAACCACTGCCAATGTTTGATCCAACCACAAGGGAAAGGCTAATAGATATCAAAATTTGTTGCCTTGCCCCATGCTTTGATGAATTCTGCAGTCGTTCAACACAGCACAACAGAACGAAGTCTTCACAATCCGCAAATTCAGTTAAACGAAATTGACCGATGATCGAATATTTTGTATCTTCATTCAATATTTTGATAGGTATAAGTGTAATGAATTCTCCAAAAATCTGGCACAGGTAATTAAAGATCCCGTTATAAGATATATACATAAGATTGCATACTAAAATAAAACTTTTGGGGCTAATTAATTATGCTGAAACATCGAGATTATAATTGGAACTTGAACGAGGGTAGACACACTTGTTCCTCCTTTATCGCCCATGTTGCTTTCCTTCCACAGAAATCTTGACCATTGAATATCTTACCAAGATCGAGATCTTTTTTAATTGTAATCTAGCAGGTCCAGCAAAAAAAAAACAAAACAAAAAACGTAGTCATATGCTCGGTTGAGAAATGTGAAAAATCTAGCAAAACCACACTGTGGTAACACTTAAGGATTTGCTGGACTATAAATTGTGCCAGTGAATTTCAGCAAACTCTTAGCAACCAAAATCCAGCATGCCCATCAAAAACTAGGCAGTAACAAAATTAACACTGTGTCGGATTCTGCTGGGCTGTCAAAGACTCAAGATTCAAAATTTTCCAAGTTCTGTACCCTGAGGCCTACTCCTGCAAAATCCAGCATCTTTAACAAAAATCTAACATTCTAAGATTTTACAAGTTCTTTTCCCAGCGAAATCAAGCATGCTCCCAGTGATATCCAGCATCTGAAGCAAAAACTAGAAAACCCTGAAAAGACTAAGTTATCTTTCCAGGAAAATCCAGCCTGTTTCCAGCAATATCCAGCATTCCCAGCAACAATGAGAATACCCTGAAAAAAACTAAGTTCTTTTTTTACCAAAACCCAGCATGTTTCCACCAGTATCCAGCATTGGCAGCAAAAACCAGAAAATCGAGAAAAAATTAAGTCCTTTTTCCAGCAAAATGCAACGTGGTTCCAGCACTTCTCAGCATGTCCAGCAAATACCAGCAAAATCCAGCATGATCCAAGAATTTTGATTTTGTAAGGGTTTGACCAAACTGCTTGACCATAAGTCATTCACACCGTTTTGGGGGCATTTGACTCATAATGTTTCCACATGTATGCTAAACTATGAATACTATGTCTGAATTGGTTCATGAGATAGGAAGCCTGATGTGTTGATAGTTCCATGGATGCATGGACAGGTCTTTACCATTTCCATGTCTCTGTATCATCTTTTAAAATGGCGACAAGGTACCAAAATATGTATAGTTGGAGTTTAAGGCCCCCATTAAATTTGAAAATGTGGAGAGGATAGGGGTGGGGTTCGGGGTTAAAACCTTGGTTATGAATGCCAAAGGAAATGCAAAATTAGCCATTTATCCCCTACTTTGTACCATATTACATTGAAAACCCATGGGATATGGCCTATGTGATATTCATGACCATATCCCATGGGTGGGACTACTTTCCCCCATATTTGTAGAATCAGCGATGTGGTTTTCCAAATATGGAAGGAATCAATTCCTTATTTGGTATATCCAACCTCGCTTTATTACCTTGCCATAAATAACGGCCGAAAACCTGATGGTCCGTGGTCTAAATCCCAGCCAATGGGTAAGAATATACTTGATTCTATGATGCAAACTAGGGCCAAAAATGCAGGACTGATTTAGTGATAATTGGCAGAAAAAACAGCTACTCTGTAAGACGCACGATGTGCATTCGACTTTTACATCCAAGTGTCCCGCCAACCATTATTCAACAGCTCAGCGGGCACAAAAATGCGCAGTCGTTGAACAATTATGCAACAGCAAGCCGAAATCAACAGCATGCCACGTGCAGCTTTCTCCAGGGAAATGATTCTTCTTTTCAGAAGCCTCCAACATCTGTCCAAAACACTCCCTAGAATCTGTCTTCATCGTTTGTCCCAGCTGGCATGGCAGGAAGCCATCGTCCCGCTCCTTCGGGCAATGCTGCCGTCACTGATGGGGACAATCTGACGGCGAACGGTCAGTTGAGCTCCACGGGTGCATAGGCCTACTTTGGAATGTTTGCTGGTGCAACATTCAAAGTCAGTGTGACCTTCCAATTCTCCTCTTCACCAAATTAATTCCATATAGCAATAATAAAAAAGTGTCTTTTCGTCGACATTTTTGTCTGAAGCGACAGCCGTTCAAAAAAAAATCCGCCATTAGGCCTGTGGTCGACCGCTTTTCTTTGTTTAAATTTTATGTCCATACGCGCGGAATGACTGTGTCAAAGTCTCATGTAATGTAGTGATATAAAATGTTACAAGAGATATAAATGGTCTTTTTTCTTTCTTAATGGACAGTAGGGGATAAATAAAAAATAACCCTCGTCGTTAATCTGTCTAAACCGAATCCCCAGAGTTGTTTGCCTGCCTGCGCGTCTGATCACCCGCGGAGCCATTTTGGAACGACTGGATCGCCGGTGACGAATCAGAGCGAGCGAGGGGGCACTGCGTTTAACGAAGAGTGGTTCATTTGAAGAGGCTCCGGGAGGAATAAACTTGTCGAGACAGTGGATTGTGACAAATCTTTTGTTTTATAGATTGCATGTGCCGGGGCAGCAGAAGGTGTTTAAAACAGAAAAACAGCATCTAAGACACTTTTTTTTGTATGTTCCATTCAAACCCTAATCAGTATTTTCGGTGGACAGTGACTTTGGCGGTCAGTATGAATGGGTTCGTATCCACCAAAACATGAGGACAACCATTCTGCTGGTTGCGCCTGTGAACTATTAGGCCTACTAAAGTGCACCTATATATTTATATAGGTATTATTATACAATTTTGTTTTTGGATTAGGTCTAAACGTGGCTCTATCGACATGTCCACATGACCTGTCCTCGTCAATATACACAGAGCCCGACAGCCGTGGTATACATTGTTATGGACAGGTCGACAGACCCATGTATAGACCGAATTCAAAGACTGTAACTGTTTTGTAATATGCATCTTTAAAATTATTGGTGTCAAAGTTAAAAATTTACCACACCAGACTGATCATTGCCGTCAGAAATGGTTGCGAAACAATCCGCACTACTATAGCTGTCTGCCATGTTCCTACCAGTGGAACAAGGTGAGTGCTACCCAGCAGTATATTTAATCCTGGAATATGATTGGTTATAAGTTGCTGATGACGCATCATGGAGAATACAGACTGGATGATAACCCTGTCTATACCACTACAGTTCAAAGGTCACTGAGAACTACTTCTCCCTCATAGCTGTTTCAATCTGGCTTAGCTCCAAATATGACCATTCAGGTGAGTGTTCACAGGAACCTAGAACCTCTTCAATTGTATGACACCGATTGGCAGGTCTTGTGAATCTTACTTCTATTGTGCGCCACCTAACGGCCAGTCAGAATGTGGCAATCACTTTGCGTTTGGAACTCCAAAGCTCAGTACATGGCTCCCGTAACCAGTGCTCAATGGTCGGGAATTTGTCAAAATGGAAACATTACATAGACAAAGATTCCTATTAAATAGAAGTATTGATTTATAGAAGCGGGCACGCAAATAATTGTACTTTTCGGCAATTAACAATTATCCAGAGAGAGAGACTAGTTTCCATATTCTGGCCCTATATGCCGTCATCTTTGACAAGCCGAATTAAAAGTCATCACTATATAAATCTAATTTACAGCCTCACACGCACGTAAACATAAGAGCTTACTTGTGTTCGCTCATATTCAACGAAACGTCCGTCTTCTCTCTCGGCTAGTCGCCGCCATGTTTGTCAAATTACCCGGAATTAGAATGGGAGCTGCCCTCTTATGCTGATATCCTCCCGCCGCTCTAAAGCAATTATTCCAAGCGAGGTGAAATCATGGATCAATTTATAAACGGATAGTACCGTAAAAAGCGAGTGCAGCTTTAATTCTTATGCCAGTATAGCCAATCGTGCGACGCCGATTGTGTGGTCTTTTGCATCTTTATTCTACTGTGAGCCACCTGACAGCCAATCAAAATGTGGCAATCGTTTTCTGTTCAGAAGTTCAGTCCACGGCACCCGTACTCAGTGCCCAATGGTCGGGAATTGTCAAAATGGAAACATAAATACTAGTACATCAAGATTCCTATTGAACAGTAGTATTGATTTAAAGATTGCAGGCACGCTCCCTGTTGTATTTATTTAGCGATTGAAAATTATTCTAAAAGGTTGGAAATACTGGAAGTCCCACGTTCAACTGTGTTCAGATATAGGCCTAACTGATTCGAAAGAAATTAGGAAGAGAGAGAGAGAAAGAAAGGAAAACAGAAACAGTTCACAATTCCCAAGTGTTTAATGATAAATTTAATTAATAAATAGAAAATGGTATGTAACGTGTAACTTCCAGATGCATTTTAATCAAAATAGCCCAGACCTAGTGAAGTGTACTGTATCTATCTATGCATCACCAACCAAAAGCGCCGAATCTGTTTTGAATAGATGGTGTACTAGATTTTACTAGGCCTAGGCGATAAATGACAAATGTAGGTCTGGGTGACGCAATGCCATTTGTAGGCCTATCATTCATTAGAACAAAATGCCGACGATTTTGTGTAGCAGTACGCGCACTTTCAACTGTATGTAATAGCCTCGCACATAATCTTGGGGTCAACAGCAATGCACAATGAGCTGTTAACGTTTCCTCGCCTGAATGGATTAGTAAATCGCCCCTCCCTAAGGGATCGTAGCTTTCCATGTGGCTCGCCTGGTAACTGATCGACAGGTTGCTTGATAATTTGTAATTTAAATTCAAGCCATAATCTTGTATTTTTCACTGTCGGCACGCCAGCATTTCAATTTTAAAATTTCAAGCGCATTTCTCCTAGGTTTTATAATATCTCTGTGGTTCTCCACTTTTCTGCCGCTGTCCTGCATGCAACAGGTGGCCTGTAAATGATGATGATGATGATGATGATGATGATGATGATGATAATAATAATAAACTTGACATATCTTCAGCGTTGACTGAAGGGTACGCCATGTAATTAGGCTGCCATTTGCTCAAAGTAGGTCATGATGGCACCAAATTTAATCAATTTATCTTCTAAGCATATTGCCAAATTTGAGCAAAATACATGGAGGCATTCTGTAGATATCGTGGTAACAAAAATGTGCACAATCGGACGTCTCCTTTGAAATTTAAAAGCCTCATACACTCTTCCATCATACCGACACTGGTATAAACAGGTAAATAGTAATACAATTTTTGGCACCATAAAGTTGAGTAGAGGTGTTATGAGGCAAAGTGTACTAAGGTATTAGCTGGAAGCCACCTCTTCCCCTATACTGGATGAAGATTGAAAAGAAAGAAATCCTGCAAAAAGTGAGTATGATCATGGTTTTCCGACTTAAGACGGACTAGAGAAAATTCTCTAGGAGGGTTAAGTATACTCTACCCCGGGTACTTTCCCTCCTACCACTCTAAACACTTTGAGAATTACACTTTGTCATTTCAAGCTCCATCTTGACATAGTTTGACTTATGTTCTTGAGTTAGTGTTGTATTTATTAGGTATTTGGTCATATCTCTGGAAACATTTCAGCACAGTTTTGTGTAGTTGTTTTTCATAACCTTTCTGTTGATCTTTGTATACAATGTTGACAAATCAAAGGTATGAATTGATTTGGCACCATTCTTATTGTTAATTTTTTCAATGTCTTGTAGAATATCACTGGTGCTATCTGTAATCAAGATTTTATTGACTCCGATGTACATTTTCACTTTTTTGCAGTAGTTAGTATGTGAATTTTTGACAAGTTTGAGAACTTTTAGGAGTCGTTTGGCAACTTGTTTCTTTCAGTGATGAACCTGAATTTCACAGGGTTTTTATGCATTTTGACATTTGCACATATAATTGGCCGTTTCTTGTCCTGATTTTAGACAATGCATTTTAACTCCTTGTTTTTATCCACGTGGTCCTTGATAACAATATCGGAGATTCCTGCCTGTTGATAACTTTCCTTATTTAATTCACTCAGTATTGTATTACTGTAGTATGGTTTACAAGTTAGTGCAATGCTATAGCTAGCTTTGTCAACAGGTATGATGACAAACTTGTCATGCAAGTCTTGCAATTCCTGACAACAATGTGAATCCTGCAGCACTTGTTTAATCTGTCTCCACTTTTGAAGAGGTCTTTTTCTCAGGTATTTAATTCTTTCATCCAACTTCCCCCCTTTTTTTTTCTTTCCGGACGGACAACCCGAAAACATAACGGGTTTCCCCATTGGGCGGACCCTTAAAATTGATTAGGCTAATTTTATTGGCATTCCTGACACTTGAAGTTGTGAAAAAGCATTGTCTCAAATTTGGAGCCGGCACAGGATGCAAGACTCCCAACTGAACTGGCTTTATTAGTGCCATTTGACGTACCTTACTTGTAACTTGATTTATCGGAGCAATCCATAAATTTGTAACTATTTTCACAATTTTGCCCACATATTATAATCATGAGTGTAATAACGCGTTTATTATTCGTTAATAAAGCAATTATGAGTATAATTGTCATAAATGTTATCATTGCATTATTATTATTATTATTATTATTATTATTATTATTATTATTATTATTATTATTATTATTATTATTATTATTTTCTTCATCATTATTATTTTTACTGGAATATGACGAAATGACTTAAATAAGGTGATTCACGGGAACAAGCCTAGTCCTTGCTGAAAGTGGGAGGTTGCCCGCCCTTTGTCAAAGTATATCAATTATCATATGCATATATGAACATTAAATATCAATTTTGTAATCCGAAAAAAAATTTAGCTGAAAAGATAGAGGAGTTCCCCACAAGTGGAACACATCACCCACAAAATACACCCAATTATGTGCAATTGTTCTTAACGTGTGACGCCCTGTTACCCGTCTTGCCTCGATTCCTTTCATGGTGTTTTTTCCGCATCAAGCTGAGAACTATGATATGTCGTCTTTCATGTCTCTTCTATTATTCAAAAGAGAGACATACATTGTTAATCCGTATCCCGATTATTCATGCTCCCGCTTCATTGAAAATGGGAAATTTTAATTTCGCTTTTATCCACTCTTCTACACTTTCATGAAAAATCTTTAAAATACCAAAACACCTATAATTGCTACTGATGTTCACCACATATACCTAAATAATCTATATTGCTTGCGACCAATTAGTTGAATTTTTCCTTTATGGTAGCAAAGAATTATCGAATGAACTAAAGACGGAAAGATAGGAAGCTGTTAAAAGGTACATAGCCGATACCAGACGTTTTGTATATTAATTGCCTTCGTGAATCGCATATGACTCCCGGTGTCCTCAAAGTGCCAATAATTTCATAAAACAGAATCTTTACTGCAGTTTATGTATTATCTTTGTGCTGCAAGTTTTGTTTTGTTTTTGTTTTTGTTTTTTGTTTTGGGGGGGTCCTTTTGTCAATTCCATAGCTTATATAATGTGATACCGTTTACTTCGCCTATGATTATACTGGTAAAATATTTTGTACTTTTACCTATAATTGCACCGGTAACTTTCTTGTCACGACTTGTGTGCTTTGGTATATACACTGTAAGTCTTTCCGTGTCTATAAAAGCTGCAAGCAACGGGGAGCAGTTGCAACCCATTGGAATGCCTTTTATATGTTGACAAACCAATGGTCCGCATTGAACAAAATTTTGATCCAAAAGAAATTTTATAGCATCTTTCAAAGTTTCAACAGTGTAAGATTTCACGTTACTTTTGGAATATTTATTGAGTGACCAATGTGCTTTCTTGTCATATACATTAATATTTATGTATGGTATACCATTATGTTCAGACATGTTGCTTATTAATTCTGGAAGAGAACTTTTGACTACATCTGTGGGAAGATTTTTGCACATTGTAGAAAAAACAAAAATTTGATATCTGTCACTTTTAAATCTTAAATTTTAGATATACAAACTCGGCAGAAGTGCTGATACTGCAAAAACAATTTATTTCACTGTTTCTAGAAATTGCATTACAGTACTTACGGAAATAATTCCTAATTGCAGCCAAACACAAGGTTACTGCCTTTGATAATTGTTTTGTTGTACATTTTGAAGCACCAGATATGAATCTAGATTAATAAAGGTTTTTATGTAATTTGGGTATCCAGGACAAATGTGGAATAGAGGACTCCTCGTCAGAAATTTTGATATTATAATTCCTTTTCATATTATCTTTATGAGATTTTATCAAATTATCAGTGGATTGGTTGTGTAATATATATACGTCACTTCTTCTTACGTCTGAAATATCGTTTACACCAAGTTCATTTTTCAAAACATCCAGGTTATCTTTTTTGCAGATGATCTCAAAACTGTTACCTGCCTTATCAATGGTACTGATTACTAATCTTTCTTGTAGTTCTTTGAGTGCTTTTGAAACTTTAAGCTGTTTTAAATTAACCGTATTGAAATTCTTAATGTGCGATGTTTAACGATAAATTCTATTTGTAAAGGCACTTTCCAAGTTTGATAACCATCTTTCAAATTTCTCAAATTCCATATTTCTTTCTTTTCCCATTTCATACAGTAGGAATCACATGCAATACATGTATCCTGAAAAATACTGTCCATGTTCAACTTAGGACATATCCAAAATTTTGTACCTTTTTTCATCAATTCTTTAATACGGACTTTTGTATTATACCTAAATTACCTGTAAATATATGTTTGTGGTATGCTCCAACAAAATTAGAATATTTACTGTTAGACATACAATCACAATTTCGATTTGCAGCGTTATCCTCAAGAGTAATTGAAGCCATACATTTCTTGTAATTTATGATACTTTGTCCAATACTTTGCCATATTTATAGGAAATAGTGGAGGGATCTGTTATTTTGCATTCCTTGGGAATCATGTCACGAACAAATTTCAATTTGAAAAAGGAATGAATATTCAGTGAATCAATAATTTTGTGTTTGAAAGGAATGCTGCAAAACATTTGACCCAATGTGTTAGCATACACAATTTCACAAAGTTTTGCGGAAATGTTTGTTCATAATAAGTAAGACCCAAATATTCACTGATTCTGGTTATATCTCGAAATGATAGTGCTTTAAGAGCTATATATAATTGATCAATGCCATTAGAGAAAGTCTGCAGTACATTTTGAGTAAGGTCTTTTGTATCCGCATTCCCCAAGTTACCTGTTTTTCCGTGATTTTCTTGGTCCTCGACTTCTTCTTTTTTGAATACCGGCCTGAAAAGGTGTGTGACCGCTATCAAGAGTTGCAAAGTCCAAAGTCCTAACAACACTATAGACCCAAAATTCTGTCATTGCATCCAAAGGGTACAGCTGAATTTAGTGTTTTGATCCAAAAATCTTCCATTGGGAAAAACTTTCTTGTTTTAACATCACTATATCTTGGTCTAATAAATTTGGCTCTATGTAATCAATAATTTGTATCCGGCAATCCAAATGTAAATGTGCATCAGAATTGAAGTGGTTACACAGAAAAATGTTTAATTTGTGATTTTAAATTGTTTTTTTTTTAATGATCACTAAATCTCTTTTTAATTTATTGAGTAGTTAGGCCCACATATTGTGATTTACATTTGATGCTGGATATCAAATAAAAGATGTTAGAAGATTCACAAGCAGTCCCAAAATTTCTCGATCGGGGGAATCTCAATTTGACTTTTTTGTTAGTAAGGTTACTGTGAAATTCTTTGTTCTTGATGAAATTTGATTCACAGAATATAGACAGTTACAATGTCCATCAAAATATAATCCAAATCAGTGTTTGAGGCTAACGCTAAACCGTTTTCACTTCTGATTTCACTGTTCGTTTTTAGGCCCAAAAATCTCTCCCGTTATCCACAACAAATAAATATAATATCACAGAAAAAAAAAGAAAAAAAACATTGGAAGATTTCTATCCACTGTTTGTCCTTATTTCCTGGATAACAGCAGTAATAACCACAGGCGCTCGTAACGTTCAGTCAGTCATTGTTGTGGATTAAGAGGGTGGACCTGGAACATCTGTGCGATCAATAACCCATATAGGGCCATATCTGCAATAAAATATTGTGTATTCATCTGTGCGGTCAATTATAATATTTGTGCTAATAAGATGGTGGCGGATGGGCCTAAAACCACAGCGTCGTCACATGGAGCTCCCATATAGGAGCTCCATGTGACGGAGAGGTCCACTCTCTTAATCCACTACTCCTCTCCCCCCCCCACCCCCCCACCCCCTGCGTATATTAGCACGGAAGCTTGACTGACTGAACGTTACGAGCGCCTGTGGTAATAACGATCTCGTTTGAGCAATATAATGCACAGACGTCGACGCCATTCATGTGCAAGTGCTGTCGAGTCATGAGCGACCAGCATAGTCTCCTCCACCGTCCCATTGGCGCTCGCGAGGTGGCATGCTAAACCAGCAGAATGCGGCCTTTTTTATATGCATGCACGGATATCATTTTTATTTTCTTTATCAAGTCATTCATGTGAAAATCGTGAAAGCCGTATATGCTAAAGTAAGCATTTTTCATCATTTCCTTCATGTCGCCATACCAATGTTGTGACTAAAAAGCAGGGTGGAGCGTTTGTTTGGTGAAATAACTGATCGTGCGAAGAAGACCATTGATCAACATTACGCTCTTTACAATGGCAATGCATAAACAGCACATTCAATGAATCTGACTCGTCATGCGGTTCATGTCCACATGTTTTGTGTAGTATGCGTCTTTCTCTTTCAGTTTAGTTGGTGTGGAACCTTTCTCCCTCGAAATTGAATAATGGACGGCAAAAATTAATTTGTTGCGTCACATTTATCTCGCCCGTTTTGGAAAATTTATCGGAGAACAGCATCCCTGTTCGTTTGTTTAAAATGCATTGCTCAGCAGTTGTCGGAAATGAAAGACTTTTCGGTTATTTTTGGCAAGCCGAATAAACTACAATATATGGATCGACGACCCTGTTACCTCGAATGAGTTTCCAAGTATGGATATTATCGTTCAATTTGACTGATTCATACGGTGGAAATATCAACACGCATCAAATTTAACCAATCGGAGGACAGTATCTGAGTACACAAAAATAAAACAGACTTTGTTTTTTCCAGGGTACCAACCATCCCAGACATTTGTACACAAACATGGCCCTTCGCCATTGAAGGATTGGCAACGGCCAATCACTCCTTTGGGCATGGACTGATCTTGTCATTCATGGGTCGGCCTGACGACCAACAAGTTTCCTCCGTATGTTATAGGCCTACCTATTCAGGGCAGGGGCATTCTTTTCTGGTTTCCTTTCCCAATGTCTTTCTTAAAGGATACATTTTTATTAAAATGACAATGTGATTTATCAGATGGACGGGTATAAGCCTACAACACGACCGCACATAAGAAGTTGGGGCTGGCGGGGTCGGTTGGTTGTGAATGGAAAGCAAACATATAGGTCCAGAAATTACATTATACATTACACAGGTCGTAGCCTAATGGCGTAATGGATATTTCTTTCTTTCTTTCTTTCTTTCTTTCTTTCTTTCTTTCTTTCTTTCTTTCTTTCTTTCTTTCTTTCTTTCTTTCTTTCTTTCTTTCTTTCTTTCTTTCTTTCTTTCTTTCTTTCTTTCTTTCTTTCTTTCTTTCTTTCTTTCTTTCTTTCTTTCTTTCTTTCTTTCTTTCTTTCTTTCTTTCTTTCTTTCTTTCTTTCTTTCGTTCTTTCTTTCTTTCTTTCTTTCTTTATCTGGGGTGGTGCGACCATTTTCGCGTCCCATAGAATTGCGTGTGCTCGAGTTTTAAATCGAATAAGCCAATTCCTTGCCGTAAATGCGCATACACACATATAAAACGGTCTCGATGTAGTTTGTTTGTTTGCATTTTGCTTCCGTTCTGTTTTTGCTTTCGGGAGCTCCCACTGGCTGGCATGTTACATATTATTATTAGGTAAATACAAGATAACCCACCGCGATGAAACGCGGGTGAAAGCAGGTTAAACACCAGGCAAAAATGGCAAACCTCAGACGGCAGATACCACAGTGGCCTTCTAAGGGCGAAAAGTTGTAGAATTATCGTTTTGGATGCAGGCACGGAGGATGGGTTTGTTTTGTGGGCATCAAAAGTATTCACCTCAAATGCAACAAATGACTACAACGAGGAGATGAATGGTTTGTTTTACATACATTCATGCTTATGCGCACACATGCACATGCATTCCTATCTATGCCAACCTGCATCCATCTACCCATGCAATACAAACATACATGCACACATTCAACATGTTCAATGCAAGATACAAATATTTACCTTTTATCCGCTGAATTAAAATATGCATTACGTCATTTTTGCAAAGCATTTGTACCGATAAGGGGAGGTCATAATTAGCAATTTTCTTTGTTTTCATTTGAATACACTACCTTGTACAAAAATTTGATAATGGCCAGATGTGTGTGTTCCCATTAAAGTCTGTAATAAAATATACGTGACTATTTTCATTAAACGTGGAGATTTACTACAGGAAATTTGACTTTGTAACTACAGCGCTTTGAAAACTATATCTAGGTGCAAATTACAACGAAAAGTAATGAAAATACACACTAGTCCGTCTACCTACAGAGTCCTCTAATGAGAACCCACCTGAACCAATTAATCTTTACACTGCCTATTGTGATACGATGGAAGGCCCAAGGGCATTTTTGTAATTGGTGATTGACAAGTTTTAATTTGCAAACCGTGCATTAAGATAATTTATCTGCTTGTGTCGCGAATGAGCAATTCGTCGTGATTTTTTGGCTTCAACTATGAATTTGCACTATGAAGCTAGTGAAGTGTGGCGGTGAAATTTTTCCTGTTCAAATACACTTTCTAAGCAAAATATGAAATCATATTTGTCCTGTCTTAATTTCTACCAAGAAACCTTCCTTGCCAACTCCATGAAAGATATCAAAACCGCGGATTTTGACAAGCAAAATGTGGTGGGAAAAGACTTTTGTAAACACGAATTCAACTATCAGAAAAGGTACTAACAACCAGAGCGGTATGGACAGGAAAAATGGTCTCACGTACTCCAGTTCCTGAGGATAAAAGTATGTCATACTATGAATATACAGAACAAGTTTTCGTACAAATACAGTTCCAAGGTGGTCAGGGAGGCTGTTGCAGACACTGGACTCAAAATATGAAACCAGAATAAAGAATATAGGTCTTCTTTCAGTATGGAATAATGGGTTAAATGACCTCCGTGAAAAATATATTTACTGAAAGAAAATAAAGTTTACGTCAACTTTTTTTAATATGTATAGTATCTGTTGCTTCCAAAGCAGACCCAAGCTGCGT
The DNA here is from genome assembly GCA_964020975.1 of Hermodice carunculata. Lineage (NCBI taxonomy): Eukaryota > Metazoa > Annelida > Polychaeta > Eunicida > Amphinomidae > Hermodice > Hermodice carunculata. The sequence continues at coordinate 64,065,454 of OZ026614.1, read as the reverse complement.
ATTTTGTCTATAGTAAGTATGGTAAGTTACAATAAAACACATCAAAATACAATGTATAAGAGTGACGCTTTGTTTGTTTTCATATTCCTCAAGTTGTTTGCTCGCTTGGTTCATTGATTCCTAAATCTCTAACGGTCTCCGACCAGCGAAACGATTACGACACTTATATCCATGCTGCTCGAAGCATGCGCTGTGGTTTCTGCTATAGGCCAACCCGTAATGTGATTTTGATCGCGTTTTTATGGATCTAAATTGCCATGTTAGTATCAGAATAAACCACGATGGAGCGGAATTATCAGGAATTTGATGGCGGTCCGCCTGGCCCTCGGGCAGAATTATGAGGAATTTGATGGCCCCGTCGTGCTTTAATCTCTAAATGTGTATTTTGAGTACTGTGAAGCTTCGATTAATGAAAAACCGTACCATTTCTTAAATATACAGCTTGTTTTGATACCCCGTCAACCCGGGTGCTGGGTGGTGGTGGCGGCTGCTCAACATCAGGGTGTGTGTGTGTCTGGGACATTTTTATACAATACCCTATCTTAATCCTACACCGGATGTGAAAAGGTACCCTTTCTTAATCATGTAATGTGTTGAAAGGAGTGTTGCATTGGTGCATCCTAATTGTAACCCCTATCCTAATCCAGCTGTGTACATTTTGGGGGGCTTTTCTAATCCTGGGAGTAATAAAAATAGGGCCTTTCCCGCGGCACATACCCAGTAAAATCCTATATGGAAGTACCCCCTTCCTCCCCCTCCCCCCCCCCCCCCCCGCGCGTCAAGTCACAAGCTTGTTCACCTTGCTCAAACGAATCTCTTTGCCCTGTTTGTTAATGAACCGGCTCGTATTACCACTCACTTGTGCCAACCAAACAATATCCAACGTTCCTAATTATTTGTAACATGGGTGAGAACAGACCAATAGAGAGCCGGAAAAAGTGTTGATTATTTCACATATTGAACACTTTTGACACAAAAGCATTGCTAGTGTTGTGCAATAACCCATGTGCGAGTATACAAGAACAATGGCTTAATTGGCCTGCTAATAGCTGAATACACAAGTCACGCCCCTAATACCTGAATACACAAGTCACGTCCCGATGGTCTTACCTGATGTCCTGCAAGGGTGTGGGTATTTTACAAAGAAAAACACTAGGAATATGTACATTTTCCCTAAAAACTGCCCACAGAAACCAGGGATACACTTTGTACGAAAAATGCTGAAAAGAAAGTTTTTCAGCCACACTTAGTGCTTTACATACTTAAATTATGAAATGCCCAGTCAATTGTGGAATACATACTTTATTCAAATTTATCAAAGTTTGCAGGACTTTCTATTGTTCGTCATGTTCACTCATGCATTTCACGCACATACACTATTCAGCATGACCTACAGGCAGTGTGTTGTAGAAACAGTTGTTGTTGACACCTTCTCCTGAACAGCCCGAAACTAAGGTATTTTTCCGGCCGGATCTCTGCAGATGACCACAGGACTTGGAACACTACAGATGTGTTTTCCTAGAACTTTCCAAGTGGTCTATCATATCTGGCATGATATCACTGTCTGCATAATGTAAGTTGATGTACATGACTCAATTTACAACACTTAATCAGTGTCCATGCCAGGGATGAATCCTGAAAAAGATAGGTGAATTAAATACCAAAAATGTATTGTTGTTTTGTTTTTTTTTACTTCCAGTAGGTTTCTTGTAGCGTGCTGCACTCTCGTCATTATGACACGTACCCCTTTGAAAAATTATCTGTTAAGTAAGAATACTGACCAGCTGTCATTTTGGCTTCCACCACCTGTTCTTTCTACTGCCATATCGGTAAGGGCAAAATACATGACCAAGCAGTCAGACTCGACTGTGCATGTGACAACTTATATATATGCGGCATAGTACACCATGCACAAAAGGCAGGGGAAAAATGCGGCGCACAAAGGAATATCTGCTGGGTCAGTTCCTACCACCCTTGTTACAAGTCATTTGTCATATGGCTGGTAGGAATTAGCCAATCATAAGGCTTAAAAAGTGTTGATAATATCCCATAACCATTAATAATGAAAAAGAATGTATTATGAAACTTGATAATGCATCTCTTTTGGGCTGACCTTCACCCTCAATAATCGCAAAAAGGGCCCGCAAAAAGAGTGAATTGAGTAAAACCTATAACTCACTCTTTCCGAATTAACCCTTTCAATGTCTAACAGTAAAATTTGAAATGATTTACCTGAATTCCCATGATAAAAACTTTCCATTCATGTACCAGCACGCATTATACCATCAGCCACAAAACTTCTCCGGGTCAGTAGTCTTGATGCAGTAGCATATCATGAACGCAAAGCAAACTTTGATTGTGAAATTGTAAAAACACTACAAATAAAAACCAACATACCTCCCAGTACTGCCGGTGCCGTCATATCTTTGGGAAAATAATTGCTGAGTTTCAGTATTATCAAGTTCAATTAGAGGCACGTCATCTTCCATTTTGTGGCAGCTAGCAGATTCACGAACAACCTGAACGCCTGAGCAAAATCACGAATGAAGTTACTCAGAAGTGAAATGACAATGTCACACGTGTGTGTAAGAATTTGATTACGTAACTGACAGATAATACGCTTTCAATCATGAAATCACTGATCCGACCTAAACACAAATGACCATTCCTACCAGCCAATGACAAATGTGTCATAACATGAAAGGAGACGATTATGGCTATTACAACTGTCTCGTGGCTTCGCCACTCGACAATTATAAGCCTTAATCGTCTCCTTTCATGTTATAACTCTCACTTATAGCATGTCACAATGACCATTATGCCATCACAATCAACTCGGTCTTCGACCTCGTTGATTTTGTGGTATAATGGTCATGTGACATGTGATAACTATCACAAAAATTATGTTTGTGTGCTCCCTTCTAAAGCTAATTGTGACCATTGCGTTGTTGGGGCTAGGTTTGAATATCTTTACTCTCTTTGTTAATGACGGACCTGTATTACCGTTGACTTGTCGCGACCAAATAATATCCAACGTTCCTAATTATATAAATAATCTTTGTGTGCTCCTTTCTGTAGCTAATTGCGTTGTTGGGGCTAGGCATCTGTTTCGTCAACCTCTGGAAGCAGCATACAAACAACATATTTGGGGATATGACAAAGCTGATTTTGATAACTTTAGAACACATCTTTCCGCGCTTGATTGGAATACATGTTTTACTGAAGACGATATTGAAACATGTGGAAATCTTGGCCAAACTTATTATTCCAAATTCCGGTTATTAAAACTTCAGGATAAACGAAAATATAATGAAGCCCAGTATGCTAATTTTGAACCTAACGCCTGGACCTCCTTTTGGCATTTAAAAAATCTTATCAAGAACAACTGAAACAGAACAAAGATGCAATGATGAATTGCGTTCAGACCATAATAATCCGGTGAGAAAAAAATAAAACAAATGCTGGTGGCGAACTGTAAAGTATTTTTCTAAAAACAGAAACAATCATCGACAATACCTCTCTCCTCCATGATGGCAATTTAATTTTTGATGATCTAAGCAACGTTGAAGTTTCTAATTAATTCTTTCTGCAGCAATGTGATGTTAGTGTTGGTGCAGCCACTTCATCCTGGAATCCTGACCCTCCAAATTTATTTTGTTAGACTCCATAATCGATTAGGAACTGGAAGCACTTGAAACTTTTTAAGTCTCGATACAACACATGCATCTGGCCTTGATGAAATTAGCGTAAAACCTTTGAAAGCAGCTGCTCCTGCTATAGCTTCTTCTTCTATTACCAAACGACTTGATTTCTCTTTAACCACAAAAGTTTCCTTCACTATGCAAGAAGACTTATGTCACGCCACTACATAAAAAAGGGTCTTATACTTTTTGAAACAGTTAAAGGCCTGTATCTGTCCTTAACTGTACAGGAAAAGTGTTCGAAAAAATTGTGTCCAAATAAATTTCTTTTTCGTAAAAAGGTAATCAGTTCTGCTCATAAGTCTGATTTTATACCAGGTAACTCTACTGTTTATCTGCTTCTTGTTTTTTATCATCAACTTTGCCATGCTGTTGATAAACAAAAGGGAGGTTGGGTTGTCTTCCTAGATATAAATAAGGTTTTCGACAAAGTCTGGTATCTGCCCCTCCTATTTGAGTTAAAGAAAGCTGGTATCACTGGAAATCTCCTTTGTTTGGTTTCTAGCTATCTTCTGAACCGCTCTCAATGAATTGTTATAAATGGCCAATCTTCTGGCCGGGTTATCCAAGCTGATGTACTGTAGGGCTCAGTGTTGGGTCTATTAATTTTCTTGATTTATATTAATGCTATTGTGGACATAGTTCGATTCAACATCAAAATGTTTGCTGATGATAGGCCTACTCCACTTTATTTGACTGTCGATAATCCTATCACTGCAGCTAAGACACTCGTTTCTGATCTTTCTGATATTCAACAGTGGTCCAAAGATTGGCTGGCTATTTTCAATAACCCAAAGATGGACTCTATGTTTGTCTCTTTAAAAACTTATTCCTCTCATCATACACCAATCACATTACGAAGGCATGTTCTGGATGGTGTCTCTATCAACTGCCAACACAAACGGACGGACCGGATTGGTTTTTCTGGAAAATAGCATTATTACCTGATGCAGTTGTGAAACCATTCTGGATCTCCCCAAGCATACCTTCTCTTTAAACTACCTTCATCAGTCTTTCTAACATCACATGTGCAAAAAACGTCCTTATGTTTGATGCTATTGGTATTCCCCTTCACTGATCAAGCAGCTCAACTGATTCCTTTTGGGGGATATAGGTTATCATCAGTTCCTACCATTCCCTATGTGATTTCCTTGTCTTTAACACTTTCTGAAATAAACCACACCACCTTTCAAACGATTGTTCTGATCGATTCTTGATAAATCATTCAAAAAATCATCTTGTCCTGGGGTTTCCCAGCTTTCATGTAATCCACCATTAATTCAACCTCCACCTTCCTTAGCTCCTTACATTATTCCTGGTCCCATTTTTATCATGCCTTACTTCAGACCTGAAAATTGGCGGTTCTCCTGCACTCCACTGTGGGTCATGCACATCTTCCCAGTGCTCCCGTAATGTTTGCATTATATCCTTATATCCTTTTTTCCATCCACTACCCCCCCCACCCACCATACGACAGTCTATTAATCGGAACTTCTCCCCCCCCCCGTAACATGGTTTCGAAAACACTGCTGACGAATTTGCCCCACTTGCCATTACCCTTCTTGTCATTTCCTCATTCCACTTTGCCTTTCTCTCTGCCTATATGTGATATACTACCTTGCATGCCTCACCGTTTTATCTCAGGACACTGCTATCTCCATCTCTTCTCTTTCTAGCTAGTTTCCATGCTCTACTCTTTTCCCTACTTTCCCCAGTTCCCCTTTTGAACTCAGAAACAATGATATACCCTCTCTTTTCACTCTAAACTCTCATTCTACCTACTGTTTCTTTTGCACTATCAAAATTTTTTCTCCTCAAATCATTGGACATGCCTGAAAAATCAGCTGACTCTGCCTCAACCTATGTCGTTTTTCACTCATCTTAAACTTATGAAAGTGTGTCTCTTTATGCCTTCTAATCTATATCATTGTTTTCTTATCTATGTCCTTGTTTATGCACCACCATCACTCTGATCACCTCCCTCTCCTAACATGTTTTTTAATCGGAGATCTACTGCCATCCAGTTAAGATCAATCTCTATTTCCATTCGACTCTCCTCATAAGTAAAGACATTTTCCATTATTCGGAACAAATAGTCATTGACTACGGTATAGTCAGTAATTGATTTCCTATCCCCTACACAACACGTCCATTTCCCTTTTCATTCATCATCTTTTTTCAAAATGGGTAGACCTATTTGCTTACAAAGGTTCATCAGCTTCTTTCCATTCCTGTTTATATTTGTATGCCCACCTTCTATCCCATCTCCTGTGTGCCCATTAAAATCAAGAAACACCTGATACTGTCATTCCTGAACATCATTCACAGCTATCTGTACCTTCTCAAAAATCTGACCACTTCATTCTTCTGTAAGGCCTTCTCAACCCTGCCTACACCACTCAAATGGCTATCATGTTCTGAACTGCCTCTGCTTGTATCCACTCTGTCTAATTTTAACCTCACTCGTATCCTCCTGGCCTATGTTGATATTATGCCACTGCACACCATTCTTCATCGAAAAATCAAACCCTCCCCCTTTTCTTTACCCTATCTCCCTTCCACTACCTGCAAAAGAAAATCCATCTAGACCTTTCAATTGGTCCTGTTCTCCTCTTACATGCATTTCTGTGAAGGCAACTACTTCATGTATTTTCTGATGGCTGCATTGGCAATGTCAACCAATTTCCTCTCGACTCCTCTTCAATTCACATACCCAACTCTAAGTATGCCATCACCTGGTCTTCTGTTCTTCAGCCCTTTCTTCCTCTTATACCCCAGGGTTTCCTGACCTTGGCCTTCCTGGTCAGGTGCTTGGCTATTTAGTTCCCCCCAACATTGCACCCAATGACTATACACCTGACCTAACCTCTTGCCTCCTTACTCAATTGGATGCAACCCATCCCATTAGTGCTGCTATCTGGACCTTCAACATCTCTACCCTAGTTTACCTTTATCGCTGAGGTCATACATCCATCAGTTGTTTATACAAGCAAGTAATGATTATCTGAACACTGTGGTTACCAAAATAAGCACAATGTAAATGATAGAATCAAAGTACAGAGTAAAGAAAATAATAGTAATACGTCAGGTAGATTTGAACAAGGCTACCCAATGAAACAACATCTCCTCACAACTGAATGAGGCCTGTATGTGTATCCCCGATCATGTCTGATGTCTGATGATATTTCTATCAAAATGGTCCACAGTCACTTTTTTTCTATATATGAAGGGTGATTGAAAAGATAACCCCCTCACCAATTTGGTGAAGTGACTATTATCATGCATGAAGTAGATGATCACGTAACTTGCGGAGGGTGAAGTCCCTTCGACCATTCATGAGTAGCCTAATTCAGTGTATATGCACATGTGCAATAAATTAAAACTGATATCAGGACATGATCGATGAAAAATGTAGACAATACGTGACAATGTTCTTTTCTGCCAACCATATAAAAATGTCAAGTTTAGGCTATTTCATTCATCAAGTTTACACATTTTATGAGAAATGACCACAATTCTTATGACTTCTCCAAAACCAACAGACAGATTTACTTCACACTTGATGGGAATGTGTCACGGCTGGGTCTCTGCTCAGTTTGATCAAATGGTCACACCCTATTGGATTTTTTAAAAGAATTGTTTTGGAAACTTTTTGTAAAATCTTCCAAACCACTTGGCCGATTGCTTTGTAGTCAGGGAAATATGTGACAAAAAAAGGCCAAGATGTTCATTTCTGGCAGAAAGCATGAAAGTTTGTGTACAGGGGTTTTAAGATATACCCATTGCAAATCCAGGTTGAGGCAAGCAATACAGGGACTCGTTCACCCCCAAATTCAAGATGGCCACCAAGATGGTGGCCGAAAAACTATTTTTTCAGTATCTTTGCTTGAGTTTGGCCCACCATATAAAATTAATCATCAAAACCCATGTTTTTTAGGGTGAAGATTTCATATTCCTACATTTCGAACACACAGAAACAAAATCTGATGCTGTAATACAAGATGGCCACCAAGATGGCGGCCGAGAACTGATTAATCGATATCTTTGCTTGTCTTTGGCTTATCGTATAAAATAAATCATCAAAACCTATGTTTTTTAGGGTAAATATTCCATATTTGTGCATTTCGAACACACAGGAACAAAATTTGACAAATTTGATGCTGTTATTCAATATGGCCGCCAAGATGGCAGCCGCAAACTGATTTCTCAATATCTTTGCTTGTGTTTGGGTTATGGCATAAAGTAAATCATCAAAACCTAAGTTTTTGAGGTAAACGATTTTATATTTGTGCATTTCGAACCCACAGGGAACAAAATTTGACAAATTTGATGCTGTTATTCAATATGGCCACCAATATGGTAGCCACAAACTGATTTATTAATATCTTTGCTTGTGTTTGGCTTATGAAATGAACATCAATTTGCTATGTGCAGTTTTGAAAAGAAATTCATGACAAGGTCACAACTGTGCATTGAGACAAACCATTTTATATTTTGTACATATATTGAGAATGGCAAAGCATAGAGTAGAGATAATTTGGAGGACACTTGCTGACAAAAATTCCATAATGGCCACTCATTTTTGAAATCAGAGATACAGTTTCATTGTTTCATACATGGATATTATGAAATTGTCCAATGTCAAATACTGTTGCGAGACATCTAACCTTGAAATTGTTTTGTGACAGTTATGTTCATGCAGAAACATCCTGCATTAAGGCACAAAAAAAAGAACACTTCAATAGTTAGTAATAATGAGATACAGTGGAAACAAAAGAATAATAATAGGTCAAGAATTGTTCTAGTCTTGGATCTGATTAGGTGCACTAGGACAGTGCTTCATGTAGCAGTTTGGTATGGCATTTACCTGTTCATGAATTTGGTCATGCGGAAGACATGACAACTTGTGTGTAGTTTTCTGTGTAACAAACTTCCCCTTGAGGAACTCATTGTAGGTCCTCTCATATGTCTCATGAAGCCGCTCAAGATTCTGAACATGGACAGTCAGCCACCTTGAGTAGTGGTAGTGGTCCATTGCAAACACGCAAGGAACAATGTGTCTGAGGGTTTCTATATATTGCAGAAAGTGTCCTTCTCTCTGGGACCTCAGCAATTACAAATTAGCTTATGGAGAGTAAAGAGTTCGAACTGCGGAAACGGATATTGACTACCAGGAATTGGCTCTGGGCAAAAAGACACAAACGCAAAAACAGTAGCTCTAACTCTAGGGTCTTGTTCCAGTATAAGAACTGGGGATGCTTCTCTGCCATGTCATTGCACCAATCCAGAAACGTCATGAGGATCAACAAAGAATCTGAATGCTTGCATGTATAAGTGTGGTATGCATCTTTTTCAACTTGAATAGAGCAGCTGCTGTGACTTGGTGTGCCCATTGTGCTTGGCTGGTATGAGACCCCTTCAAAAGACCATCTGCGCTGCCTGAAGTCGTTACATCAGCATTCACTGTTGCAGCAGTCCAGCCACTACCATCAAGCCACTCTCCCAAGATTTTAATCATCGCCATTTCTATGTGAAGCCCATCAATCACTACTACAAACTTTCCATCCCCATAAGTATCAGGCCATGTCCACTGGAGTTTTTTAGCAATAGCATACAAGGGCTGGTCAACAGTAAGCACTGGCACCTGGCTTGTGTTCAAATGGTCTGTTGCTATAGATATCATATTCATATCATGTAGAACCGTAGCCGCAGAGTGTGCATTATCCCTAAAAAGGGGAAGAAGGCCTGTGATGGCAGGAGGCTTGTAGCGCTACAGGAGCTACAAAACTATAGCTATCTGGTAATGCCTTGATGTTCTTCAACTTGGAAATATTCTCTGGCAGTTGATGCCCAACAAGGTTTCGAGCAATGCCATGGTGCCCATGTTCAGAATGCTGTGTCAATAAAATTGCTGTACCATGAAATGGACCACAGGCAAATGTTGAGGATGGATCATGGTCAATATTGTCCAATTGTCCTGTGGTGAACAGATTCTTTCTCAGTGTTGTTGGGCACACCACTTGATCACATTCATAGTGATGTAGTACTTGATTGGCTTGCTGTGTAGATATTTGAAAAACTATGCTGTAGTATACAGAGGGGCCTCTTTCAAAGAGTACATTCCAACTCAAAATCACGTTTTCTGGTCTAGTTGTGCACTTTAAGCCCAAAATAAAGAGGCAGAGAGCTTTCTCATTCTGGATTATGATGCATTGTGTGACTATCAAATCTACGGTGCTTTATAAAATTGAATACAAGCAACTGTGTTATTGAGGAAACAGCACTGCTAATAGCTTTGTTGTCTTCTGCCAGATCTCAAATATTTGGTCCAAAAAGAATCATTTGAACCAATGCCCTCAGAGGTGTTGGATTATTTTTGTAGGGATCATCAGTTAGTGATCATTTGAAATCTAGCTCTATTTGTAGCAACTCATTGCGCACAATATTGGCTGCGTGCATCGGTGTAACTGCACCGCCATCAGACCTTTGTTTGGTGGCATCCAGCAGAACATTCCCAAGGTCTTTATTGAAAGAGAGTATTACCTCATGATTAAACCTGTGAGCTTCAAGACCATGCAAATTGGAAAAATTTCTCTTTCAGGTGTGTTCAATTGATTGCTTTAACTGAATTTGGTTCAAGTTGCTCTAGACGTTTTCTATATAATTTTACAAGTTCTGACATCTTGAACACATGGACATCACCTGTCTCAGGATCAGATTGTGCAATGTCTTCTACGTATCAACCTAATTGCTCAAAGCCCATTGAGTCAGAATTAACAGCAGATGAGGAGTGTTTTTCACTACATTGCGATTCAGTGACTGATCCTTGGTGTAAAGGGCTGTTAAACAGTCTTTGTGATAGACTGCATCCATTGCAGTCATATCTCCAGCAGCAGGCTTTGTTAATAACCTTATGTCTGGCAAATCTGTTGCAATTTTGCGCACCTTTTCATCCATGTTGAAAGTAGAGAGTTTGTGGCAAGATTCTCCTGCTGGTTTTTCGCAGAAGAAACACGGTTTTAAACTATCATACTTTACAGGTGTGAAATTGTTCTCAACTTTGATTTTATAGGTGAATCATTAGTATCAATACTGTCACTGTTCAATTTCCGCTTGCTTGCTCTGAGCAGTTCCCACTTGTTACAAGAGGCATAGCAGTACATACATCAACACATTCCACTGCCATAATATATATATATATATATATATATATATATATATATATATATATATATATATCTGAAGAAATTATGTCAAATAAATAAGAGCAAGGTAAACATTACAAAGGCAAAAAATTTGACCCCATCATATGAATTTGAGTTTTGGCATTTTATATGATTGGCGGCCATATTGGTTCCCTACATGGTATCTTCAGTCCATAGATTTTATATTTATGGGTATGAAATGTAAAAATATGTGATCCTCGTGTCTAAAAACATAGGTTTTGGTGAAGTGTTTAGGGTTGTGTGAAATATACGAGCAGAGATATGGACAAATTACTGTTTGGCAGCCATCTTGGAGGCCATCTTGAATTTGGAGGGGAAGGAGTGCTTCTATCGCTTGACTCCACCTTGATTTGAAATCAGCACATCTTAAAACCCGCACATGCAAAATTACATGCTTTCTGCCAGAAGTGAACATCTCTTTCACATATTTCCCTGACTATTGCAAATTATATAGAAACTCCTCTGGGGACCATCAGACCTTATTTTTCTCAGGAAGTCATGCTGTTATTTTTTATGCCCCTTCACTTTGGTGTGATGGTGTATATAGATTTGCCCTTGTCCGTCCATCCTTTTGCTCTCCCACATGAAACATGAAACCGGTGTCATAAATATTTAACCTACAGTTATTGAACTTTATAGGATTATAAATTTTTATATGGAGATGTGCACTTGGGGTTTGGTTTTCTGAGTCTGTACAACACCCTTGGTTTTGCGGAAATGACTACTGCCTGCCCCATGTCAGGCATAAAAACTTGTGTCCTGCATATCTCAAAAACTATTTGATTACAGTTATAAAACTGTACAGGAGAATTAATCACTATAGGAAGGCGTGCAAGGGGTGGGGGTGTTTGTCTGTGCTGCAAAGCGCTTGCTTCAGGAGAAATTGTCTGACCTATTTCCAGCATTCTTTATAATAGGGAGTTTGTAAATTACAGACAGTTACAGAAGCAAGAACAGCATCAGTTGAAATCGAGAAAGGTAAGCATTGGCCTTACCACAAAGCACAGAGACCCAGTCAGGGTTTGTTAAATTTCATGCAGTTACATGTACCTTGTTTGGTATGTTACTTTTGTTCATTTAAAATGCTTGGTTATGACATCCCTTACTGTTTTCAAGTGGCCAAATAAATAATGACAGGTTCGGCCTTGTCTGCACTTTTCTTCTCTATTTTCTCTCGATTTTTGGTGTTTCACTATTTGTGACTTATCTAAAACCGCTGCTCAGATTGTGGTGAAACATGGCGGCTTTGTGCCTTGTGGATTGACAAAATAAAGAGATTCACTGGGTGGCAAAGCTCTAGATTTATGATTTTTAACCAATTTTTTAAATTTTGCGTACTTATCGTTTAATGGATACAATCTTACTGTTTACAATGTAAGTTGACTGGGATTGCGATTATAACTCATATTGTATCACGTCTTTGCCAAAAATGTACGCCAGATGCATCTCAAACTTGGTAGGGATGTACCTTTGGCGAGTATCTACTCTTCAATTTCAAATGGTTATGTTGCATTGAAATTTAATTTTGTCTGTTCTTTTTCATTTGTTGACAAAATCTTAAGGAAAGTCTGCTCCAATATTACTGAGCCAACTGCTCAGAAATTGCATAGGTACGTTTGGGAACCCCAGCCCTTAATTTGTTCAACAAGTGCTGCTACATGTTTTGTTTATTTTGTTTTTTGATGTTTTTTTATTTGCAGTGTATCATATCTGGCACATTAGAATTTCACAAAATGGCGGCAATTGTATTGAGTTCTGCAGAATATGTACCAAGTGAAAATCATTCACAATACAGCCAGATGATCCATAGTGCCGAACTCCTGTATCCACCTGGGATGTGGACATATTTCACGTGCTTGTTAAACATTTAACCTGAAACCAGCACATCTGCACTCATTGATGAAAAAAAAAAAACGCTTACTAGTTATGGTACATGTTAGCTTGTTATTTATGGATTTCTTGGGAGGAAGTTCTAAATGGTGTTCAACACTGAGTAGAATTTCTCACCCCCCCAAGTTAAGGAATAATATTGCATATACATAGAAAGTAGTGGTCACTGTTGATGAAACTAAAAAGCTTTTAAATGCATTGATAGACCTAGTGTATAAATGCTACCTAAGTGCAGCGACACTAAACATCGATGCAAACGTGGTTTGATTATTGAATGCGAATTGTTATTCTCATTTACGTCTCAGTGGGGCACATTGTTCTTTATTTATCATTTTGACAATCTGCATGTAAATGCTCGGTTTTGAACTGATCACGTTTGCCAAGCTACTGCAAAAATATAATATCATTTCTTGACATATACGGGCAGCACAAAACAGATCAAAGTTATGAAGTTTGCTTTTCTAGATGGTTGGGCAAAGATACTCTTTGGACGATACGATGGTTCAAATTTCTATGCAGCCATTGTTTGCACTACAATATGATTTATTTCATCTGACGACTGATCAATTTTTGTGCAATGGAATTGCTTTTTTTAACAAACTGCTGAAATTGAAGAGAATACCCTGTTATCTGTGAGCATAGTTATACAAAACAGACTCCCTGTGTCCATGACTCAACATGGAGGGGTATTCATGTGCCAGAAGGCTTGGTCTGTCTCCCATGTCTTCATATCTAGACCTGCTAAATGATGCGCCATAACCAGGCAATAGTTCTGGCTGCATGCCTGAACCAGATGGATGCATGTCTCCTGTACTACTGTCAAAGGGCTCCATTTTACAAAGTTCCTGATCAGCCTGGTCACCTTGTTGACTTTCCGTATCTGACTCTGAATCCACATCTGAACAGGTCACAAGGGGGATCACTTCCTCACCTGTTTCTTCCTTGCCCTGATTTTGCTCATAGATATTACCGGTTTTTAACTTCTTTGGCTCTTGCTTCAGCTTCCGCATGACACTCGATGGTAACTTGGCCAATATTCTGCGTCTGCAGAGACATCAGTAATTCTTATTATTATGGAATTAAACATTCTTGTGCAACATTAAATTCAGCCTCAAATCTGTATGTTTTGCAAACACTGTAACAATAGAAACAAAAGGCGAATTTGACAAGAAGACAATACATGAATCAACAAGATGACTAAGTCATGTGCCATTTAATCCTGTAAGGACAAAATAAAGTAGTTCTTTGACCTTTGTATTTAGGTCGAGATCACTTTTCCTCTAGACACCCACGCACAAATATGAAAGGGCTGGACCAACAGTCAAAGTTCTTTCAAGTGGTATTCAAGTTATGATGTGAAAAGCAAAACCCATGAAAGTGACCTTGTAACCTAGGAATAAAGTGAGAGTCACTCATTTTATGTGTAAATCTGGCCCACACAGAGGACCATCAGCATCATAGTCCTTACTCAAGTAACTAAGTGAACTGTAAAATTGAGTAAGTGGCTATGTGTCCTTAGAGTGAATCCAGGGTCAGCACTCTACTGCATAAGTCTTGCCCTCATACCCAGAAGTCCCCCGTGTAATTTCAAAGCACTTGGTAAAGTAGTTTCTGAAAAAAATTACAAAAAGATTAACAAACACATAAAAACTTAAAAAAAAGGGAAACCTGACCATCAGAGCAAATTTGCTTCAGGCCCATGCTAGGCACACATCCCTGCCAAGTTTAAAGTGGATCTGGCTAATGTGCTTAGCAAAAGCCGTCAAAAATAGGCACTACCCTTGCAATCCAATCTCGGTTGTCTTGCCATGTAATCAATAGGGATCTGATAAAATTACTCACATTGTCCATATTTGATAGTCATACTTACCTATTCACCACCTTATGTATAGGATCTCTCAGATCGTGTCCAGTCCAAAAAAATTGATCCAATGAGAAAACACGTCTCTGTACATGTTCTCCTGGGCTGGAGGCCAACTGGGTAACCTCTCTCAGTTGACTCTTCTTACCCCATACTTTACCTCTGGTATTGACCATTCACATCAGTTTTCACCATGGACTAACCTCACAATGATCTCATGTGAGGTCGGCTGGGTGGGCTTTTGTGCTTTGGGTAGGCAAGTATTACTAACAAATATAGAAATTATATCTATATTTCTCAAATTTGTGTCATGATCAGAACCTATCAACTACATTTTTAAAATTGACCAACCAAGTGGAGGGAAATCATTCAGACACAAGAACAGAGCAATTGGGCCTAAAAGCACTCAACTGAAAAGAGTAGATTCCTAGATGGGATGAGTACACAGTGTATTAATTGAATATACCAGCCCCAAAGGGTTTGGTGGCCAGGTGATCCTGATCTAGACCATGGCTTACACACTGAAGTGTCAGGATGCTTTGAAGTACCAGAAGTCTGAAAGCACAGGAAAGTATCGTGGAACCTCCAGCAGCATGCCATCATTATGTTTCTAATTGCAACTTGCTTAAGTGCTTCCCAAGAGGAGCCTGTGGAGGCCTCAGACTTATTTCAAGGACCTCTGGAGCCCCTCGTCTCCTGGGCCACCAGTAGTCAATCAAGATTAGCTCCATCATTTCCACTGTGAACTTCTCCAAAACTCTCAGGATGGGGAGTCCTGTGGATACCAACATATCCTCCCAACTTATAGAAAAATCATTCACTGCCCAAGCTTGATCTTTCAGAGTCAGAGAGATGTATGTTGGTAACTTACAACTATCTCTGGTGGTGAAGAGGCCTATGTAGGGAGTCCTCCAGGGGTTCTAAAGAGACCTGACAATCAGCAAGAGAAGCAAACACTCCTTCTGCTCACCTGGTGCTACAATGACAGCTGATTGGCCTTATCCTTCTGTCTGCACAGCAAGCAAGTGCGTCTCAGTAAATCATAATAGGGATGCTGATCAGCACATCCCTTGTTTGTTCACATGTGCCGGCACTGCCTGATTTCACAAGTGTTCATGAGTGAGATCCTGCAGGAAACTCCCCAATACCAGGCGGATCACTTTTAGTTCCAGCAAACTGATGGGACATGACTTGTATTTATGTGGCGAGAGTCCAGATACTGTCTTTGAGCCCATGTGAGTCCCTTGCCACTAAGTGACACAGCTGTGTAAATGATGTTCTGTGGTCTGAAAGGGACTGGTGAGTGCTTGTGCATCAAATAGTCTGTGCTGCACTACCACAACAGCAACTGAAATACTTCGCTGGATACTGCTTGGCGCAGTTATTGAGATATCCTGAGTGTCCCATGAAGTTAGGTGAGTGCTGCTAAACTCACATTTACTGAAGTCTCCCCTTGGGGATCTAAGAGTCCAAGGATTTTAATGTGCGTATCAAGATCTTTCATTCCCTTACTGGAAGGGCCTTGTTGGCGAAAAACCTGCACAGGATCATCTGTCTGAATCAATCTGCCGATGGCTTGCAAATGAACAGAACTGTCTGGTAAAGTGTGCCTAAAAATTTCAACTCTTGAGTGAGTTGTAAACTTCACTTGGGATAATTCACTGGCAGGCCTACATCTAGGCTTGTGTGAAAGAAGTACTTTGGCCCGTGGTCTAGGTAAATGTGAACATGTATGCCTCAGCAGTGTGCATAATATGATATGATGCTCATTATCCTGGTGATCTCCAGGGTTTCCAGAGCTATGCCAAAGGAAAGTGTCCAAAACAGATAGACAGCTTTGTTTACCAAGAAACACAGGTACTCCTGGTTGGCCTTGGCTATAGACAAGTAAAAATAAGTTTTTGTCTACTGATGTTAAACCAGTTGCCAGGGCAAACTTCAGCTACTATGAAAACTGATGTTTCCATTTTGAATTACTCCTTTTGCAGATAGGTGGCACTGATGCCCAGGTGCACCGTATTTTGAAGGACATAGTGCAATGAAAGAGCCCTGGATGCTCCAAGAGAACTTTACATGGAGGACCTTACTGATGTCTAGACCCTGGTTCAAACAGTCAGTGAGCTAAGGTAGCAGCTGATCCTAAGATAAGGCTTTGACATCAGAGCACAGCAGGGCCAATAGGACTACTCTTATGTCAGTGATAATTCTCTTAATCATCCTTTGCAGAAGGTTAACACCACGAGGTGACTTTTTTCCTGACATGAGATGCTGAACTCCTTATGCCTTTGGCAAGGCTTGAAGTCACAAGTGGAAGCCAGAACCTGATACATCTTTGGAGACTCCTAGGCTTGGGGAATAAGTTGTTGAAGTCTCCAATTGCTCTGACATGGCCTTGGTCTGGTCGCCAACATATGGATAGAAAGAGGTTGCTACTTGCCCTTGTTTCTGTGCCATCTGGAACATAAACTTGAACCCTGAGGGTCGAACTTTCTTAGGCGATCCTAGACCCTGGCTTGAGAAATGGTCAACTATTAAAACTATTTTGTTGGCTATCACAGCAACATCAGGAAGCACTTTGGCATCCAAACCATTGTGCTCCTTGTGCTTCCTCTCTCCAGTGTCTAGTTACATGGTGACATCATGGAGCATCTCTTTCACGATCTCAAAATTAGGGTTGGTTGTGGAAGGAGCCAAGGAACCAGGTTTGTGGACAGGACTCCTCATCATCAGAGAAATCTGCCTTGAATGGCACAGAAGAGGGTGAGCATGAGCAAGAATGCCTATGTGCATGAGCCTCTAGGGATATTTGTTGGCCTAGTTACGGTGGAACAATGTCCATATTAATGATACCCTGTTCTTTTGGATCGGACGCCAGAGCATTCAAATGGTAGTGAGACCATTATGTATCATTATCACAGTTGAAAATCAATCCAAGTCTAAAACCATTAAAATCTTGACTAGTCTATCAACATGAACATCAACTGACACAACTGCAAGACATGAATAGTCATCAAGCAATACATTATACAGCAAAGATCTAATGAGAATAAGATGTTATACTGACAACATAGAAACAATGACTGTAATGAAAAATAGAAGTGGACAATTGTTTTCAACAATGTTATGAAAGCTGCACTGAAAGTCCAAGTAAACAAGAATTTTCCCTAATCAAAACCTTCTATCATCAAACAAGCCAGGTGAACACAAGGAAGTTCAAGGTAGACACACCAACAAGTTTATGATATTTTTATATATCAGTATAAGAACAGAAAATGAAGTATTAATAAAAAAAACGCTCTCCTGACTTGAGACAGGTACCAACAAAATTCATTAGCAGTTTTTTTTATATTTGATTTGATGTTAGCAACTCTCAACTATAAAAAATATCTTGCCACAAACATGCATTGTATAAAATGTCAGTTACAATTGTTAAATTTTTCTTATTCATTGCATCATTTATTTAATATCTCAAGTTCACTGGATATCTATATGATAAATTTTAATTTTTACCCTAGAAACAATCGTTTAAATTTCATTTTTGATATCCCTGCTTCATGAGATTTTGAAAAAGCAGTAAAAGGTGGGTGGTTGAAGACTGGGGTTTTCAATCCATTGAAGGTTGGCACTTATTGTGGCTACGTAAGACGGGTGCCGACGGCCCGTAGAGTTGGAGCTAGGGCCTGTGACTCAACTGGTGCCCGCACAAATTGGTGTTAGCTTATATATTAATCTTGGTCCCCACTGTTGAGGCTATCCTTAGCGGTTGGGGTGGTGATGGAGGGTCCCTAGTCATTGATGGGAACTGGGACAAGGACCAGACTCCATTCCGCAGCAGTGAGTAGTTCAGAAAAACATTACCCACATTCTTAGATTCCAACCCAACAATGACAGCAGAGTCAAATACAGCAAAAGGCACATATTAAAGAATTAACAAAACATCAACATCCAGCTCCCAATACCAATCTAAAGAAACAATTTCATTTCTGGCTTCAGTTGGGCAGTCAACCATCAATGGCAACTGGTGTTTTTAAACTGGTCCTCTCAACTTTTGATTTTTTTTAACTACAAACATTAGATTTTTTTTAAAATATAGGTCTAACTTCTTAAAACCCAAAATTAATCACTTGCTCTAAACAAAAGAGAGACATGGTATGTCTGCAACTTTTTAGTCTTCCTATCTTGTCCGTCAGCTAACTTGACAACAAAAGCAGAAAGTTGGCCTACATTGTTTTTTTTTTTGTTTTGTTTTTTGTGACATTTGTAAATCTGGAACATTACAAAAATGCTCTATCTCCATTCTAACTGTGAGTTAGACAGCCCATAGCACAGCCTAGCCAATTAGATATTTATCAAATAGCTCAAAAAAATCTTACCCACATTCATAATTTCCAACCGAACAATGACGGCAAAGTCAAATACAGGAAAAAGCTGAGATTTTCGAGAACATAAAGGCCTAACAACTTAGAACCAAAGTGTGGTTTTCACTGAGCCAGTTCCCAAACCAGAGACAGAAACTTGCCTGGTGAAGACCATGCTCAGCCCAGTGGCAGTGATGGGCTCCTCGAAGGGACTGGAACTAGACTGGTAAATAAACTCTGTTCCCCATCAAGCCAGTGCCTCAGGACACCTGCAGGAAACTGCTCTGAGTAATCCAATGATCTGGGGCTGGGAAATGCTGATAACCCGGAGATGGTGGAGGCACCAGAGAATGCACAGACTGTACACAGCAGGGCAATGGTCGCTCTGTCTTGCAAGACACACATGGCCTTGGGATATTATACCCTTAAGCATATTTTGGCACATAATTTCCGTCAAATTCTAGGTTAGGCCACTAGTGTCACAAGTGACCAAGATTTTGATCTCCTTTACAATCCTACCGAATTTCGTAAAGATTTATTACATAATTCTGTAGGTGGTGCTACCTATATCAAACTCACCCTAAATTTTCATGCACTTGCTTAGTTATGAAAGGTAAATGTAGCTATCTTGCAAAAAGAGGACTGGATCACGCTTACAAGCGACAAGTTTAAGGACAGACAGAGTGGAAAACGACACAGCAGCAAATGCACTAACAACGTTGGTTTAGTGAACTAAAGTGTCATGCGGCCCTCTTACTTTCTTATGTCTGACGGTCCACTGCTCCAAGCATGCCAAATTAATACATAATCGACAAGCAAACAGGTCTAGGAAAGTCAAAAACATGCAATTATTCCTATGAAGTAGAAATCGGCATGGATGCAAAAGCAGTCAAAAAGATATAATTGATGAGATTGGTCAATACCAGAAACCAAGGACAGGGCAAACAGGTAGAACAATACATGTTGCTCAGTTGGACTCCAGTCCAGAAAAATACATACGTTGTATTTATTTTTTTTTGGGGGGGGGGGGTTGAGATAACGTTTTTGGAGGGGATGCGATACGAGATATCAAATAAAAATGCAAAGGATAGGTAATGCATTATAATACAAATGCATGCATTCACTTCAGTGATTTTTGATTTTTTAATGAATTTTTTGTTCAATTTTTGGATAAATGTTAATAAATCTAATTCTCCAAAATAGCTGAGCTAATTTACTTTGAAATTATATAGGGACACTCCTTTGGGCCACTAGAACTTAGATGTGTCTTGGTGATTATTGCCTTTCTGAAGAACTTTTGTGTTTTCACCTTTCTTGACTTTTCTCTTTATCGTAAGTTGGGTCGTCTTCAGACTTCTTGCAAATGTACGTAGACTTGATTTCCAACAAATTTGTTCCCTACATGGTGGTGCTTTTCATTTTCTGATTTTTCACAAAACATGAAAATTCACCAAAAAAAATCAGTTGGAGGATATGTTTATGTTGGGAGCAATGATCATGGTCTGACACAAAGGTGACCTTGATATCATTTGAAGTTCCCATGACAACTTCAGTATGTTCATGTAAGGTCAGCTGAACACAGGACTGCCACAGTCCTCGTTTTTTACCGCATTCAGGGAGAGTATCCAACGTCAGAATCTCTAGACAATTATAATGATAATGAAACAAGTCACAAATAAACCACATGCAGGGATCCTACGTCTAGCCTCCTGGCATAGCATTTGGAAAAATACAGAACTTGTCTTACTTGCGTCATACAATGAGATGATTTAATTGGTACTCTATTAAAATTCCGGTAGGTGTTTACCAAGAGAAAAATAGACGTACTTCACTGCAGATTATTAACTGATAAGTCCACCTTTGTTCATACATGGACTCTGTTACCTTGAAAATTAAGTCAACGTCACCAAAATGCAATGAAGTGAAAAAAATGTGTGAAGGTATGAAATTAGATAAATATTAGTTTCTGGAGGTCAGTTAGTCGTCAGATACAAACACAAATGGTTAACGGGAGGAACCACGGACCTACAACTTGAAAACATAATGGATCCAGTTCCTCCTTGTGGAGGACCCAATTAAAACAAATACGTACCGACAGACAACACAGGCAGTAACTGTCATAACGATAAGCATTGTAAGCACCGAGCCAACAATGATAGCCGTTGACTTGCCACGACTGGTCTGAGCTTTATACGCCATGCTGCCACCACCCTCCATTTTACTGAGGAGTTCCAATTCCTGTACGCTCTGGGCATCTGCAATGGACAACACAGGGATCATCTACCCCTTGCTTTGGCAGATTGAACTCTTATTAAGCGCCTGGAGAAATGGGTTCCATGCCATCTAACCTCTTCTCATATCTGCTCTTAATCACAACTATCACACGAAAACCACTACAGGACAAGAGGGCTATCCTAGACAAATTTGCTGGCACATTCACTCTATATAACATCTACGTATTTGTAGTTTGAACAATTTGTTTATGTACAATTATTCCAAACTGCTAACCCTTTGGGGTTTTTGTTTGTTTGTTTGTTTTTTGCTTGTTTGTTTTTTTTTTATTTGTATTATTGTTTTTCTTTAAATAAGCACCTTTATGGTCAAGTCCCATTTTTGGCGAATAAAAAAGAAACTTTTATTTTTGGCCTGGTCAATTTCAACGAACAAACAAACAAAGCTTACGATCACAACAGCATTAGTTATAATGACATTCATGAAAGGTGTCTTTGAAACACATGGAACCCCCTTTCTGTACCGTAGTACACAAAATAAATATGTATCTGTGTGTTATAGATTACAGATGTTGTTATGGAGGTTACCAAACGTTGACTTGTGTTTTCATGAAAGTCACTAACGAATGCTTTACCAGAAATGAAGCACCACTTCAGGCTGGTCCATTTTGAGAGGAGCTCGTCTCAACTATGCAGTGTCAGTTATGATTGTATTTTTCGCACTCCCTTTCCCTCCCCCTGGCCATCGTCCTGCTTCATGTCCCGCAAATCAATGAGACTTTGAGATCTATAAGAATACAAGTTTCCAGTACGTCTGAAAGATCTTCTCGTACATCTGTACTTTCTGATTCGTTAGGATTACACTAAATATCTCTATCTGAGGAGACATCTGTCTACTGCAACCGGCTGATGTTCTAATGTCATCATCGGTCACATTCTACAGCCTTTCAAATGTGCAGTGACAATTTTTGTGGCTGGGTCATCCGTGGTGCGGTATGCTAACACTAGTGGTCAGTTAGCCAAGTGAAGTTGGTCTTTACATAAATCATTTCACTAATGGATTTTCAAAGTTTGCACATGTATTTTTGTGAACCAGTGGTACTTTATCATTTAATTTTATACCTGAAATGATACATCCGAACGTGTACCATACTACTTACACAGTCCATTCGATATCCCTGAGCTGCCCACACTTAGCGCGAAGGCGGCAGCTGCCTTTTCTCCCTGGTCCCTCAGAACACTCAGTATAGTCTCACTAGTTTGTCCGTCACACAACTGGTCAATACATTTGGCTGTTGCTTCTGCGTCACCCACGCATTCCCCTTCACCAAATGGGCATGTGCGTATCCGCGTGCACTCTTTTTTGCCTGGGTCACAGCGAGACCAGCTGGACCACTCTGACCATGGAGATCCACCTGCCAATCGTCCAAGGGAAACAATTAAGGATTAGAAGGGCCATATAAAACGATAAACATGCAACACATGTGTATATGCGTTCTTTCATTTCAAGCTGGTGGAAGCAGAAAGCATTAAATTTCAAAGAAGGAAACTCCAGGTTCATAAATGACCCACCTCAGAGCCATGTTCTCCATGTGGCCTTGAGGAACTTAACTTGAAACACTGGCAGCCAAGTGTGCTTGAGTTAATGCACAAAATTGTAAGTTTCTTGTGTTCGGATGACAAAAACAGTTCAAAACTGACGTTTTCTATGGCTGTACCAGGAACGCAATGGGTTTAACTGATACATCAGTTATGTAAATTATGCTTGCCTGAATGTCAGTCTTGTACACTGCCAGAAATCTGCAAACGTCCAGCAATATGATTAAGCTGGTTTGTCAACCTGAAGCAACTCGAACTTGGAATCTGTGGGCAGTTCCCATGCCGCTTAATCTTCCATCACGTAAATATTTGGTCAATGTAACATTTTGGATAAATTCTATCATGAATATGGACATAGAGATATGAATAAAAGGCAAAAAACATTAACCAATTATTGGGAAGGGGGCATAGAAATATAAGTATTGGTGTTACCAGAAATTCACTGTTACATTACTTTGTAGTCGACGTTGTTCTATTTCAGGTCAAATGCATATGCATACTATTATAGGTCAGGCAAGCCGACAGTATTGAAGTTGCATCGAACTCATATGTAGGCACGTGACACATCTTATGGAGACTGCCTTTACAGTCTCATCGGGTCGCACCTAACGGGCATACTCCTTCACACACGCGAACATCAAAGGGCCGTCCCTGGCATGTGCCGGTTCCTGTCATGCACTGGCGTAGCCTGTTTTGCTCCCCGTTGCCACAGTCCACAGTACAGGTGGACCAGTCTGTCCACGGACCCCAACCTGCAATTGTCGGTATGACTGGTTTCATCAGAATTTCAGGATAGCGTAATAGCAACAGTTGTAACACTAAAAAATTGACGACCACAGCTGGCTGAAAGCCTGTCCTTGCCACGAAAGTACAGCACACGTTTTATATAAACTCACCTATTTTAAGGGGGAAATGTCAAATTTGCATCAGTATTATTACAGGTTTAACAATCATCACATTCTAAAAGATTATCAATGGATCTGCGCCGAAACTATCAGGTTCATTCCTTGTATCAACATTTGCTCCTTTCATTAAAAGAAATAACCATATATGTATAACACGTGGCAGGAATCCAAAATAAAACTTAGGTCGTTTCCTGTTGCAGGCGAGGAAACCCGCCCAAAGATACTTGCTTCTCCTATGCTACAGGCGAATTAATCCGCCCAATATAGCACATGCCGAAGATCAACTTTCGGTGCACGCGATTACCGAAATATGGCAACATGGCGCGTTCTCGTGCACATGTACAGCGTATTACATTGTCTCCACTATAACTATCGAGTAATAGCGCCAAATTTAGAATTCTGTATCAAGAAAATGGTCACATTAAATTCAGCGTAATACACAATTAACCTCCCAAAAATAAAATGGCAGAGGACGGGTTAAACGGATATTATTTGCCCACGGTTTGGTACCTCAGCTGTAACTTTTACAAGTGCTTGAGTTAGTCCTATTTATGCTTTGACATCATTTCATGGGTACGGGAGTTGACTTGCTTACCATAGGAATTGGTGTTGGCCAGGGCAGAGGCCTTTTGCACAATGGCTACAGAGTCGACCGCAGATGACATTTGGGGCAAGCCGTTTGGGCAAGGAGCAGTATTGCACGACTCACTGGCAGCAGCAGAGCCGCGGCATGGTTTGCCCCAACCGTCTTCGCCGTACTGAAAATATGCATTAAAACTGTACTTGTGGATATTATAATTTCAAAAGACAAATTGTTTTTATCAATTTATAACTGCAGAGTTAAAATATATGCTATATAATACATGAAAGGAAACGCTAGCATCCTGTGACACCGCATTAACATATTGGGCGACTCACTGGCAGCGGCAGAGCCCCGGCATGGTTTGCCCCAACCGTCTTCGCCGTACTGAAAATATGCATTAAAATTGTACTTGTGTATATTTTAATTTCAAAAGATAAATTGTTTTTATCAATTTATAGTTGCAGAGTTAAAATATATTCTATATAAGACATGAAGGAAACGCCAGCATCCTGTGACACCGCATTAACATCAGGTACCGGAAATCACGCGTGCACCACGGAGACAACATATGTTAAAAGACCAGGTAAATGTCTTTAAATATGGTGGAGCGGAAGAACGCCACATGTGCCCATGTGTTCTAAGAAGCCGACTGACGGACACAGTCTCAACTGTTTCACTTTATTTCATTCTTAAACACTTCATAGATGAAAACTATAACATTGTGGTTTGAAGTTTCTTTCTTGAAGCTGCCAAGAAATGTCTGTTTGCTGTAAGGTAAAAAGATCCTATAAATACACTCTCACACACATTCCAATCTCTGAATTGCTCGTTCTCCGACGAGTCTCTATGAAATGTTTTTCTTAGCCGAGGCCAGTATACGTATCCTGAGGCGACTTGATTATGATCACACTAAAAAGGCAACTATCCGCTTGGGTAGGACCACAACTTTTTTCTTTGATGACCGGTGGAGTCAACCGTTCCAAATGCTGCCAGAGCAGGTGGAATGTTGGCAACGGAAACCAGTCGACCTAAGCGGAGGGGTTGATTAGAAATAAAACACGTGACAGGCGTTCTCGTGGTGGAAGTCGGTACACTTTTTCCCATGGATGGACCATCGCCTCACCAATTGCGCAGAAAAGTTTTCCCTATTTTGGGCTGCAAAGGGAAAAACTAAAATCCCTTGAATCAAAGCAATGATGATAAAGATAATATAGATAAGAAGGGTCAGGCTGCAGTTATAGCAAAAAAGGAAATTCCGCAGATTTTTTAAGTGAAATACCTGGTAAAAAAAACCCCACTACCTTGGCCCCCTGTTTATATACACGAGAGGCCGGGTTAAGCAAAAAGTTCTTCTTGACCGTAGGCAAACCACGTAGGTCTTGTGAACATGTTGTGTAGGTCTACCATGATCCTGAGCCTGTATAAAATTCATGATGGGTCGTAACTGCAAATGATAGTATCTACTCAGAATATTGGATGAATTCTGTGTTTGGCGGTTCCATTTTCTAAATCTTAACTTATTCCATACCAGTCCCTGATGTTTCCGTATATTTACCTAGATTCAAGACAACAATTGCATATCTAAATTCTTCATGAAAAGAGCTTTGGTTCTAGTACCAACATGCCTATTGTCTTAAGTCAGTGGTTCTGGCACTGCCTGGCAAGTCATGCTGCAGCTGCCGCAAGGGCAGCTGCAGCATGACGCGCCAGACAGCACAAGAACCAATGACCAAGGCCTGTGACCCGAGTATGGAATGAGTTAATAGCAAATCAATATTTGGCTTTTCGTATCAGTGTGGAATATAACAGAAAAATTTTTGATGGTAACATTGAAATTGTTCGACATTTTGTCCAGGACTATCATCAAGTGAACAAATCTGAAAATTCAAACCCTTCCATGGTGGCCAGCTCCTGGACTCATTGCTTTTCAAAAGTAGGATTGCGTAATAGTTCTGACTGGCACAACCATTTTCAGTTGTGTCGCTTCAATAAAACCACTCAGCCACGCACAACCAGGGGATTC
This sequence comes from Hermodice carunculata, assembly GCA_964020975.1. Lineage (NCBI taxonomy): Eukaryota > Metazoa > Annelida > Polychaeta > Eunicida > Amphinomidae > Hermodice > Hermodice carunculata. The sequence goes on along the minus strand of OZ026614.1, from coordinate 64,039,077 downwards.
CACCAATTCTGGTGTTGCTCTTGATCAAGTCGGCCCCAAGGTTACATAGGTTAAACCCCCAGGGGCAATCGGCAGCAAGTAGTGGCCTACAACAGTTACAAGCTTGCCTAATTGTACTTGATATCCCGGCGATATTTTCATTGCATTCTCTTGACTTAAATACAAATGACTTTCATTCTTTTCTGACTTGCCCTATAATTTTACTGTTAATATCCAAAGATTATTAAAAATCCTGGTAAGAAAATATGTTTTGATAACATGTTTTTGGCATAAATGCTAATGACTTTTATTCTTTTCTGACATGCTTAAATGCACATTTACTCAATATTCAAAATTACACAAAATTGACAGTATTTTCTCAAATGTCACAAACCTGACACATTACGTTGATACATTGACTCAGGGTTAGCAGTGAAATAGAGCTTAATTGTTTGAGGAGTAGGTGTCATCATGAAGTTTGTTTTACATCTCTGGTGCAGGATGTACATTGTTGTAGTCCTTGTTTAGATTTCCCTTGGTTTATACAGGTGGTCTAGCTGCAACTGTTTATTTTACAATCACTGGGACTGAATATAATGCCCCAGCTTGTTTCCACGTCAGTTAAACACTGGTGGATGGTTTAACTAGGATAAGCTGTCCAGCTAGAAAGGGTACATATTGGTTCAGGGGTAAGTCAAATTATTATTGTTTTTATCTGAACCTGTACTACAAAAATTTAGTAATTATGATTTGTTTGACAGGTATTCTCTCATGATGAAGCTCTGCATTTATAAGCAAAACTTCACGTATTTAGCTTATTCATCATTTGCCACGTTCACATTTATTCATTATCATGTTGGTTGTCTTTGCTGCCTTTTTGGCTTAGACAAAGAGCCGCTACTCAGAGAGACATGTACGGGTAAAAGGCTCCGAAACATGTTGAGTAGTTACCCGCTGAAGACCCTTTAATTTATTTGGGCTAATACAGCCTATGTCAAAATTTTAGAGAGGAACGTGTGCAATATGGACAATAGTACTTCTATATGCATATAGGTTAGACAGTGACAGGTTAGCTAATGGAGAGTAAAGAGTTCGGACTGCGGAATAGGGTAATGACTACTAGGAAGTGGTTTTGGACAAAAAGATACGAAGACAATGATGCAGCGTTTGAGCTATGGTTACCATTTACGTACGAGTTCAGAAAAAAAGTAGCTGGTCACGTACCGGTGTATCATAGTAGCACTGTCGAGTTCGAACTCTCTGCCCCCCGCCACAGTTTTCACTGCAGACTGACCAGGAACTCCAGTCGTCCCACTCTCCTTTAAACACATACATAACAATAATTACTACTTCTAACGAACTGCCCCCTTCAAGCACATACACAACAGGACTTGTTGTACGTCTATCGAACACTCTACGTCAAACACATGTACAACATGTCTTTCTGTACTTCCATGGAACACTCTCTTGAAGAAATATACACAGCAAGACTCATTACGTCGGTTGAACACTCTCCTTCAGACACATACACAGCAAGACTTGCTGTACGTCTGTCGAGCACCTCAAACATATACAGAGAAAGACTTTATTAGTTCATGAAATTCTCCCTTGAAACACATTGATAGCAAGGCTTACTGTACGTCTATTGAACACTTCTTCAAACGCATACACAGCATGACTTACTACGGCCATGCAACACTGTGCTTCAAACATATACACAACAAGACTTGCTGAGTCTATGATCTTCTCCCTTGAAACTCATACATTGCAAACACTCCTTCAAACGCAAACACTTTCTATACCTTACGGTTGCTTTGTTCAGTTTAAAACAACAAGCAGTTAAATTTGATAGTATTGAATATTAAGGGTTCTGACCATATAGTCATGTTAAGTCCATAAACTTAGAATGTTTCACACAAATATAATAATTGACGATCACATAAAGGTAATATCAAGATGGAAAATACATTTTGTGATGCGCAATTAAATACCACATCGATAGACACTAGTGAATGGTGTACCATAAAAAGTGAGTGATATTGGGGGCAGGGCATGTATATGTACGGCAGGGAGTAGCAACAACGAATGGACCCGTTGGATTTAACCCAGACCATGACCCCACTAACCAGCAATACTGACAACGGGACTTACAATGCAAAAACTGTTAATTTTGTGCTTCAGTCCTCACTGTTACTGTCATCTTCCGATGCACTACTGTCACTGTCAGTATCTAAATGTATTATAACTGGGTCAGTCTCCTCTGTCAATTCTTCAGTTTCCTAATAGTATTTTTTCAATTTTCTCAATATGTTCAACAGTTTTTCGCCAACCTCCCCTAGATACACCTGCAAAGGCACGTGATACTTGTTATTCGGCATATTTAATCTTGAAAGTTTTATTTCTATCAGCATAAAAATTAATGCTTCCCCTTGACCCATATCAGTTCAGTGGCGTTGGATTCACACTGGCGGACAGGGGTACGGAGCACCACGTGTCCATGTTGCTTCCTAATGACATCATTTGTTACATACACAGGTTGCTATTAATTATTTGATAATGCTGTGGTCTTGTAAATTTCGGATCACATTCAATACTCATTGACTGAAGCCATTCCCGCGTGACAGCCTGTCTGGGCCTAATTTTGGGAGATATACTATCTTCTGTTCTCTTATTATGATAAACTGCATTTTCCAGCACAAGCACACTTGGCACCTTCAATGCAGGGCTATAGAGACTCCAGTATCGGTGCCCCATTGAGGATAACGTTGGGATCACGAGTTGTTGGATTTTCATGTTTTGGCGAAGTTGTGCCGAGCGAAAACTTGAAAATCCTATATCTGAAGAGGGAAAAATGCATATGTGTATCTTGTGTCTAAAAGGCCAAATACGAACCAAGTCGAAGTTCTGTCAGAGAAAAAAGTTTGAAAGTGACACCATGTTGAAAGTGGGAGGAGTCTTTATTTTATTAAATGCACTATGACCTCCCATTGGTTTGTTTACTACTTGAAACCAATGAGTGACAAACCAAAACTAAAATATACATTATATGTATTACAATAGTAGCCTATGATGCTGGACCATCAAGAAAGCTGCGCATATTTTAAATGCTGTCTCAGTTTATGCTCTACATGCGGTAAAGACAATTATAGTGGATTGTTACAAGCTCTTAGTCACACATCTGGAAAGACAGAACTGAGGACGTCGCTGCCCTTCATGGAATCAAGGCCTATTTTACCCTGGAATACCAAATAGTGTGTATAAATAAGTAGTGTACAAGTAAGTTAGAAAGATAGCTAATAAACATGACATACTTTTTATCACAATTTTCCTAGTCTTAGTTCAGTTGTCATAGTTGGTATTGTCCGACTTGGAGACGCCGATTCGACACATGTATTCCCGGTTTCACCGAGTTTTATCGAATAAGCAGGGAGCTTATTGAAGACTGAATAAAGGTCACAATTTTGGTGAATGGGGAAATCAGTAACCCCACACCTCCCCACCCATCCTGTGCAAGGACCTCGGAACTTACCCAACGCCCTTCACTTGTGTTGGCTGCTGAAATTATATGGTTTAGGGCCATATTCATGCAAAGATCTTAAAAAGACACTTATTTTGAAAAACATAACGCCCCATCATTCAAACTTACCATCCATAAGACATATTTTGGGAGTGCAAGTCTGGAAATCATCCAAGCTTCCAATACATTCTTTCGACGCCACATTGCAGGTGCGGATTCGTTTGCGATTCCGTGGATTTCCACAGTCTGGTTTACATTCACTCCATGGCTGCCAGGCATTCCAATGTGGCAACTCTATAACGAAGTTAATGATTTTGATAAAGCTTGGTGTATCAAAAATGAAATTAAGTCTTCTCAGACTTCAAAATGATTTCGGAAAATTTAAACGCTTGAACAGTGGAGGGACCGAGTGGATACACAAATGACACTAATCACTTGAATGGTAATTGTTTGAAATGATGGCATGCGCCATGGAAAAATGGTATGCCATAATTGGCCAGAACTGAAATATTGCGAGAAAGTTATAATACGACAGGTATTTGCAAGTATGTTACAGCAAAGTCAATTAAGGGGCTACTTAATTCAACATTTTCTGTAACTTCTCTCTTTGTCACACACACACACACACACACACACACACACACACACACACACACACACACACGCGCGCGCTGAAAGGCAATGCCACAAGCGCAGTTGAATACCACCAATCTTGAATGCCTTGCGAGCCAAAGGTAGATCCGGGCCACCACTTCTGTTGTATTTTTGTCCCATCAACCCTATTTCTACCCTTTTGAGACCCGTATGTAGCTGATATTGAGAACAAAATGTACTTTGTGCAAAGGTGATCAAGGAAAAGGTTATAATGGGACGTACCTCATGCAATGTTGGTGTTTGGGGATCACTGTGGCCAAAATGAGTTTCCCTAATGTATGTGTTCTCTCGCAGATGCTGCGTGGGTGTATCTTTTATGCCTTGAAAACACACACACAGACACACATACATACATACATACATACATATATATATATATATATATATATATATATATATATATATATATATATATATATATATATATATATATATATATATATATATATATATATATATATATATATGTATATATATTAGCGCTTTACAACAGGATTTGACCCTGTTAGGACTAACTTTAAGACTGTAGCAACAGCTTTCCCCGGCACACTGATGGGGCAAAGCGCTTTGACGAAGACTCTAAGCCTGGCCGACTGTTGTCTTCGCGCGAACTACAGATATACTGGTACGCGACTGAAAGGTCTTCTTGCAAGAAATTTTGATATAAAATCAGTGCAATAATTTTAAAATCAGACATTTTCCTTTGGCGATTGGCAGAGTTCAAATGAAAATGCCATATTTGTGATCGTCTTTGGGTTTGACAACCTAATCGATACATATTTCGACCTTGAAGACAAAAGCGTATTCATATAGTGACCCCAACAAACTTCATACCAGAGGAAACCTTCCGGGGCTTTTACCGAAATATATTCTTAGCTTTCACACCTGTAATCCATACTGAACGCGGCTTCATTAAGCCACCAAGATTTTAACATATGAACGTGTTACATCTTTTGCTGTTTATTTGCTACTTTCTCGGTAAATATGCCTTTGAAGTTTCCGCAAAGCTAGCGTCCGCACACAGCTCAAAGGATTTCAAATTCGATCTACTGACTCTAGTTCAAATGTTGTACAGAATGAAAGATACTAAATTGATACTTAGCTTTAGCTTAAAGTATGAATAACATGCAAACTTATCCAGCAAATGACACTTTCTGTTAAAAAACCACAGGAATATTGGCATCAATTAATAATTATTTTTATCAAATCAATCCAGATGGTCAAAATTCTCCACCTTATTACGCAGTATATTTAAAACAAGTAACTACAGACAATTACGCCCTAAGACTATTCCATACGAATGACAGTCATCTTGCATGTTGCCATGTTGAGCGATACGACGGACAACGACGGAGTGGAACACCATAATAAAAATGTATGCAGTAGAGTGTCATAAATGAATAAAATCATTTAGACCACGTGATTCAACAATATTTTAAAAAAATTTTATCAGGCCTCATAAACCGCAAAAATTGAGCTGCCATGCCAGGCCAGAATTTCGAGCCCTAAAGTTGTCACCTCAGAAAAACCACCCTATTGTCAAACTGTTGTGTAATAATGAACGGTAAACCAGAAAATATGCAAAAAATGTGTTACAAAATGTGGCATAAGATTGCTGGTTCAAGACCCGGCCGATGGTGTACTTTTATCTCCGATTCCGGGTTAATGCCGGATACAGTTCTTTGTACTGGCCCATATGTAGCCTGCCATGTTGATCATGACAGTCATAATTAATTATCTATCCCACTAAAATATTCTTTTAAGGAATGGGGATATGGCCGAGTGGATATGTGCGTTTCCTATTTTCGGCTAGGATATATGTGCCAAAGGTTGCCGGTTCTATGCCGTTCCTTGGTTAAAAGATAAAAATATGTTTCGGTATTCCGTTAATGCTTGCGGACTTAAGTCTCCTATTCTGGGATAATGTATGCGGTACTTTCTATTGGCCCATATAAGCGTGTTGATCATTGCATTTACACATATCTACCCCAGTGAACTACTCTTTTAACGAATAAGATGTGGCCGAGTGGTTGGGTGTGTTTCCCATTTTTTGCCACGCGATTGGTGCCGCAGGTTGTCGATTCAAAAACTGGCCGTTCCGCGGTCAAAACATGAAAATAAATTAAACACTGTGTTTGCCAAATAGTGCATTCCACAAAAACGTGACTGTTTGGGGGATTTTTTCAACTGATTTCTGTTAACCGATTCGTGTGTGTGCATGCGTGTGTGTTTTAGCACTTGTGTGTACATGCGTCTGTGCGTGACCGCGTGTCGCTGTCAAAAATGTTGAGATGTGTTTCCAGTACCGCATTGCTCTTCAGAGCCCTGTCATTCTAAGAGATATGTTGAGGCGTATCAATTGAGTCCTGCATCTGACGTTGACAGCTCAATGTTAATTCACATTCGTATGTTTTTACCCTACATCTTCACCACAAAAATATGTTTATGGAGAAATATTCTTACCTTTTGAACAATCTTTACCACCAAAACTTTCATCACAAACACACTTGGCCACATTTTGAGACTCTGATGCCCTGGAAACGTTTCAAATTATTTCCGTGAACCTGTTTACTACCAAAATATTTAGTGCATTGGCACATGCAACTTCGAACATACATCTGCACAGATTACGTCACAACATACATTTTATGTGTCTATAAGTTATAAATACAACCACTAAAATGTACATTTACAGTGTTATTGAGCAATTATAAATGCATGCATCAACCATTCCTAAATGTCTATAAGCCAACATGTGACTAGGCTACCAATAGAAATAAATTTGTCATTTTTCGAAGGGGTGAAGACTTACTGACAAAATCCATTCAAGCAGATGAGTGTTCCACATTTGCTCACTTGTTTCATGCAGTCTGGATACCCGTTGGTACGGTCGTCTGAAACATGCAACTTTGTCACTCTCACATTTACATTCAAACTGGTTCAAGATACATGTGCCCTAATATAGAATTTGCAGCTCGCCTTATCGTATTCATTCCATGCGCAGATTGTGATTTTAGTAACCCAACACGTCTAAATCTACTAAACTCCATACAAACACTCTGCAAGTAAAATTTTTAGTATTGACTATACTTTGTTAGAACATAAGTATTTTGCGATATTTAAACCTTCAATTCACCAATCTTTCAAACTACTAGATCACTGTTCTCATTCCTAACACAACAGCCATACGCTTTAAGAAAAAAAATGATACCTCAAGCAAGTAAAATTAGACTAACTATGTGTCATAGATACAAATAAAAAATTGTAACAATCGCTGATAATATTACTACAAAAACTTAATAATTATCTCAAAATAACTTGTGCATTGGACATAAAGTTTTGACTGGAAACATAAAGAATTATGTACATAGATATTATTCCAAGTGTTGATCAAAAAGTTTGTACATTTATAGCCATATATACCATATGTACATTTACACCAGTCAACAATAATGTTTCTTGTTATTGAAAAAAATAAATAAATAAAAATAAAATAATAGACAATAAAATAAATAAACCAAAAATATATATAAAATGTTGCTTTTGGTTACAGTCATGAAAACCGAGTGATATATTTCCATGTAATTTTAAAAGCAATAATGTTGAAAAGAAACACCGAATAGTGGCAACCCTGTCACAAGAAAACAGTCAACGTTTAACTGATTTTTCACAATTAGAATTCTAGCAAAATTTAGACTTGTCTTTATTCCATTAGTTTCATTGTTAATCAAATATTGTCAAATTATTCAAAATCCTATAACTAATTTCAGGTAGTTTAGCAGCAATAGAGTCTTGCATTGTCTTGTTCATGCAGATTTTCCCAAATAATTATATAATGTTCTCAATCAAACTTCTTCGGACAGAAATTCTGCATGTAAGAAATTTTCCATTAACAAAATATCATAGAAAAAATTTGATATCTGGCCATTTACTAAATGTTCTTACATGTTTCAAATAATGAAACTCATTATGCATGTCTTTCAGATGTCCTCAGAACATAGCTTCTGTCACATCTAAATTCAATGTTAGTGCTGCTACCGCACCAAACTTCTGAATGAGGGAAACCACATGTGCTACAGAGTCAACATCATTAACAACAATTGTTGAGTCATTACTATACTGAAATGTGCGAATTTCCTCAATTTTGCAACCTAAAATGTTTTTATCTTCTTTGATTCTGCACGCTCAGATATTAACTAGTAGAATAAACAACAAAGCAGCAACAGGGCAGCCTTGTCTAATGCCGATATATAATTTCACTTCTTTGGAAAGCCAACCATTGTCTTTAAATATCAGTTGTGGATCATTATATAAAATTTTATCCACTTAATAAAATTTGTGCTAAATCTATTTTTTTTTCCAATGTTTTAATCATGAAATTTTTGTTTATCAAGTCAAATGCTTTTTCAAAATCTAAACATAATACTACTCCTTTTCATTATCACAAACAGCCTTTTCCCCATCACAAATTCTTTTAATAGCATTGAAACCCTGCCCTTTATTTTCTAATCTCAGAAAATATTTTAAGATTTTTCACTCTCTTCAGCCCATTTGACTCCGGCGCGTATTTTAATACCTTTACCTATTTCGTCGTATAATTTATATAACTGTTGACTGGGAAGGATTTTTATCTGTATAACCTTATCATCATTAGGATTTCTATTTTATCATGCTAAAACAAGATCAAGCTCTTGTTGCATACATGACTACTTTTATCCACTCAGGTACCAGTATAAACGAAGAGTAAACAAATCAGCCATAGATTCTCTACGAAAACCTTACAGTTTGATTGAACTTTCAGCACTTTTCAAAACTGTCGCGGTGTCACTCCTGCCTTCCATTTCACTAGGAGTCGTCTTCTTTATTAATCAAAAACCACTGATTATTTCAAACATGTTTACATAATGCAGTTTTTCAACACGATGCTGTTACCTTTTCCCAACTGTTTGTAAAAGAATTTTTGATGGGGGGGGGGGGGGGACGTAACAAACATTTTGTTCCTGCATGCACATGTGGTACCTAGGGGTTTAATCTGAAATTTGTGGTCTTTAAAGATCAAAATGCAAGGTGAAAATTTTGTCATATAACCATGTTTCGTTTTTGCATATACCTTACAGATCAAATGTTTGACAGAAATGTGACGGTAATGTCTCCCATGTGCCACTCACCACACAGACTTCTCTCATACTGGTGCCCACTACTTTCTATAAGCTCCCTGCCTTGCTAACTATACTCATGAATAACAATGACCATTCCCAAGAAAGAAAACGAGGCATTGTGCCAACGAAACGCTACTTGAATAACCCAAATTGATTTCGAGAATGTTTTGATGCTGTTGTGTGAAGAAAAACGTGCCGAACTACCAATACAGACACACCTGTGTAGCCAGCTTTGCATGTGCATGAGTACAGACTGGTTCCCAGCACCGGAGTACATTTGCCATTTGTGCCGCATGCGTCGTGACCTTTAGGCATCTCGGAGTTATAATTGATAACACATGCATCACGCGGCTTTTCACACCTATGTCCCATAAATTCTTCTTTACATTGGCATTTAAACGTACTGGATATCACCTACGAAAAATACAACACCATTGAAATTATTATGGTAAATTGTATTATCTAATTTTGTTTTTTTTTAACTGAGGAACCAACCAATCAACTACTTTGACAAAATTGGGAAACACACATACCCACTGCACCAAATAACAATGATAATGATACTGATAACGATAACGATAACAATAATAATGATAATGATAATATTAATAATAATAATGATGATGATAATAATAATAATAATAATAATAATAATAATAAGAATGTCGAGGAAATTAGGCCTGCATATACAAACATATATACATCGAAAAAATAACTTCACAGAAAATCATACAAACGTAATATGAAGTATTTTCCATTGACTATTATTATTATTATTATTATTATTATTATTATTATTATTATTATTATTATTATTATTATTATTATTATTATTATTATTATCATTATCATCATCATCAATAATAATATAATAATAATAATAATATTATTATTATTATCATTATTATTTTCATCATCATCATCATCATCATCATCAATAATAATAATAATAATAATAATAATAATAATAATAATAATAATAATAATAATAATAGATACAGGTAACATATCATCGGCAGGATGCTTCCCTGTGTGATAATAGCCCACCCTGTGGTGAACTCCGGAAGTGCATTGTGCACACAGGGCTGTGTGAGACATCAGTCACATGGCCCGGTGGACAAATGGCGCACCACTGCAGGACCTAAATCCGTCATCCACAGCATAACCTACGCACGAGGCAGTCGTAACCAATATTTCCAGTGAAAATAGTGTACATCTAAATGATATACACTATTAGCTAAGAGATCATAGTGGGATACAAAAGTTCGCCACCAAAAGTGACGACACACAAGGCAAAAGAGTATTCGGCGCAATGATGGCTCAACCGAGTTTGTCGGTGGCCCACAGGGCTTGCGTCACAAAAACACCGGCACGCCTCCACCAATCGTCGATATCGCCTGCAATGCTTGACCCGTGGCTGCAAAGGCACACTCATTATGAAAGTTCCAAATGGCAGGTCAAAATGAATTTGCTTGCCCAGCTGACCCTGCCGACCGCGGAACCACGGTGGCCACAATAGCCTATACACTGCGATGACAAGCAGTCATCCTTTTTTCAATATGGTCGTTTGCTGAGTTCAAACTACAAAATTTGACTCCTAAAATTCCGTGTGCCCAAATTTCAATGTATCCTTACCTATATATATTTAGGAATCAGATCACATGAAGCTTTTCCCAATAATGATACATTTGGACTTGCAAGTGTTAAAATTGGACCTCCATTTATGAGGATGTTGTACACACAGGTTAAGTCAAGTCTGCAACCCGATTATGGTAGAGCTAACAAAAGTGATGTCGTCTGCATATGCAACAAATATAACATTTTCCAGGGCCAAAGCGAAATCCATTTTTCTGATTATGCAGACTAAAAAATTATTAAGAAAAATATTAAAAAGTACGGAGCCCCCGAGTGGACATGAAATACCTATTTCGTTCCCTCGCAATACTATTTCGTTCCCTCGCAATACTTTATCTTTCCCTCGCAATGAAAAAAAATATTTACCGACGGCCCTTAGGAGCTAATCCAAAGCCCTGGAAGGGACATAAAAGTATATTTATACATTTCTTTACCTCGCATTAAGTATTTCGTTTCCTCGCAATACTATTTAGTTCCCTCGAAATACTATATCGTTCCCACGCAATACTATTTCGTTCCCTCGCAAAAAATTTTTCGTTCCCTCGTACTATTTCGTTTGCTTGCAATAATTTTCCATTCGTTCGAGGGAACGAAAAACTCATTGCGAGGGAACGAAATAGTATTGCGAGGGAACGAAATGAAAAAGGAAATCATATGTCCCTTCTGGGACTTGTTTCACTGGTAGTTGTAGATACACGCTTTTATTTCGAGGGAACGAAATAGAATTGCGCGGGAACGCAATATTTATTTCGAGGGAATAAAGTTAAATTAAAATCATTCCAAGTCCCCTCGGGGGCTCCGTAAAAAAGCCAGGGCAAGAATACACTGCCTAGTCTCAAGCCTCCGGAAATCATGAAGCATATGTAATCTTAAATTGAGATGACACCTCTAGTGGTAGAGCCAGGTGAAAAAATCCAATATTTTTGGTTAGGGAACGACCCGTTGGTTTATTACTGGTCCGTGTGCATGATGTTACTTGGCAGGTCTACGCCGCGATTTGCCGCACCAAAACATTTTGTTCAATCCTTAGTCCGACTTAGCCAATGTCTTCCAGTGGGGTGCTCAGCCGATCAGTTCCAAGAACCCAGACCGCAGGTTTTATAACAATTTGGTCGACATTTTATACATGTTTACTAAATTCCACTATGTGGCGTTGTTTAATATTAATGTGTTTTCCGACTGTCAAAATAATACAAAAATGTGACGAGTAACTATGAAAATTCCGACAGACCAAAGCCTCGCACTTTCTGCAGACGGTGAAAGAAGCCATTATTTTGACAGGTAAAGAGTCTAACACGCACCCATTCTATAAATCACTTCCTTTTGTTTTACTTAAACGTATATTTGTTATCTAGTCTCTTTTATATGTCATCATGATCACTTTACTTTCTTATCCTATCCAAGTCCTGGCGACAGATTAGGCCTACGATACTGAGCCAGTGACTCCGTTTAAACTAAGAATAAAAGCTTAATAAATAGATATCTAAATCCTACAGAGAGAGAGAGAGAGAGAGAGAGAGAGAGAGAGAGAGAGAGAGAGAGAGAGAGAGAGAGAGGGAGAGAGAGAGAGATGCAAATGATGTTTTACATATCTTCAGACATTTCACGTGATAGGATCAGAACCAATTTGAATTTCCAGCGCAAGGTTAACATTTAGGTATCATAAATGCATTCAAACTTACCTGACAGAGCTCTGTGTGCGCAGCAACACATGGATTTTGCGTTTTACTGTTACAAATATCCACTCCTGTCATTGATAGAGAGAACACACATGATAGCAATATTTGCATCTTTGTACAATGAATATAACAAATACTCCCTGCCAGTGTGAACTGCGAGCATCTACCATGCCACGGCACGACCAGCAAGCCTGATATGCAGTACTATGGGTGACGGCATTAAATCTGTATGTGGCAAAAAAGTTTGCCCACCCCCACACCATGCCAATCTAATATATATTTTCATAACTTTTGGTGATCCAATAAATAAAATAACCGCCCTAGCATTTGTACTCCTAAGAAATACAGATAGAAAATAGAAAAATCACAGTGACGGTAGTGCAGGCTTTAATTGACCTTGAAAGATCACCGACTTGCAACTAAAATACCAGTACTTACGTCTACAAGTGAGTGTAACAGGGTCCCACTCAAAGTGTCTTGCACACCTGCAACTGAAGTTGTCATCATACATACCGGACTTGGTGCGGGTGCACCTATCCGTGATGGTATTAGCCATGTCTCTACACGGGTCCTTCAAGCACGGATCTGATGAAAACAAATAGAGCAATGTACTCTCGGATATTTAAAAATGAAAACTGGACAGTGTAAAGATTTATTAATGCACCACGGTATCCCTACAAAGCTTTATAGTTTATCGGCAACATAAAGCTTTTAAAAAGTCCCACAAAGCTTTGATCAATAGCATCAAGCTTAAAAACCTCCCCATAAAACGACATTTTGTCAAGAATAAGGTAAAATGTGTTTTGAGGCAAATTACCTTGATGGCACAGCTGGGCACAGACCAACTGCTGGACATGGGTAAAAAGTTATAACTTTAAGTTTTTCCCTGTAGAAAAAAAAAAACCATGCATCTAAATTATGTACCGTTATGTACTTTGGTCTGTTGCTGGCCAAAATCGATAAGTCAAGATGCGCATGTTTACAAATCTATACACTTACAGCTTGTTTCGGCGTTAAATGTGCGTTTAGGCGTTTCCTGGCGTTATACAGCGTTTACCAGCGTGAGACAGCGTTGCACGCCTAAGTACATTCATATAAACACTCGCCAGTACTTTCGGACCTGTTTCTGCTATCGGGGCAACCTTTTCCATCATGCTTCGTCTTTGACGCAGTCGGGCGCTTGGCACTCAGCCTATTGTGGACCCTTTTTTCATTGCCTCAGAGCGACTTCTAGGTCTGATACACAACACTATTTCTGGGGCCTACAACTGGTCACTGTTTGTCATTATATTTACATTTTCAGGTAATGCTCACTCTGGAAAAATTCCACTATATATTGTACATTCATTCATTCGCCAAATTCGCCTTCCCTTAAGACTAATCACACATATATTTTGGACGCTACCTCTTCAAAATTTCCAATTGACTTGGCTGCCATTGTGAAAATAGTGAGTGCTGCACCCAATGCCAATGGTTTGTAAATGAGCATTTGGACGATCTGGCCGAGTGGGGGTGGCAAGAGGGTTAAAATATATGGAACCAAAAGTATATATTTTGCAATTATTTCAGAGCATCAATAATGATATAATGCTGTGGCCGCGATTCAGTTTGATATCCAAATCAAGTGTATTTTTGTGAGACTGTCCGGCAATCAATGGATTTATTGCGCAATGTTCAAAATGGTGATCGACCGTGTCGTGTCGCATTTGGATTTGTGACTAACGATGATAACTGGTTCAGACACAACCGAGCGGGCAGTTAAGATAGTAAGTCATGTTTCAATAGTCATTTAACGACCGTTTGCCCTGGCAACTCGGAGAACGGACACCTGGAACGTTGCTGAAAATACGCGGCCAGGATTCACTGTGGTTTTCTTTTCCCACAATGCATTGCGCAATGTTTAAATGGCCGTTCGAGGAGTGTGTGTGTGTGTGTGCGTGTTGCGTGTTGCAGCTGGTCTAAGGTTGTCAAACTGGAGCATTGTACCAAAATTTTGCACCACAGTTCTTGAAACATGCTATAGAATTTAGCCAAAATAAGTGTTTCTCATGTGCCGCAGTTTTTTGAGGAAATGAATCAGGGAAATAAATTGGCTGCTGCAATTAGACAGCACCGTGGTCTTGCGCGTCTGGTCATTTAACATTGCAAACGCGCCCGTGCCAAGGAAATCTGGTAGTTTTAACCAGGTGGGGACTGGGGTCGGTAATTGCAGGTACTACTGTACCATGATTATACCTATTCCCAAGCAGAACCTGCCAGGGTATATCAAAGAGAGTGAATGTAAGAACATTTTCAAAAATAAGGTGAAATCATTCTTGATGCACGAGACTGAAGTACTGCTACTGGAGAGGGATCGCTTTATATATCTATGGTTTCAGTGTCTTCGTGTTATCAGGGACCTGCAATTTATATATATATAGCAGGTCCCTACAGTTATGAAAATTACCCCTTTGGTGCTTATATTTATTTATATAATTCATTTAAAATGTCGATCAATCTTTTAATTCATAAATAATTAAAGCATTTGAGCTACAAACCTGTGCAGAGCAACTTAATATTTTACCGATTTCATACTTGCATGTCTGCTATTTTCATGTTGTGGTCCACCATGGAAATAAGCCAAGGCAAGATTCCCTTGGGATTTGGTACTCCCATTTCATGCATCATAGTTTAGTGTGCTTTCAGCAAATATATTGCACCATCCTGGCACATATGTGCATAAGATGTTTTCAATCAAAATTCAGTTATAAAAGTTAAGTACATTCAGGCCTAGTGATTATCTAATTGTATTTTTTTCTTCTTGCTTTTGTAGAGAAGTACACAACTTACAGTTTGCGGAATAATTTATCTGTTAATTTTCCCCGATTGAATAATCATAAAATGTGTGCAAATGTTCTTTAAAGCCTTACATGTATGAATGCAAAATTTGTCTTATCTTAATTGATGAAATGGCGATGTTGTTTTTTGTTGTTATTATTTTTAACTAATTTTTGCTAATTTTCATCAGAGTTTTGTACAATCTGAGGGAAAATAGCCAAATAAGTACAATAATGACTAAAATGTTGTGATTTATTCAACCATGTGACGGCAAGATACTCAAAACTCCCCATATAAACCATTTTGCATGCTCAAATTAAAACTTTTTTGAAGGGGGGATGCCCCCAGACCCCCCTAGCATGCCTTCGGGCCGTTGGGCCGTGTAGGTCACATTTGGGCCACTGAAGAAAATTACGGACTTTTTGGGGCCACTTGGGTCTCTGACTGAGTTTGTAGCACTAGCCTGGGTCGACCAGTATTTATTAGGGCAGGGCGGCTTAAAAGTGCTTTTTTGTTTTTACTTTTCAGTAGGATCTGTCAGGTTATCGGAACCACACATTTAGTTTGTTATGCCTTGCGTAACTTGGATATTTGTTGAAAAATGATGAAAAAAATGTATGTTCTTTATTCCTTTACACATTACCTCTTTTGACGTCAGTTTAATTTGTTACCTGGGCATAGCCGGAGGCACTTGTTCCATAATAAGAATATCCTTACGAATGTAGGATGACCACACTTGGACACAGTATTCCAGGTGTGGTCTGACATACGCTTTGTACAAAATCAAAAATGCGTTTCTGCATATGTATTCAAAACAACTTTTTATTATCCCTGGTACACGGTTTGCCTTAGCTGCCGCTGGTCCAATTTGCTTAGAATAAATTTTGCTCCTCTGACACATTAATTCCTAATTGAACCTTTTCCGTATTGGTATCCAAAAGTTTGCCGTCCATGCTATAATTGTATCTAGGGTCTTTTTACCCGCATGAAGTACCTTACATTCATAATTTTTGGAGCCCAACAACCATTCTTGTGACCAGTCAGCAAACTGACCTATGTTTCCTTGAAGTAGACTTTGATCTACAAATGATTTTTGGAAGCATAAAGCCGACGCTCACGCAACAGATGCCCGTAGTATAAATACCGCCAAGTTCATAGCGATGGAGCAGCGCAAAGATGTCGGGATTTGTGATGAAAACTTGTAACTTGTCCGTTTATAACGGCGAAAAACTCCTCATGACAGGGTGATGAGGAATGGATTGAGACAGCACTCGTTTGAAGCAGTTCACTGTCGGCCACAAGCTCGCGGCTAACTGTTGCAGCTCGTGCTATTTCATTCCATTCGCCATGACCCCGTCATGGGGACTTCTGTATATCCCCGATCCCAAGCAAACCGCGACTTCCTGACATCGAATTCCCTCAACTGCCTACGAACCGAAAAGTGTCATATGACAGAACTACGAACTTCCATGAGTTGTGCACATTCGCCGGTCGGTTTCCACAGTTTCAAGAAGAGGTGATTTGCCAATCGGCTTTCCCCACCTTTCTGCATGTACTGTCTGAACAACATCGACTTGTGGTCAGTTCATGGTTGTCGGTGATATACCTAACTGGCCGTCAAGTGATTGGTGACTTCTTGGATCATACTTTGTGTCGTATTAAGCTGCGTCGACAGGAGCAAACATTTTTTACCACTTATATAAAAACCTGCCGGTACTTTCGGGCACGTATCCACTATCGGGACAACTTTCTCGCCTAAGCATTATCTTTCACACACCAGGGGGTCATGGGGGGGTCCTACTAGTGCTGCTGCTTAATTCACCGCCTCAGGGCGACTTCAGTATCTGATACAAAATCCCTACTCTGGGGCCCACCGCTGGCTGCCACTGATATCTGTATTGTGGTGTATTTACATTTTCAGGCAATGCTCACTCTGGAAAAATCCCATCATATATTGTACATTGCATTTATTCGACAAATTCACCTTCCCTTAACCCCAATTGCACACATTTTGGATACTACATCTTCAAATTAAACAATCGGCTCACCGGCCCTTGTCTGCCATTTTTAAAATTGCAGATTCCGCACCCAAAGGTTTGTAAATGAGGATAATAATGGGACGATCTGCTGGAGGGGGTTATAATATATGCAACCAAAATATATGTTTTCCAAATGCTTCAGAGCATCAATAATGATATGATATATGCTGTGACCGGGATTCAGGTTGATATCCAAATCAAAATAATTTTTGTGCTGCATTGAGCAATGTTCAAAATAGCGCTCACCGCGTGCCGGTTGGTTCAACGCCCATGTGTCGCAGTTGGATTAACCTAACGATGATAACTGCTTTAGACATAACCGAGCGGGCAGATTAAAGTTAAGATTGTAAGTTATGTTTTAAAAGTACTTTCATGACCTTTTGCCCTGCGAACTCAGAAAACGGATCCCTGGAACCAAGTGAAATATTACGATAACGATTACCTAACAAGTGATGGTGCTATGAGGTCCCTAAATGCTGACACAAATGTGGCTATGGCCTATGCTTTTGGACCGAACAACCGTGGCATTAACTTATCGAACTTCGTGTTGCTATGCCGTTTCCGGGCCAAGTAAAGCCTCCAGACAAGCTAAAATAAAATGTTTTTTTGTAGATTTAACTGCAAAATAACGGCCCATGCGATTTCTCTATAAAACCTTTCAACCGGGGCTATGGCTATGCTGTTTCACAGAACACTATGGCTTGGAAACTAAGCTCTTCCCCCGGCCCAAGTTAACATTTGACTGTATATAAGTTGAAATAAACCACTGTGTTTGAATTGACTTAACTGCAAAATAACGGCACGCGACGGCCACTTTCTCGATAAAATATATAAGCCAGGGTTGATTATTTTATTTATTGTATTTTTTATTTTATGTTTCATAAAAGATTGCTTAGGGTCGGGACTCGGGCCTTTTCAATGGGGTCGGTAGGGTTGTCCGAACCACACACACACACACACACATACTTACATATAAATATATATATATATATATATATATATATATATATATATATATATATGGATTTGGTCAAGTGGATATGTGCGGTTCAGCTAGGCGACTGCTTCCAAAGGTTGCAGGTTCGAGTCCCGCTCGTTCCCAACATAAAAAAATATATATTATCGGCATTTGCTTAATGCTGGTGGATTTAAGTCCCCGATACTGGAAATAAATGCCGACTCAGTAAATATACTGTATAACTGTGTTGATATGGCACTCGCACATAACTACCTCCATTGAACCATTCTTTTTTAAGAATGGGGATTTGGTCAAGTTGATATGTGCGTTTCCCATTTCAGCTAAGCGACTGGTGCCAAAGGTTGCAGGTTCAAGTCCCGCTCGTTCCGAACATAAATATATATATATATATATATATATATATATATATATATATATATATATATATATATATATATATATATATATATATATATATATATATTGTTCAGCCTTGGGTAACTTGGACATTTGTCGAAACGTTACAGTTATGTATTTGTTTCAAAGTGATGTTCTTTCCTCTTTTACACATTACCTCCTTTGATGTCGGTTGGATTTGTTACCTGCATGGGCACAGCGAAAGGCACTTGTATTTAAGTAATTGCAAGTAATTAGACACACCAGGTTATGTTGTAAAGTACTTCATACAGGGAGGTCATAGCTGTGTTTTGAAATGGTAGTGGCATTAATTCAAGTCCTTCCCTCAACATATTTTACGCTAAATAAGAACTGTGAAATATTTATAAGTTATCACATGATTTTAGCTGTATCAGCCCCGAGCACCCCTGGTCTCGTGACGCTACGGGTGCGAGGGGCTGATACCGGGTAATACAGCTACAACCATGTGATAACCTTTATATTTCTATTCGGTGTAAATAATAGGCCTTGGCTATAAAATGCAGATCCTCAGCTTCAGGGTAGTCAGCCTCACCCAGATATCTTCCAATACTTTAAAATTTGGACAAAAGAGAGCCAGGCTCATAATCCTATCAATCCTGGTTACAAGACATTCAGTTCTTGTACGGCCAATCAGAGAACAGGATTCTCGCAGACCCTTAGTTATAAATTTATAAATATCAACCTATCCATCCATCTTCAGGTTAATATTTATGAATTTATAATAAGGATGTGTGTGAAAATCCTGTTCTCTGATTGGCTGTACAGGAACTGAATGCCTAGTAACCATTTTCAGGGTGATATTTACAAGTTTGTATAAGGAACTAGTGGCTGCTCACATCTAATTAGTTATGCAAGGAAAAAGCCCCCATGTGCTGATTTTAGCTTCATTTTGAGCCACCTTGCTTTGAAATACTAAAGCTCATACTCTCATACCAACCCAACGAACAATAAAAATGATCACCAGGGCTGTATTTGCACCAGATGGTTTACATATATATATATATATATATATATATATATATATATATATATATATATATATATATATATATATATATATATATATATATATACACATATATATATATACATATATATATATATATATATATATATATATATATATATATATATATATATATATAATTTATTACGTACACAAGAACAGGCGCATAAATCATTGCGGTACAAAGAAAAAAGTATTCATGAAATATATGCTATGGCATCAGTCAGCTTTTTTATTTCATTATGGTTAAAATTTTCCAATGTATATGTACCTTCGATACACTTTGTGTGTTCAACTATACACTTGGCTTCCTATTCACCTTGAGCAGACCTTTAAACAGCTTCGTTGTCAACTACAAACAGTAATCTATCACGGACTTGAATGCGAGGATATTTTCTAGTTGTTTGTTTGAAGAAGAGTTTGAAGAGATTATTTCGCAATCCATATTCAAAATGAAATTTTGTTAAGGCATGGAGGCCCGTAACAAAATACATGTATAAAAGTAATAAGTACAAATGAGTTAAAATATAAAACATACATAGATGCCATGAGCAAATACAATAAGACCCATGATTACTGATCAAGGGCCTAGAAGCGTTTAACACTTCCAAAAATATGTGTCAAAATATTCTTTTGTGTGAACAAAGTAACAGCTTAATCTGCTGTCTACATGTACATTTTGTAAAGCTCTGTTGGGTATGAATGACATGATTTTATTTTTGGTGATCATTATATTTTTTTAGCATTTTGCGAAATCTGGAGTTACTTGATTCTCCAGGTGAGCGGTATTGAGTAAATGTGGTTAAATGTCAGTGTGAATATTTACTCAAAAGTCGTTGTACTAAAGTCAAACTAGTCTGAATTATCACAAGGATCTCCAATTCGTATTCCTCGTAAAAAGCCCTTTCATTCAAGTACCAGCATGCCTACAGTTCCAGAGAAAAGCTGTTGACTAAGTCCAAAAGTTGGCACTGAAATGGTTAACAGGTAAATTCCATATTCTTCTGACAGCTTTGTTCAATGAAGTTGAAATATCAGCAAATGCTTTCGAGGCGTAATGTCAAGTTTAAAAGCCATAATATTCAGTGCAGTAAGAATTAAATAATCGGCTTGCAACATCTCGAGCTACTATGGACCCACAGTTTGGTATTAGGCTATTCATGTGGGAATAAAATACTTCTTTATGTGCGATATCTTAAGTGGTGAGAGAGCTGTTCAACAGTTGGCCTAAAAGAACTATTTTTTTCTTCCCATTCTTTACTTTTTTCACAAAATATAATATCTGGATGTGCCTCTATTGCTTTCCTAGAGTAATGACAACACAATGTCTCTTAGCATTAAAGGACACACCAAACTCTTTACCATATTGTTCACAGGTGTTGAGCATATTTGGATATCCGTTACACTCGGACTTCAAAGGGAAAAGCCATCTGCATATCCCAACGCTCCTACAAAAAGGCTGCTAAAGTGACATCCAGTTCCTCTTTTTTAATTTAGTAAGGAGTTCATCGAAATAAATGGTATTGCTGATATGTCTCCACCTTGCCGCACTCCATTTTTCTGCTGTGAATATATTGGAACGAGTTTTTTCCAAACTGTTTTAATTTGTTGTCTTCAGTAGCTATGAAGCAAATATCTTACAGGTGTTAGGGGGATATTTCTCTGAATCTGAAAAAGTTTTACGAACTGAAACAATCGATTGCAACAGTTGGGCCTTTGCCTATGTGTTTCATCTGACCAGATTAAAATATTCTCATCCGTAATGCAGCAGTGTCATAATTGGTGAGGTACATGGGCTACAATTTGTGGTTTTGATTTTACGCACTGCGTTGCACACTGTCGATGACCGACAGAAGAAGTAAACATCATTGGCCAAAACCGTCTGAGTCCACATATCATGCTCAGTTGTGCCCATTTCTGGTCCCCAGGAAAGGGGGAAATAGTGGGGGCATTAGACCTACCCGGCTGACCCTAAGCCCGTATTAAATTGTCTTCATCAGAAGTTGTAACATGATTAAAATTCAGGAGCTATGAACAGCTGGAATAATATTTTGTGGCCGTGATTGATTCCATGGCTACATAACAAATAGAGTGAATCAATCACGGTTGTGGAATCCATTGTTGTTTACATCCCTTCCAGAAGATAATTATAATCATAATACCATGGGTTATTCACTGTTGATTACGATTCCTCGTGTTGCAATATATCCAAAAGCTGATTTCAAAATATTAAAGTTATTTGCAAATGTTACACGTATTTGTTTTTTCTTTTATCAGCTAAGTCTTTAAAAATTGAGCCATTTAAAATTACACACCGTCACTGGTTTATTAATGTTCCTTTCCACATAAATGGTGCAGCAACCAGTTGGCGGGAAGGGGGCGGCTGTGTTGTTCGAATATCTGATAGAACAAAGATGGCACCAACCGTTTGCTTGATTCCGGAGACGGTAACATGCTAAAACATTTTCCGAGCATTGAAGCTAAAAATTAATTTGCCTTTCATAAGTCGTGTGGTTACATCAATCATGGTCAACCTGTGCTACATTCGGAGCTCGAAAGTTGAGCACAGCTTGGCTTGACTGTGATGCAATGTATCTATAATTAACTGCAATGGCCTCTTGGCAATGCGTACTAGTTCCTGGTAGGCCTACTACAGTGGTAGGCCTACTATTTGTACTTTCCTACGGCTCAACTTTCAGAAAACCCACATGCCACCTTTTAACTGCTCTTGTGTATCATTAAATGTTAAAGGTGTAAACGTTTGCTCTTTGGATAATATTTGTTCAGCTGAAAAATAAAAACTTTAAATAATTTGCGAACTATCTTTTTTACTCTTGTGTTTGTCTGTTTACGCCGTCTAGTAGCCATTTTTAGCATTCAGGAAATTTCAGAAGAATGAGCCGATAAAAGTAAAGAAATTCACGTGTTACCGTGTAACACAGGCGAAAATATGAATATAAGGAACGAATTTCATTTCTTGAAGTAAAGCCGCTGTAAAATGCAAAGCGTATGGACTGGGAGTGAAGCAGGCCTTTGCCTGCACGATTGACTCTAGTCCGCCTGACCAAGTACGCCTCGTGTTCATACAGAATGCTTTCTCACTCACTGGCAAGCACACCCGGGACCTGTGACGGACCATCCTCCTCCCTCAAATTTTGTTTTGTAACACTGACTGCACAGAAACTAAACAACATTATTGAACCAAATGACAAAAGCAAAGTCCTTCATTACTTCGCAAGAATGGAACCGCCCAGTCGTAGATTTGTGTGCATGTGTGCGGATGAGTGTGTGTGTTGTCTTTCTTAAGACCCTTACTTAGTTAATTCGTAATAAAACATAATAGCTAATGAAAAATAAATGAGGGGGTGGTCATAACGTCGAGCAACAACACGCCAGGCCGCGAAGCGGTCCTGGAGAGGAGTGAAGAACACGATCTCCATGCCGCTCCGCGGCCTGGCTTGTTGTTCCTCAACGGTATGACCGCCTCCTTATTTATTTTTATAATATTCATTAGCCAGTTTGTTTTTATAACGAATTAACTAAAAAAGGGTCTTAAGAAAGATTAGTGTTAGTGTAGCCCAACATCCTTTTTGAAAGCAGGCTTGCCCATCATACAGGCCAGTTTCGTTTTTTCAGCATCGGCCCATTTCGGAGAAATTTGTCTAAACAGAAACGGAGGTTTAATTCGTGAGTCGTAGGGACTTTGATTGGCAATCCTGACAAATGTCAAGGTTCCATCTTGTGTATGTGGTAGACGAAACCAATCAAATGTCCATCCTTACCGAATCAATTCGCAACATGGGCCTAAAATCTCGCATTTTTCTTAGTCGCAGAATCATAAACAATCAGACAACGACCATGTTTACAACATTGCTTTAACTCCACGTATACAAAATGCAAGTCTATACCAATATCACAACAAAACAAACCAATAAATGAATAAAACAAACAAACAAACAAGCAAACAAACAAATGAGCAATGTTCATTGTCAAATCCAATAGTTTGATCACATTGGACACTGGCCACCCTGTATTTCTGACCCGCATGGTGACATGGGCTTTTGCCCTCTGAGATGACACGGCCAGCTGACAGTGAGACCATTTCATGTTGCCAAAGAAAGCACTTACGATTTTGTTTTTGGTTCTTACCTGGGCAATATGAATACTGTCCCTTGGTCAGCGAACACGCGACGTATATGAGGATAAGAGACTGGAAAAAAAAGGAGAAATTGAACAGAAAAATGTCATGATATGGATCTCTGGAAACCTATTTCCCCGTGGACTAATAGGCCTAAAATTGTTTCATATTATGTTGGGGTTTTTTTTCTCTACATTTTATCCACTTACTTTTTTTTGGCAGGGGGGGGGGGGAGTATTGCAAGTGAAGTTTCTGCGAATTGTGTTTCAATAATAACTGTTTAACATATAATCAAGATTATGGCGCTCGACCTTCACGTTTAGGCCTAGTTGTTCACAGGCGGCTGCGTTCTTGCGCTTGCAAACATGTGGGGAAGCATAAATACAAATGTAAAAAAATATCTGTTTCTGTCTACATACAGCAGCTTTACTGACTGGGCTCATTTTATACGTTTAATCTTCAGTGAGCTTGAAATGATCTGGTCTTCCAGCCGTGGCGCACGTGCAGCAAAGAGCGCATGGGGATTTAAGGGGGACAGGACGCCCTCTGTGCTACGGTATCGTAACTGGGCCTAATTGTATCTAGAAAACTATTCCATGAATAAATTGGTTGAAACATATTTTATTAAGCAATTATGGAAAAGGACTTCGCTCTATACAATTTCTTATTGTTGTAACAAAAATAAAAGTAAGTAGCAAACAAAATAAGATACTCAATAGGAGGGTAGGGAGAATGACACTGGACAAAGATGACTAGGTTAAAAGAACGACAGAGAGCAATTTGAAGACAAGACACAGCACCACAGATAGATGGTTCTACACCTACACAGTGTACAAGACTAAAGCAGAACAAGGAGCACAGAATTGAATGGTAGGGTCTACATGCATAGTAGTAGACTGGCCGTGTATGATACCCATAACGATTGTGTGATAGAAAGGCCTTTGGTTATGGGGGTTGATTTTTTTATTTTTTTTTTGCGTAAAACTGTGCACTGCTAAGAATAATTTCTACATCTGAACATTCATTTGAACCACAAAGTCAAGTGTTAAGAGTAGGAGTAAAAGAAGCTGCTGTAAAATCAGTTTATGTTCATCGATTCTTATCGAATTGTATTTCGGGCAGTAACTTAAGGAAAAGTAACATGTACTTACCTTCTCTGCACCACATTTAAATAGGACTTTGATTCAAGTTCACACCTAATTTGAATAAATGTCCATTCAACTGTCTGTTGCCCATGCGTAGTATCATTTGTTTTAGAGATGCTCATCGATTACCCAGTAGAAAAAGTGGATTTTTTAGAATTTTATAAAGTTGTATCTAAATATTTCGTAAATACTGAGATATGTTTGGCAACACTTACGGGTAACTCATTTCACAAACAGATGGTGGAAGGAAAGACTCACTATATAGAAGCTTGTTCTGACCCCAGCATGTATCATATTCTGACTGTACCTAGTGTTATAATTTCAGGTGTTCATTTGATCCTGAATAATATCTTATAAAAGTTAATTATTTACCTTTTGTATTATTAACTTAACGTGGCGGGAGTGGGGGGGGGGGGGGGGGGCTTGGGCAAAGGACAAGGCAGCGGCGCCCTTTTTTAGGCAGGCTTTTTTCATGATAAACAGCCAAAGCTATCCCCGTTTGTGCATAGGCCTACTTCCGTGTATACCACCATTGGTTTGCGAAGTCCAGGATGCTGTAGGCCCATTAAAGACCAACTTCTACATACACATACAAATCACCCTTTCCTATTACCATACCCCATTCATCAAGTTCTGGAGGGTGCATTTAATTTCCGTCCTAGAGCCTATCGGACAAAATTAAATACACCCTCCAGAACTTGACGAATATGGTTGGGCAACTTGGGGTGAAACACGTGACGCCCTTATGGAAATTTCACAGGGTAAACTAAAATAAACCTCAATTTGAAATAAAGTTTC
Organism: Hermodice carunculata; assembly: GCA_964020975.1. Lineage (NCBI taxonomy): Eukaryota > Metazoa > Annelida > Polychaeta > Eunicida > Amphinomidae > Hermodice > Hermodice carunculata. Next base: position 64,013,115 of record OZ026614.1, on the reverse strand, counting down.
ACGCTAATACGATATCCGTTTTTGTTTTGTTTTTGTTTTGTTTTTGTTTTTTGCCTTTTTTGTTTTTTGTTTTTTTGGTTTTTTTTTGTTTTTTGTTTTTGTTTTTATTCTTTTGTTTTGTTTTGTTTTTTGATGTTGAATTTTGGAGTTCTGGTAATGAAACAATGTATGATACAAAGATTGTTTATGATGAGGCCATTAATTCTTGTCATGACGCTTAGGATGTTAGCCTACTATCAGGTACTCTTTGCCTCTGTATGTCTTAAAAGTAAATAAGACGAAATGTCAGTTTACATATTAAATTTACAGGCTTATTAGGTCCCCGCATGTTAATTATTCGTTTTAACTTAGTTTTGTCGTCGACGCGCACACTCATAAACCGCTGACGTCCTCTGATTTGATTTGAACTTGTTTTGAGTGTTTTCTTTGGCCTTATTTTATCCACCATGAACTGCAGTCTCACTTTGATTTCTTTTAATGTACGCTGAAAGTACCGTAAACTTACCAAACCGTCAGCTTCTATTGGTAAGTGCTTGGCTCTGCTTTTCAATGCTCGGACCTTGTTCCACGCACAATCTAATGGCATTTTGTCTCCACTGCACGCAGTTACCATTCTCGTGATCAAAAAATCAATGCGCTGATTTTGCCAGACCAGATGATTGAGACCCAACTCGCTAAGGTCAGCTAGGGTGGTGCCACGTGGGAATCCAAATTTGAAAGTTTTCCATCGGGCGTTAACTTGTTCATCAAAATGTACAAATTTAGTCACAGTGCTACGGTAAGACTCACATAGGCCAATTAAGCAAAAAAGCAATATGGAGCACTGAAGTGACTTCTCAACAAGCCCACATCGTAGAAAGTTTGAACTTGAATTGAGCAGATAAAATAACATCCTGTGGAAAATAAATTAACGCTATATCGCAGTATGGGGCCTTATTTGCACCCTTTAGCCAGGTCGTCGTTATTTGACAAATGGTGGAACACGAATATGGCCAGGCCCACGTTCCAATGGAACCCGGAGGCGTCGTGCACGTGGGAAAGTGTTATGAAGAACGTGCGGTTCTCAAGCGCATGCTTGCGCGACAGTTACATTACGCTTGATTCCATTATAAAAATGAAGTCTGTCTCTGTTGTTGTCATTTAAGAATTAAACTTCCTCTCTAGTGTAATTACGGGCGCATGGTTGCAGTTTGTGTGACAGGCATTTCTGATGACGCGCGGTAGCGCGTCATCAAAGAAATGCCTGTCACACAAACTGCAACCATGCGCCCGTAATTACACTAGAGAGGAAGTTTAATTCTTATATTTACATTTAACATCAATTTCTATTGACATAAGAGTAAGTATTATCATTGATAGTTGATTTAAAATCGTTTTAGCTTGTTAATTTACAAAAAATCGCCTTTTTGTTTACTAGTGGGAGGAGCCAAGTAGGCGGGGCTACTACATCAGCCATCAGTTGTCAAGGCAACTCCTGGAACACAAAACTAGGAAAAAAATAGTTCCGAATAACACAACAACTTTATTTCAATAAAGCTTGCAAACCCGGTAAAAGAAAACATTTAGGCAAGTTTTGACGAGCAGATATGCAATTCTTGATCATCTGATACCGTCTTCCCATTATGCTTAGACCTATGAATCAAACGCTTCGGCAGTTTAGTTTAGTTTGGATTTTGTCGGTCATGAGGTGCTAACAATTGTGAAGTGAAAATAGTCCCAGGCCAAGCATGAGGATATTATTGCGCAGCACGTTGGCTCCACGAGATGCTCTAGTGTAACCATTGCCTCATGAACTACACTACCGTTCCTATTCTTTCAATGCTAACGAAAATAACAAATGTAAATATTGGCATGTAACAGCGCGGTTGTTGGTCCCGACGTCATGAAAAATGCTTACCGTCAACCGCGCTGTTATATGCCAATGGCAACAACAGAAACAGGCTTCCTTTTTAATATATTTATATTCATATTAACATTAATACTAGAATTAAAGTTGTCATGAATATTTGTGCGTAAAAGTTTTGATAGCCACCGAGAAGGACCTTTTGTTTATCAGTGGGAGGAGCTGTTAGTGTGGCTAGCCGCTTGTTACGTAGCACAGTAGGCACGTGCCGTGCTGTACATGATGTTGCCATCGACTGATGAAAACAAAATTTGTCGCTATTCTTTCACTACTAACAAAAACTCCGAATGTAAATATATCAAAATGACGGTGCTTCCGATTTGATTTGCCCTTGTGCAGCTCGAGAGTTCTGGTAGGATCTGGAATGAGGCGGAACGAATTTCATTTGCTGTAACGCAGTTCAACATAATGTGGAATGAGGCAGAACAGACGATACTAGTATGTGGAATCAGGCGAAATGAACTATTGATCCGGCTATTCAGTGGGAACCCTGAGGCCATATAATAAAGGCCTGGTGCTTTCCATTTATCCAATGCTGATTTAAAAATATTTTTCAACTGTTTCTACACCGGTGGGCTTGTGAATTTTATGATTTTACGGAGACCCCATTTGCAGGGGCGGGGGGGGGGGGCTTATTTATTTATTTATTTATTTATTTATTTATTTATTTATTTATGTTTTGAAAAAATGGGCCCTGATATTTTATGAACCAAAAATAAACATATTCTGGCCCAAACAGTGGAAAAAAGAAAACCAAATGTGACCCTACAAAAGTGTTTATATGACAATCTATGTGAACAAACACTTAAATCCTGCTGAGACTGGCAAAAATAATGTGGTTGCGTGGAATGGGAAAATAAACAATATCATTAAACAAAAAAACTATAGGTCTCCTGCTGAATATAAAATGGCCGCTTTCTTAGAGGGTTGATAAACACGTTAAATAAATACTGAAAAAAGCATACCAAGTGAGCCTCTTTTATTATACAGGCGTTGCTACCTAAACATAACATATTTTTGAAAGACCGGGTCGAAGTTATCTCTTCTAAATTGGAATCTTGCTTTTCATTATTTGTATTAATGTTAAAATCCGACCACTGCGCTCGAGTTTTTGCATTTTTTTAATCTGTCCAACTATGTTAACAAGGGCGGTTATTCAGAGAAGAGCGCCTGGATGAAGAGCTTGGTGCCACTGACCGAGGGCAATCATTCAGCACCAAAGCTCCTCACCCAGGCTCTAGATTCTAATTCTCAGATGGGCATCTTATTATACCTTTCTTGCTAAGTGGATAACATCATGATAGAATTAAAGAAAAGAGCCTGGGTGAGAAGCTTTGGTGCTGAATAGTTTCCAGAGGACACTAGCCTGCCAGTGACCCTCAAACACTTATTTAGCACCAAAGCTTCTCACCCAGGCTCAATTCTAATTGGGACATGGCCATCTTACATGTTCTTATAAATATTTGTAAGAGAAGAATGTCAAATGATCGGACAAGGAAAAGTGAGCTTCAAACACAATCGACCGAACTCGTTCCAACTTCCATGGAGTTGCTGCACGCATCACTGCCCCACGTGGAGCGAACCAAGTTTGTTTATCCGGCTTTGATGTCACGCCCGAATATTCATGATCTAGCGACCCGAGTGTGCGCGAAGCACATTCAGCTGGGATTGAGGGTTAGAATTGTAACTTTCAGCGACTAATTAAAAATACTTAGCGGTCCCGATTATTTGTTATTTTCATGTCAGTGATATTATGTATGTATATGAGTGTAATGAGCGAAGTTTTATTAATATTTGAATAACCTGGGGATGTTCTTTCAGACTGGATAGGTATCTTGCTTGTCTTGGGTGCAATAATAATGATAATAGGAAACCATGCTCATTATACAAATGATGATTTTCATTGGACACGTAACATTATTTCGAACATGCTTTTGTTTGAAAGTGCAAGAAATGGGATTGAGAAATAAGCGAAACATCTGGTAATTCTTCTCCCGAGGATCACATATCACGAAGTAATTGAATCCAAAATGAAGTCCAGTTTTGTTTAATATACAGATGCAATACGGGATAAAAATTGAAGGCCTGTCATTCGCGAAAAAATGTGAGTACCAGTCGATAAGAGTACTTGTAATTGTAATTGAACAAAAAATGGGGAACCGTAATTCAGTATAAAGAAAGAAACAAACGAATGAATAAATGAACGAACGAACGAACAAACAAATAAATAAAACGAATTTATAGATCTGCCACATTAATTTTTTTTTTCGTCAAAAATGTTTGGATTGGATAATGAATGTTCCTATCATTGTTAAAATGCAGAGACTTCAACTTTTGATTAAATATGGCGTCTTCAGATAATAGTAAGTGGTCACTGATTTCTTGTTGTGTAAAAAAAAAAAAATGATAAAAATAACTTTCCTTTGTCCAGAGTAAAAATATTAATTTAAAAGTAACTTGCCTCTATTTTTGATAATTAAGAAGGTGAGAAAAGTTGGCTGTCATGAGCTGCTTATATATACATATACGTTCAGATTGCTTTTAAAATAAAAGCAAATTTATATATTGTAATAAATACTCACCTTTTTCAGTATTTCAGTATTCTTTATTGTCACATTTAGTATACACACACTTGTAATGGAAAATTGATAATTAGTAAACAATAACATATCAATAAATTTAGTTAAGCTGTGACGAGGGATAAAAAACAAACATGTTGGGCTTGTGGGTCCCCCAAAATAATATTATATTATATTATATATATATATATATAATAAATATATATATATATAATATATATATATTATATATATATATATATATATATATATATATATATATATATATATATATAATATATATAAAGAGGACGACCACTCGATTCGAACTCGCTACTTTCAGTTTCAAAGACACACGCTCGACCACTACGCTACCAGTAGTTCTGCGTAATTATGCATATTGTGTGGCTCGGATAAATCTGCTCTAGACACAGTTCTCGTTTACTTTTCTGTTTTCTCGCACTTCCATGCAATTTATTGAAATTTCGTTTGTAGGCAACCCTGAATCATAAATGTATGTCACTGGTGAAATATAAGTAGCCGTACATGTCATAAGTGCTAACCCTCAGATATGAGCGAAATTGTAGATAGGCTACTCAAGTGTTTAACAAACATTCAAGCGGGTACATGTATCATGGGCATAACAGTGGCGGGGCAGTATACTTCGATCGAGATCGGGATATAAATCGCATCATAATTAACATTAATTTTACTGTACTTTTTTAAAAACAATAATCAAGCAGGAATATGCTTTTGGTAAATGTAGACATAAGCTAAGTGCAAAGAACATTCTTCTTGTTTCCTACAATGGGTGAAAATGAATGATCCCAAATCCTTTGACGTTTCTCCTTTCGTTTCGCTCTATTTCGCGATATGCGTCCTTTCTCGCTCTTTCCGTGAAAACTATGAAGCATCCCTATGAGGGCGGCGTGAAATCGTGCAGTGCATTTGTACACAGGGCAATGATGCGAACACGCAAACATGTCACAGCCTTGGTGGTTTACTTTATAATTATCTTGTTTGTTTTGCGGTCAAATGAAGGGAGGCTTGAAATGTTCAGTAGCAGTGGGAATCGTAAGACCATGTTCTGTCAAAGGCCATGCCGGGATGGATTACCCCAGTTGTTGGTATTAGTGAAGGACCTTATTGGTCTAAGCATCAGTACATCAGTATACATAATACATATAATTTCATATTTAAACCAGGAGGCACTGCATTAAGATTCCGGAGAATTGCTATCATGCAGGCCACCCAATAGTTAATTAAAGTTTACTACTATTGTACAATTCATACGCTGCTGGCTAAGGAACATGAAGTTTTTTCAGGGTTGTTAGACCAAGTGATGATACAGTTAAAGCTGATAAGTGAATCATTAATGAGTGTTACCGGTACAGATATGACAACTGCAATATTGCAGTTGGTTTCATAGTTATAAATAATGTATTTCTTTGCATACTGGTTGAAACCTTTAAGGGAATGAGAACGGATTTTTGACATGACAATCTCAGGTAAGTTGTTTTCATTAATTAGGTCTGATATTTTGTATCTAATGCAAAAACGACTTAGTCTAGAGTTAGTGACAACTATTGGCATAGTTGGGGTTAAAACAGGGATATTATGTATTGTCGTATCATATCTATGTGGGACAAGAACAGCTCTCCTGGGTCTCTCAGTCCGTTGTGCTTGATTATCGTTGTATAAGTTATTAAAATATCCAGGTAACATTTTGTTTCATATTTAAGATATAATTTCATGCAAGAAAATTTAAATATGTCTGTAAATTTAAGCAAACTAAGATGTTTAAAGATAGGTGATGTGTGTGCATTGTAGTTGCTCTTACTGATTAATCTTACTGCTTTCTTTTGCAGCTTGACGAGTCTGCCACAAGAGTTGAATCCCCAGGCTGTTATTCCATAATTCAAGTGTGATAAGAATAAGGCATTATAAATCAATTTTAGAATGCATTTAGGTAGTAAATTTTTCTGTTTGGCTAGTATACCACAAATCCGAGATAATTTGTTAGATATAAGATTGACATGGTTATTGCAAGTCAGATCTTGGTCAATTAAGACACCCAAGAATTTGGGACTGTCTACTCTTTCTACCAGTTGGTTGTTGATTATTATGTGCGGTATTTGGTCTTGGGGCTGTTTTGTATGAAAGTTCATGAATATTGTTTCATCTATGTTTAGCAAAAAGCTATTCACAGCTAACCAGTCACTGACTTTAGTTAATTCTTTATTTACTTGATCTGATAATGAGGCGTGTGTTGATGTATCGCCTGTGAAATTACAGACTGTACTTAATAAGTTAGTGTCATCAGCATACATGATTGAGATAAAATCAGTAGCTGTGTGTATCATGTATCGTTCATATACATTAAGAATAAAAGAGGGCCCAGGATTGAACTTTGGGGAACCCCAGTAGAAATTTTCTGTAATGGTAATTTAATGTTTTCAATTTTAACATAGTGAGATTTATTGCTTAGGTAGCTCCTGAACCACTGAAGCTTTGTGTTTATACTGTTGAAGCTTTTTAGAAGTATATTATGATATATGGTGTCAAAGGCTTAAGAAATGTCTAAGTAGACAGCAATAGGAAGTTTCATTTTGTCAAGTTCAGCCTTTAATCTATCAAGGAGTTCCAGAACAACTGTTTTGGTAGAATGATTCTTTCTAAAGCTATATCGATGATCATAAAACAAGACATTATCAGTGAAGAACTCGAAGAGTTGTGTATGGGCAACTCGCTCTCCAACTTAATAGATAGATGGTAGAAGAGATATGGGTCTAAAATTGTTGAAGTCATGCTGATCAATTTTGTTTTTTGAAAATTGACATTACTTTGACTATTTTTAATTTGTTTGGGAAGATACCAGTTTTAAAAGATTGGTTTATGATCGTAGTTAGAGGTTTAGTCAGGACCTCTGAGCTGAGGTTCAGAAGTATAAGAGATACATTATCTACTCCCGCACTTTTTTTTTAATATCTTCTATCTATATAAACGTGATAAATTGAAATATGAAATTATATTGAACTGTGGTCGCAACTGTATACGGTTTCTTGGAGTTCAACTATACAGTGGTCCCCTCCTTATAAGGCTACCCCAAATGCAGCCAAAACGTGGCCTTATAAGGGGGGGGGGATATAATTGAAATACCAAACTTTCTGTACAAGAAAGCTGGCCTTTCATAGGGGCGGCCTCTGGTGAGAGGAACCTTACAAAGGGGGGGGGGGGAGGCACTATACAAGTACTGTAGTTATTTGCTATGGTAACCCACGTATAAAAAATCAAATACTTGTGATACAGTCACAATGACCTGATGTTCTTGAATAATTGCAAAATGTGACATTTTGGTTATGTCATTCAAGTTGCCGTGGAAATTGGTTCGTTCCATATGTGTGTCAAAATATTTTTACAAGGAAATTTCCATTATACTGCATTTATGGAAAGGGGTAAATTTGATATATCAGATAAAGTAGAATTGTAATGCAATTATACTTTTTAATTCTTAAATTTAACCTTTACTTTCATTGGTTGCCATGACAACCAAAGAAAAACAATTTATGCCATTGAAACATGTACTCATCTCTGCCTGGAACTTGTGTTCCATCAAAGATATGTTGCACGAACGAAGAATTTCAGGTAAATTCATTATATACAATTTACACTATCAATACCACTGGCATTGAGCATAAATACATATCAACAAGATTCTGCTAAAAATATTGTTAGGTAAGCATGAAACAGTGGTAATTTTTTTACGGTCCGCCCCATAGACGAGACCCTTTCTGTTTGCGGGTTGTCCGTACGTTCGTCTCTCTGGATGTTCGTCCGGCCAGATGTGGGTATTCTCGTTACCACGATAACGACAGAATGCCTCCGTGCATTTTGCTCAAATTTGACAATATGACCTGACCTGGCTAGATGAACTGATCAGGTTTTGGTGTCACCATGACTTAATTTATTTTGAGCAAATGGCAGCTATATGAACTCGTTACCGCATTATCTCCAGGATGTTCCAATGTATTTTGCTCAAATTTAGCAGTATGTTTTCTGGCATGCCAAGGTGAACTGGTTAAAGTATGGTGTCAGCATGACCGAATTTGAGCAAATGGCAGCCTAATTACATACTCATTAGGGCTCCTTACCGCAATATCTCCGGAATGCTCAAATGTATTTTGCTTAAATTTGGCAGTGTGCTTATCTAGCATGCCCAAATGAACTGATTCGATTTGGGTGTCCCCATGACCTTATTTGAGGAAATGGTAGACCCTTCAGTCAACGCTTGCCTTTAGTTATGTTTAGTTTCCACTACATTGACGACAATGGTAGCTAAGGCATCAATACTTGTTAGCTCAGCAGACTTGTCAGTAGCTGAGCTTATCTTTGGGTCCTTCATCCGCAGTCAACAATTGATTTCTCCAAAACTGTCAGCCAGATTCACTTCAAACTTGGTGACAATGTACCTTAGGTGAATTTCGACCAAGTTTGTACCAAATGGTCACGCTACAATGATTTTTTGGGTTTTGATATATATATATATATATATATATATATATATATATATATATATATATATATATATATATATATATTGGGGTGGGGGGGGGCAAATATTAAAACAAAATACTCTAAAAACCCTCAACCCATTGTTTTGATATCACACAAGAACACTCCCAGGTACTCCTAGCGCTTAATTTGGTCACCAGGTAGTGCTGCAATTTTTTGATAACTTTTAATGATTTTTTTATGTGGGTTTTTTGCTATTTTTGACTTTTCCTCCAGAACCGTTAATCAGATTATACTGGAACTTGGTGGATATGTTCGTTGTGGAACTGAAAGTGAAACAAAGTTGTTCACTAGGTGTCGATGCTATGGTTCACTGATTTATGAGGATTTATTTCAGTTCAGGTACTTCTCCAAAACCGTCAACCAGATTGACTTCAAACTTGGTGGTAATGTACTTTGGGTGGGTCTCAACCAGACTTGTTCAAACAGTCACGCTCCATTGTTTTTACCTCAGCTGACTTGTCAGTCAGCTGAGGTTTTGTGAGGGTCGGTCGTCCGTCCATCCGTCGTCCGTCCATCCGTCGTCCGTCCGTCCGTCCGTCGTACGTCCGTCCGTTGTCCACAATTCACATTTTCGACTTCTCAAAAACCGTCAGCCAGATTCACTTCAAACTTGATGGAGATGTGCCTTGGGTAGGTGTATACCAAGTTTGCTCAAATGGTCACGGTCCAGTCATTTTTGGATTTTTAATGACTTTTTTTGTTCTTTTTTGGGTAAATCTTAAAAAATCTTCTTCTCCGAAACCACTCACCCAATTGCTTTGATATCACACAGGAACACTTCCTGGGACTTGTAGTTCTTAATTTGTTCACCAGGTGGCGCTGCAATTTTTTTCTATTTTTTTTTATGAATTTTTGTGTTTTATAGCTATTTTGGACTTCTTCTCCAGAACCGTCTCTCAGATTAAGGTGAAACATGGTGGATATGTTCCTTGTAGAAGGGTCAAACAAAGTTGTTCACTATGTGGGAATGCTGCGGATTCCTGATTTTTAACGATTTTTTCAATTCTGGTACTTGTCGGTCAATGCAGCTTTCCTATTGATTACTATGGAAGTCAATGGGCATTCGAATGCTAATTCACATTTTCGACTTCTTCTCCAAAACCGTCATCCAGATTAACTTCAAACTTGGTGGCAATGTACCTTGGGTGGGTTTCTACCAATTTTGTTCAAATGTTTATGCTCCAGTGATTTTTGGATTTTGTTGTTGTTTTTTTTTTTTTGGACAAATCTTAAAAAATCTTCTCGGAAACTGCTTACCCAATTGCTTTGATATCACACAGGAAGACATCTAGGGACTCCTTGTTGTTAATTTGTTCACCAGGTGGTGCTGCAGTTTTTTTCTAATTTTTAATGAATTTATTTGTGTTATAGCTATTTGCGACTTCTCCAGAACCGTCACTCAGATTAAGCTTACACAAGGTGGATATGTTCCTTATGGAAGGGCCAAACAAAGTTGTTCACTATGTGGGAATGCTGCAGATTCCCGATTTTTAATGATCTTTTCAATTCGGCTCCTTTGGGGTAAATGCACCTTTCCTATTGATTACCATGTAAGTCAATCGGCATTCTAATGCTAATTTACATTTTCGACTTCTTCTCCAAAACCGTCTTCCAGATTTACTTCAAACTTGGTGGCAATATACCTTGGGTGGGTGTCTACCAGGTTTGTACCAATGGTCATGTTCAAATGAGTTTGGATTTTTTTATGATTTTTTTTCAAAAATCTCTACAAAAGTTTTAATAGGAAAGTTTAACAAGGGAATTTCTTGTAATGGTCATAACTTTAATAATATTAACCAGATTTACTTCAAACTTAGTGGGGATGTGCCTTGGGTAGATCTCTACCAATTGTGTTCAAATGGTCACGCTTTATTGATTTTTGGATTTTTTATGATTTTTTTTGTTCTTTTTTTGGGGCAAACCTTCAAAATACTTCTCCTCTAAAACCGCTCACCCAATTGCTTTGATATCGTACATAGACACTCCCAGGGACACCTAGTTCCCAATTTGTTCACCAGGTGGCGCTGCAATTTTTTAATGAATTTTTTGCATGGTTTTGCTATTTTTCACTTGTTCTCAGAGCCGTCCCTCAGATTAAGCTGAAATGTGATGCATATGTTGTTGTGGAAGGGTCAAACAGTTGTTTACTAGGTGGCACTGCTTTGGTTTCCTAATTTTAAGGATTTTCAATTCGGGTACTTATCGTTCAATGCAGCTTTCCTATTGATTACTATGTACGTCAATGGACATTCTAATGCTAATTCACAGGACAACTGACACGAAATTTACTGTTTACTTGATAACTTGAGGTCTGTTTTGAGTTAGCTACACGTTAATTATTCTGTATGAAGGTCATGCTGAGACAGAACATGAATGACCTTGACCTGGTTTGTGGGGTCACAGTGCAACATACATGAATTTAACCCTTCATTATAACTTGAGAACTACTTGAACTTTGATATTGCACATGTAAGTGTTCTTCTATAAAGGTCAGACTTACTCAGAACATGGTGTCCTTGATCCTTTCCCAAGTTCATAGAGCTGCAAGTGTGATGAATGTCAAGATCAGCTGAGGCACGGGCTGTTCACACAGCCCTCTTGTTTTTTTTAATTTTAGCTCAGCTAACTTGTCAGCAGTTGAGCTTATCTTATGGTCCTTAGTCGTTCGTCGCCTGTCATCTGTCGTATGTCGCCAAAAATCGACTTTTTTTCCAAAACTGTCAGCCAGATTCAATACAAACTTGGTGGCAATGTACCTTGGTGGGTATCTAGCAAGCTTGCTAAAATGGTCACTCTCCAGTGATTTTTATAATTGTTTATGAGGTTTTTTTTTTTTTTTTGGTTCTTTTTTGTGAAAATCTTAAAAAATGTTCTTCTCTGAGACTGCTTACCGATTCGTTAATGTCACAAAGCCACATTTCTAGAGACTCATTTCTAGACACGCCTAGTTAATAATTTGTTTATCAGTTGACGCTGTAGTTCTTTTCTAATATTTTTATGGTTTTTGATGTGTTTTTGGTATTTTTGACTTCTCCAGAACCGTCGCTCAGAAAAGGCTGATCTTAGTTGAGATGTTTCTTGAAGAAGGGTCATACAAAGTTGTCCACTAGGGGGTAATGCTGTGGATTTTCGATTTTCAACGTTTGTTTTTTTTTTTTTCAATTTTGGTACTTATCGGTAAATGCACTTTTCCTATTGATTACTATGCAAGTCAGTGGGAGTTCTAATGCTTCTTTACATTTTTTGACTTCTTCTCTAAAACTGTTGTCCAGATTGACTTCATAATGGTTGCAATGTATCTTCGGTAGGTCTCTACGAGATTTGTTCAAATGGTCACGCTCCATTGATATTTCAATTTTGTTAATTTTTTTTGTTTCTTTTGGTTATGTTTTTGTTTTTTGGACAAATCCTTAAAAAATCTTCTCTGAAACCGCTCACCCGATCATTTTTGATATCACACAGCAATACTTCTAGTTCTTCCTTGTTCACCAAGTGGTGCTGCATTTTGTTTCTAATTCTTTTATGATTTTAATCTGTTTTTGCTATTTGTGACTTGTTTTCAGGAACCGTCACTCAGATTAAGCTGAATCTTGGTTGAAATGTTCCTTGAAGAAGGGTCAAACAACGTTGTTTACTAGGTGGCAATGCTTTGGATTCCTGATGTAACGATCTTTTTTCAGTTCTGGTACTAATCAGTTAATGTACTTTTCCTATTGACTACTATGTGAGCCAATCAGCATTCTAATGATGATTCACATTTTCCGACCTTTCCTTCAAAACCTTCGACCAGATTGACTTCAAACTTGGTGGCAATGTACCTTGGGTGGGTCTGTACCAGATTTGTGCAAATAGTTGTGCTCCATTGATTTTTTGATTTTTTATGGTTTTCTTTGGGGTGTGGGGGTACGGGGTGGGTGGGCAAATCCTAAATGGCAAGGGTACATGTATATGTCAGCAGAGCACAGTACTGTCGCAGTTCTCTTGTTTAAACGATCTTATATGATATTTGGTGAAATGTTTCATTCCACTTAAAGCTACAGACAAGTATCTAATGTTTAATGGCAAATTTGTTATTTTATTAACAATTCTGTTATCATGGCAACCAATCACTGACCACAAGAGATTGCTTTATCATGAAGGGTCTTTTCAGCAGATATGTTGATTTAGAGTGGCAACTTGAATGTATAGAATGTTATCATGGTTATGATTAAAGATGTTTTTTCGTAATGATTACTTCAAAACTGAATTTACGTTACCATGGTTACCAATCAAAACACATATTGCCCAGGAAATAGATAATACAGTCCACCTAACCCTAAACTGCAGGGGCTCATCTTTCGTTTGACACCAACTTCAGCTGGGTATTTTAAAGTATGAGTAATAATATATTGCTAGTGTTGCCACATGTATCATTCTCCCAATGCACAGCACTGGCCATCATGAATCACCATTATCAACCAAAGTGTGCAAATTTTGAATGATCTGTATATCTAAGGGAGTGTTACTAGGCAACTATTATCAATTTTATTTGACTCAATTGACCTCAAGCTTAATTGTGAAAGACTTTCTTAACAGTATAATATGATGTTTTATGAGAATTGTGCATATTATATGTAAAACAAAAACAGGTTTTCAGTTTCTCAATGCAAATTCAGGTTTTCTAATTAGCTTTTCGTTGCCAAGGCAACCAATTGCTGACATCTGTTTCCTCATATTGGTTTCGTATGAAGTGTGTGTATACCAGGTATGCTGGTGTAAAAGTTATGAAATGATAACTTGTTTGTTTAAAAAAATTAGGGTTAAAAATGTGTTTTCCCTTGATTACTCCAAGACTAAATGTCGCTACCATGGTAACCAATAGAAACATATAGAGACCATAAAATTGATAGTATACTCTACCGCACCTTTAACTTCAGGTTCTTATCTTTCAATTAATACCAAATTTAGCCAGGTATTTTTTGGTTTAAGGAAAGATTTACCGGCATTATTATCACATGTATCATTTCTCAGCAATGCGCAGCACTGGCCATGTGCCAAATTGCCATGTCCACAAAAATCTGCTTATTTTGAGTAATCTTAACATATGAAAGAACGTTGGTAGGAGACCTAAATACAGTCTTTTGTCATTCAATTGACGTCACTTTTAGTACAGAATCTTTTGCATTTTAACATTGAATGTGATGAAAATTATTCCTGATATTTAAAACTGTAAACAAGTTTCTAATGCAAATTTAAGTGATTTTAACAAATATTCTTGCCATGGCAACCAACTATCGACACTTACTATCTCAAACTGGTTTCTTTTGAAACACCTGTATAGTAGGTTTGCTAATGTTAAGTTGTGAGGTGGTACTTTGTATGTGTATAAAGTTATGGTTAATAAAGTGTTTTTCGCTTTATTTCTCGAAAACTTAATTTCGTTGCCATGGTAACCAACATAAATACAAATTGACCACGAAATTGATCATACACCCTACCTATCTGTAAACCTCAGGTTCTTATTTTTTGATTGATACCAAATCCAGCGGGTTATTTTACCGGTTGAACGGTTTCAATTTTTTGGTGGACTCGCCACTGTACTAAAAGACCCACCTCCATGACGTCACGCTTTGAAACTAGATTGTCGCTGTCGTCGTTTGACAGATCGTTGAAAATACGTTCCGTATTTCAAATGCTCTTTTACTCATGTGATTGGCCAACAGTTGATTGCCAACCACACCAAATGTTACGGGACGGTGTTTACTGCATTTTATACAAATATCAGCTCAACTTGAGCAAACAGCATTGTTTCAGAGGCAAATGATCCACATTAAAGGCTTTTTAAGCTCGTTTTCTCAGAAAGGATAATAGGATGAGAACCCCAGCTAGCAATGGCTATTCCAGGAAAACGTGGGGAAACTTAATCAGGTTAAAAGCCTTTGATTTTGTAATGTCTGAACTGCAAATCGATCCAGTGATTTTCAAAAAGTTGCTTCGTTCTCTTTCTATGAAATGAAGATGAACATCCTAGAAATCAAAGAGACAGTTGAATGTCAAATTTGTGGATGGGCAACAGAAAATCTTACATAGACATAAAAAAATTGCAGGCTCGGTTTTCGTTGCCAACATTTTAGAATTAAGATCGAAGTGTAATTACGATTTTATTGCAAATAATGCATGACTTATATCGACATTTATTGGGTGGATGGTTTGCGGTCAACTTTCGACGGTTTATACAACAATTAACATCACAAACACCCGAACACGGGATATATCAATTCTTTGGTGTGTATGAAGATTACACACATATGCGATTTGTTGTCCTAACGCAAATACCTTTTGAGCTAGGATCGATTAAGGTGGGATTTTATTTTCGGTGTCTAAGCTGTCCTTAAGCGTTTCACAACCGATGTGCATGCCGGCGGTGATACCATTCTCATGCTGTGTAAAAAGACAAACACAACAGTGTGCATTTTTTAAAACTACGATTTAAAAATAAACAATCAGTGAAAAGGCTGATAGCATTGCACAGAAGAACTTTTTTGAGTAAAGTAAAACAAGTAAAAATATCATCAACTGTTGTTGCGTCTGCTATGACAGTAAATCCTCAGCACGAGAGATAGCAGGGATATTTGCATCGAAATACAAATCATTGTAAAAATTGGTATCATCAGAGTATCATGAAATTAAATCAATAGCTAAACGGTTGGACAATAACATTCAGTCCCACAGCACAGGATTTACGATACAAGTATTATTACTCAAGCTAAGGTGAAAGCAGCCACTATAAACTTTAATTTGACAAGTTTAATGTCGACACGGAGTTATTTTCGAACCATATACTCTATTCCACGGATACATTTAAAGTGTATCTAGGTATATTGGTCAATGCTATGATGGTGCATGGTCATACCCTGATCACATGCTTTTAGGAACTAGAAGCTCCATTTCTAAGGACGACTGGGGGTGATTTGTCAGATTCTGAAAAATACAGAGGGATGGCTTTAACATCACGTCTTTCAAAATTGTTGATCTAATAATACTTGCAAAGGACGAAGAGTTGCTTCAAACATCGTGCATATAATATGCTTTCAAAAAGGGACATTGAGCCAGTACGTGTACAACTGCCCTGGCAGAAACTATTGTCCTTTATCTTAAAGGAAATAGCGATGTAGATGTTCTTGTAGATGCAGCCAAAGCTTTGGACAAAGGAATATACAATTATGTTTTTCCAGCTTTTAATGTTCCCTCTGCCCAGATTAGATTCCTCAGATTCAGATTGTGACGCAGTTGTTCATTTCTGCGGAAACACAATTGTTTGGAAAACAAAATTGTATTTTGGGGCCATGTATTAAGCAGCAAATTGAAAAATGCAGATAACATGTCACACAAAAGGGGATTCTTCTATCCTCAGATAAACAGTCTCATAGCTATCTTTAAGTCAGTGTGTTCATGTGAAACTTAAAGTAAATATTTATTTCTTACTGCACCTCGTTCCATGGTTCACAGACATGGTACTATGCCAGCAAAGAATCTAAAGATATTATAACTACATTGAATAAAGCAGTAAGAAAATTATGGGACTAAACCTATAAATTCACACACAGATATGTTACCATGTCTACTAATGACTGACGATATTGAGCGGCAAATACACTCAAGGTTCAGCAATATGTTTACAAGCATGTTAGCGAGTGAGAACAATATAATGTCGGTTGTTGCACATAGAGCTTTTCTAAATGCCAGCGGCACAGTAGGTACAAATGTGATATGAATTGCGAAGTACAGCTTGACTTTCTGGCGTTTAAGCAAGTTCTAGAGAGTTTCAAGAACTTCACACAGAATATAATTATAAGTGTCAAGTACTGTGCATTGTTCCATGTCAATTATATGCTTTTAGCACCGCAGAAGTTTTTGCTATAGCATTTTCCCTAACTGCAACATTTTTCCCTATCCCACTTTAAACTTTATGTTATTACCTGCACTGTAACTTGTACACATTTATGTCTATGGAATAAATTATATATGTATATATATATATATATATTCATCTCATGTTTGGGTCGATTTTAGTACTATAACAGGCTTGTATAAAAACCGTATCATAAGCCTAAAAGCTACAGTGCCGCGATACGATGTATCGGTACTCTTCCGGTTTCATGGGTACTTGTGTTGATGGGGAGTAAAACTTTCTGCAAATGTCGTTCTTATTTTTGCTTTGTGTATTGAAATGTACAAACCGACCCAAACATGAGATAGAAAATTTCATAGCATGTTTTGTAGACGATATGAAGTAATCAACTCGCACTGGATACCATATAGCAGAACTCGTTCTGCTATATGGCATCCAGTGCTCGTTGATATACTTCATATCGTCAAGAAAGCATGCTATAATCTATAATATGTATATATAAAGACGGAATTAGGCCTGTTATTCCTTGGCAAGTTTATGCCCATGTATTGCCCTGCTTGGCTGACTCCCATGTCCTTTTATGTACCTGGCTGGCCAAGATCCAGGTGCTCGGTCTGTCGAGTAGGCACTCCTGCATGTGTGATACTGTTACTCACCCTTACCCCACCCCTTTCTTTGAAATAGTGGAAATATATCAACTCAATTCAATTGGGGCGTATATGACTACACTCATATCTTGAAATAAATATTCCAGTTTGCTTGACCATAAATTCAACAAAACTGTAAGCAACTCAAATGCCTCGACGCTCAATAATTACATGCTTTAAATGTCATTCTTAGTATCTAATCAAGATATGTACCCCCATGTATTCCTTGTAGAGGAGATCCCTACCTGCAGTATACTCTTGGTCTGGGAAACGCCTTGCGCAGGACGGCACATGTTCAAAAAAAAAAAAATTGTAACAAGTCTGTTTTTTTAATGTTCGCATTTTGTTTATACAATTTCATGTACAACAAATAATGGTGCATAACCCTATTATTAGTATAGGTCTACTTTCATGAAAGTAAAATAAGATTTAGGTCTCTTTTGAATTTGACATACACTCACAGCATTTGGTTGTGGTATGGGGCTTATACTTCATCCTCTTTAATTCGCATGCCACCCCCGATGAGTATGCTGTGATAACGTGTGTCGTTGAGCCAGGTCATGATCCCAAGGATTCCCGTCCACCAATGCATGCTCTTGTTCCAGGATAAAACGCTGTTCCCTTGGAGAATTCCAGACAGAGTCTTGTGCTTCACAAGGCATGTTTAATGCAGGAATGTGCTCAGCTAACTGATAACTGCACTTGTTGGCATGGTAATTGTCCATGTATCGGCCAGTTGCAAGCCCATAGCCTGATTGATTGGGTTTATCAAAGTAAAATGTGTTATTTTTGTCCACTCGGTGATATTCATCGCCTGGTTCAATCACTTCACTGCCGTTTTCATGATTATAGCGATCAGACAACGCCTCTGAAAACATGGCTGCAGAGGATGGATTGAGCTTCCAGGACCTGCTACAATACTGTGACACATTATGATCTCCCCCACTTGACTGGCTCAAAAACTGGGTGTCGATGTCCGCCAATGAAATGTCTGAACTTGACACAAGAAGAGCCTCTACCTCGCTTGTCTCGGCTGTAACGGCACCCTCCTCAACATTTTGCTTGCTTGCATCAAGGTTGTTTCTTATTGATATACTGTTGCGGAGGCTCTTGGATTGGCACTTTTCTATTATCTTGCGCCTACACAAAAAGCCGAAATTATGCTAGCACATTATGCAGCCTATGTCGGCCATTTTCAGCGAAATTGCTCATCATTAAACTTAGTGAAAGATTTAGTCATAATTCTAGATCCACTGTCAGCACAAATGCAGTTTGTCCAGTAAAACTTGTACACATCAAAGTAAAGGATGCATAAGGCTAAAGAGGAGTCTTAAAAAGGAAAATATTTACAACACAATTTATTGAAAATGCAAACAAATTGGCACTTGAACGTACTCAAGTTTCATTTAATAATATTAAAGTTGTGCCCTTGAATGTTACGCCTTTGTTACAAATACCAGCACAAATATGGCCTAAGAAAATTAAAAAAAAAAAGTGTAGTACGTATCATATATATCGCACAACTTGTAACAACCACAGCCACATTGTTAATTACTACTGAACCATAAGGTTCAATTACGGACTTTAAGATACGTTTATGATATGAGAGTCAGTACAAGTGATGAGAAAGTTTAGGGAAAATATAGCATAATAACTGAGAAATAAGCAAGGCGAATCAACAATATTTCGGAAATATCGGTTTATCTGGTCCAAATCCCAAGGTTTTTTTTTTTTTGAAAGATAAAACAATTATCACTCCTTCAATAATAATAATAATAATAATAATAATAATAATAATAATAATAATAATAATAATAATAATAGTAATAATAATAATAATAATAATAATAATAATAAAAATAATAATAATAATAATAAATAAATGAATAAATAGATAGATAAATAAATAAATAAATAAAAGGACTTTTAAATGGCTACAAAATTATCAAACAACGCAAGAAATATTGATGACAAATTTACCCCAAAGATATCCTTTTGGAGGGTAACAATTCAGATGGTTTCAGAGATGTGTTTTTGGACTTGGATATTCAGGTCACTAATGACAGGTTTTGAATTAAAGTCTATCATAAAATAGATGGGTTTAACTTTGAAGTAGTTAATTATCCTTTCCCGGACAGTTATATTTCGGATACTATTGGATATAATACATTTTTGTCATAGATTTTGAGATTTGGTCGTATTTGTTCTAAATTTCAGGACTTTGCATCTAGAACCAAATTTATTTACAATAAACTTGAGTGAAGAGGATTCAAAGGTGTACTTTTGATCAAATATTTCTACAAATTTTGCTGCAAATATCCCGAGATGGTTAGACAGTTTGGCTTCAATAATTTTAGAGATTTTAGACTTGCCTGTTTTGCTACTTAATTTTATCATTCGACATCATTCTGTTTAAATGTCCACCTTTCAGACATTTTAGGCTAGCTTGTTTTCTGTTAGGTAAACCCCCAGGGTCTACAGGTAGCAAAAAGCGGCCTACGACAGTTACAAGCTTGCCTAATTGTAGTTGATATCTGGTTAATATTTTCATTACATTTTCTTGACATAAATACAAATGACTTTCATTCTTTCCTGACTTGCCCTATAATTCCACTGTTAATATCCAGAGATTATTAGAAAGTTTGGCCACAATAATTTACAGTTTTTAGACTTGTCTGTTTTGCTACTTAACTTTATCTTTTGGCATATTTTTGCTTTAATATTCACTTTCAGACATTTTACGCTTACAGGTTTTCTGTTAGGTAAACCCCCAGGGGCTACATGTAACAAGAAGTGGCCTACGAGAGTTACATGTTTGCCTAATTGTACTTAATAGCATGTTTTTAGAATAAATGCTTATGACTTTCATTCTTTTCTGATATGCCTAAATGTACATTTACTCAATATTAAAAAATTACTCAAAATTCACCGTATTTTCTCAAATGTCACAAACCTGACACATTACGTTGACACATTGACTCAGGGTTGGCAGTGAAATAGACCTTAACTGTTTGAAAAGTAGGTGTCATCATGGAGTTTGTTTTACGTCTCTGGTGCAGGATGTACATTATTGTTGTCCTTGTTAGGATTTCCCTTGGTTTATACAGGTGGTCTAGCTGCAACTGTTTATTTTATAATCACTGGGACTGAATATAATGCCCCAGCTTATTTCCACTTCAGTTAAACATTGGCGGATGGTTTAACTAGGATAAGGTGTCCAGCTAGGAAGGGTACATATTGGTTCAGGGGTAAGTCAAATTGTTCTTATCTGAACCTGTACTATGCAAATTTGGTAATTATGGTTTGTTTGACAGGTATTCTTCTTTCATATGAAGCTCTGCAATCATAAGCAAAGCTGCACGTATTTAGCTAATTCATCATTTGCCACGTTCCTATTTATTCATTATTATGTGGGTTGTCTTTGCTGAATATTTAGCTTAGACAAGGAGCCGCTACTCAAAGAAACATGCAGGGGTACAAGGCCCCGAAACATGTTGAGTAGTTACCCGCCGAAGACCCTTTAATTTATTTGGGCTAATACACCCTATGTCAAAATTTTACAGAGGAACGTGTGCAATATTGACAATACTACTTATATGTGTATAAGTTAGACAGGGACAGGTTAGCTTATGGAGAGTAAAGAGTTCGGACTGCGGAATAGGGTAATGACTACTAGGAACTGGTTTTGGACAAACAAACAAACAAACAAACAAACAAACAAACAAATAACAAACAAACAAACAAATAAATAAAATTGCGATTCAATTTTCAAGAAATTTTCTAGAATCAACCTAAAGGGTTTGATAAATTCTTTGAAGATAAATTCTTTGAAGATTTTCCCTTAAATGTGCAAAAAAATAAAGTAACGAAAAGTTTGCTCAGTATGGTTCAACCATTTTACGAATGGGTTCCGGGAGAATAAGTTCAGCAAATAAACTAAAAAAAATTGTTATCATAAAACTAAATCTGTCGTAAAGAGAATGTCGAAATTCACAACACTTCCTTCACATGGTGCGCAAAATATTGATGCTTTCCCAGATGCATATTTTGACTGATCCATTTCTTTTTGAAGATTCTTACGCCAGGTACTTGGAAATTACCATGTATAAACAAAATGCACGGTAATCAACGTTTTTGTCTTTTCATCTCAATTAAAGTTAAACCAAATGAACATCTCAGCATATTGTGCTTAATGAGGCTTATCCCCTATTCTGGTCACTGGCAGCCACTCTTGACACAGGAATGTACAAAGGTAAAGGAATTGTTGAAACATCTCCCATGCCTGTGCTAGAACTTGATTATGGGGGTGTCTGCGCGGCTTAAGTTTGTTCCTGCGCTGTGCAACAAATTGCAAAGTTTGGTCCTTTTAGGGAGAACATAATGTCAAGAGTAAAGAAGTTAAGGTTACAACGAGTTAACAGAAAGTACATTAACATGAGGATCAAACTGAGTGGACAGACTCTTGTCAAGCAGTGTTAACCGGATGTGATCAGTAATAGTAAAATTGCGAACAGGGGTGCATTGTTATCAATGCCTGTGGGAATTCTGGTCACTGACGTATTGATTTTATTCATCAAATCACGATGGGGACTAATGAAATCTAGGATTTATTGAATGAGTACAAGTATTGAGTTCTGTTCTAACACAGATCTTTTAAAAATGAATGATAGAGAAAAATATTTTGATTTCTGTGATTTAATGCTAAATAATTTCTTACCCGAATTACTTTACCCACTCGCTTCTCTTAAAAATGCTACTTTAATCACTAATATTTTCTGTAGTTTCTCTCATAGTACCAATCCTGTCAATCTGAAATTATCTTTACAGAAGTTATCAGACCAATTCCCTTATTTGGCTTGTTTAAATCAGTTAATTTGCTTTGGCGGACCGCCCAAATCAATACAAATCCAAACAAGAAATTCTTAATCCACACAAAAAATGTCATGATGAACTACATAGCTCAAGTATTATACAGACACTCAACCAAGACCAATGCTTCAGCTCTGACATTAATTATTAAAAAAAACTTGCAAATATTATGCAACAGGAAAAAGATAAATATCTTCCAGTGAAAACAGTGAAATTTAACAAGTATAAATACAAATTCTCCCCATGGGTAACGCATGGAATTCGGAGATCTCTTAAAATATAAACACGAACTATATAATATTTTGAAATGTACAAGGTATGGCGACCCTCAACAGTAATCAATCAAACATAACTTGAAAATTGACAGCCGTATCCTTGAAAAAAAACTATTCATCAAAGAAAGCAAGACTGGTATCGTATTTTTGACAAATTTAAACACACATGCAAAAAAAAAAAGACTTTTAACTTTTTTAAAGTGAAGGGCTGTAACATGTTGACTGAGAGTACTTACCGACAAACAACACAGGTTATGAGTACTAGGATGAAAAGAATGGTGAGCACAGCACCAACAATGAGAAGCATGTCTTCGTTGTCTGCTGATGGTTCCTCCTGCAAACTGGTCGTTTTGCCATTGTCTTCCATTGCAGTAAGAACTTTCATTTCCTGTATACTCTGGGCATCTGTAATTATAAATGACAGGTTCCTCCATCAATAACCTGAATTTTATTGTAAATATTTAAACATCCAATTGCAAGCTTACTTCACATATACACCAGTAAAGCCAGCATCTGTAGCACACAACTACAGCACAAGAATTCAGAATCACACAGAGCAAAACATAGCAGCGCACGTAAATTGGAACCATATCAGACGTGAAATTGTTGACATTTGAACAATATCATATATCTGTACCAAAGTTAGTTTTACTATTTGCAGTAAAATGTTTTAATACGGGATATTTGGAGTAATATTAGTATTAATAAGTAGAGCATCAATCCCTAGGGCTTAAAGGTCTGGGACACGTGAGACATACACTGCTTGTTTTGAGTTCTTGAGAGTTGCAAACAGATCCACGTGTGGAGTCCCCCAACATGCCCACATGGCCTGAATGACCATGAGGTTGAGTGACCACTCTGTCCCTAATGGCTTACCTCTCCTCTAGAGTTGATCAGCCAGGACATTTGTGTGTCCCGGGACCTGCCTCACATGTGTGCGGATGTCGTGGTTGTAATACCATCTGATGATGCATCCCGCCAACTCTGTCAGCTTCTTGGACCACATCCCACCCTGCCTGTTGAAGTAGGCTATTGCGGTCCTGTTGTCGCACAGTATGAGGACATATTTATGCTCCATCAGGTCTCGCAGGTGAAGGAGCACCAAGCTTATTGTATCCAGTTCCAACCAGTTTATGTGGTGAGCTGCAAAGGACATTGGCCAAGGGCCTAATGCCGTCTGATTCTACAAGTAGGCTCCCCACTTGGACCAAGACAAATCTGTGTAAATGGTGAGCTGGGCCTGACAAGGCTCCAGCATCTGTCCTCTCATGACATTCTCCCTGATGGACCACCACTGAAAGTGTGGCTGATCCTCGATGAGGATTGGCACTTCTTTGAAATTGCCCTGGTCTCTCGTCCAGCTGCCCTGTAGTGCGAGCTGCAAGGGGTGACAGTGGAGCCAGCTTAATGGGCCCTGGGAGTCCATAGGACAGAGAGCCCAGCAGCATAGGCCATTGTTGGGCTGAGCGGACCTTGCCAGTCAGAAAAGGCATGAGCAGAGACTGCAGTCTGTCCCACCAGTCCTCTCAAGGACAACAGATGTAGGCTACCAGATTGAACTGGATGCCGAGGAAGACAAAGATCTGCTATGGCTCCAGACTTGACTTAAGTAGGTTCACTATCAGGCCCAAGTGTTGGCAGAGTTCCAGAACGGTCCGTGTGTGGTGCTGTTAATCTAGGCATCCAAGCGCCCTGAATAAGCCAGTTGTCCAGATACATGTGAATGCAAATAGCTGAGTGGTGAAAGTAAGCAGCAACTGTCTGTGCGAATCTGGTAACACCAGTGGTGCCATGGTGAGACTGAACAAAAGTGCCCTGAACTGGATTTATTTGGCCTGCAAACATGAATTGCATGAAGTTGCATGAGGACACTGTGATTGGCATGTGGAAGAACACGTTCTTGAAATCAGGGACATCACTTCCTCCACTCCATGGGCCATAAGGGTGCTGCCACTGACTGGAGTGATGGTACTTCCAGATAGGTATTTAGCGTCGACAGGTCTATAACTGAGCACCATCCTCCATCCTGCTTGGGAACCAAGACGAGTAGGTTGTAAAATCCGGGAGAACCTTGTTCCTCTACCAGCTCAATGGCGCACTTGCTTTGAAGTGTTCAAAACACCTCCAGGAACACAGATGCTTTGGGTTCCTAGGTGGGTGGAGCAAACCACAGTGGGTTGTGGCTAAATGAGGGCTGTATTCGCCGAAAGGCAGCGTGTAGCCAGGATGTTCAGGACAAATGAATCATCGGTGATAGACTCCCATTGCACGCGAGATGCGGTGAGGCATTTGCCAACCGGGCACTGCGGGGAGTCTGACAAGGTGACGGCTGGCAATCCTAAGACGTCTTCTGAAACTTAAAATTCGGGAACACTGAGGCTTTCCAGACTTCTTCCCTCTACCAGAAGACTTGCCCTTCCTAGATTGTCGCGTCCCCAAAGGAGCACAACAAGAAGGGCTCGTAAACGTGATCTGGGAAGTACCACACTTCAGGGCTGAGGTGGCCAAGGACAACAAAGACCAAGCAGAGTCAGTCAGCATCTTGGAGCATGCCTGGTCTGCTGAGCAGGTCCAATGGTTCCGCCCATGGCGAGCTACTTGCGGAATCTCTCCTCCAAACAGAGTTCTAAAGAAGAGCAGCCCCATGCAGTCTCTGCAGTCAAAGCCCTTGGCAGGCGCAGATGCCATGTCCATGGAGGTAGAGGCTAAAGCCCCCGCTGCACCTGTGGTCACCAGCTCTCTGCTCCTGTCAGAGCATGAACGGAGTAAGTGATGAACTCTCAACCTGGGCTGAGGTCTGGTGTCGGACGAATCTTACATCAGCATGTCATCCTCTTCTGGGTCCAGGCCTGAAGACTCTGGACTTGTGAGGGCAGGGCAGACACCCAAGGCCTTATCTAACAATGTATTGCCCGAGGGCGATGGAGCCATGACTTGTGACAGCAGGAGATCTGTAACCATGCCAAGTTAAGAGGTAGGGGAAAGTAACGACCTCCACTGATGCTGCCTCCTCTTGATCCTCCCACAAGGGGAGAGAAAAAAGAAGGCCAGGATCCTCGCACGCTGAGTTCTCCGATGCCACAGGCCAAGAGGTCTGCAGGTGAGAGTGATCTGGCTGAGGCTCCCCTAGGCCCCTATCCAGGACCTCAACTGCCCTTGACTGAGCAATCTACTGGCATGAGGGGTCCAGAGGGAGTTCAGAGAACTCCAGGCCTGAGGTCCAAGGGAGAGCTGACTCAAAGGGGAAGCAGTAAGCTGCTCAACTGAGTCTGCTCAGCCTCAGTGACAGTAGCTTTGGCCAATGCAGGGAAAGCTCAGTGACAGTAGAAGGCTCCCCTCTCTAGGTGTCTTCCTCCTAGGTCCCCTATGCTGCTTTTTCTACCTGAACTCTCGTTTCCGGGATCTCGGGAAGCTACTGGAGGCACTGGTGCAGTAGCAGGCACTCTGGCCTTAAGATCCAAGTGCATTCTAGTACCCAGACTGGCAGTGATGCTGGCTTTTCGTACAGACCAGACTTGTAATCTGAGCACTCAGACACAAGCGCCTGGACTGGCCAGGGTTTCCGAATTGGGGAGCGGCCACCAGTAGGGTTCCACACCGGATGCACTGGTTTGCGAGGTTGCTTGCTGTCCAAGCACTAGGTCACAGAGGCCTGAGACCAAGGACTGAGAGAAGAAACAGCCTGCTGAAAGGGGGCAAACAATGCATGAAACATATCAGCCTGCTGTATCTTACTCTTGGACATCGCTTCCAAAGCTGGACCACCTTTGGACTGGTACCAAAAGCAGATCTGGGTGTGGGGGGGGGGGGCAAAGTGGTTGTCTGTTAACTCCTAGAGGAGAACTCTTGCTCCTTGATTCACGACTCGGACGTCTCTTCACCTTCTCCCAAGGCCCTGAAAACATCTGTCTTTAGAGACTGTGGATGAGTCGGAGCAGGTCTACACTCTTTCTCCCTTGACATATGAGGCACATGGGACGAAGACAGATGAGCCGAAGCAAGTCTATATTTCCTCCCATAGGAGGTGTTTGCAGGTGAGGACTCGACGGAGTCAGACATCACAGCCTGGCGTTTGGCGGCTCTTGCAACCTGCCGACTAAGCCTGACACTATTTGACTTCCTTTTAGCTTGCTCACAGAGCAGCCACTTGTCCTCTCTGCAATTCTGGCAGTATTTGCAAGTTCGATGACGAGAGCAAACTTGGCCCAACTGCAGGCGACAACCACAGCAATCTGAGTGGTCATCCCAGCCAGTCAGCATCTTGGAGCATGCCTGGTCTGCTGAGCAGGCCCGATGGTTCTGCCCATGGCGAGCTATTTCCGCATTCTCTCCTCCAAACAGAGTTCTAAAGAAGAGAAGCACCATGCAGTGTCTGCAGTCAAAGCCCTTAGCAGGTGCAGGTGCCATGTCCATGGAGGTAGAGGCCAAAGCCCCCGCTGCACCTGTGGTCGCCAGCTCTCTGCTCCTGTCAGAGCGTGCCATATAGTGGTTCTGAGAATCCAACTTTTGTCCGTGATCCAGTAATGACGAGGATACAAATGTAGTGGTATCTGGCCCAACACCAATGGACTGCCTCCAAAAGGAAGCAATAGCCTGGTGTGCACTGCCTTCCCTCTCTCTGCGTCCTGCTTGCCAGGATGCCATCTTGAAAAAGCTAAGAACAAGTTAAACGTCAAACTTTGCACTTACTATTTAAGTGGTATCCGATCACAGAAATCAGCTACCTAGGTATCCGTTGATGTCCGGACCACAGAGAAAAGATTTTCCACAGAAAAGAGTGTGCAGGAGCATATAGAACAGTGTGATTATTCACAGAGCTTCACTCGAAGAGAGCAAGCCAGAAATGGTGCCACAAAGAGAAAGGATGAAAGGAGTGAAAATTGACATTTGCATCACACCTGACTGCTTTTTCTGCACTTCACTCTAACAACACTGTGGGTTGATAATGGTTATGATACTACTACTACTACTACTACTACTACTACTACTACTACTACTACTACTACTACTAATAATAATAATAATAATGTTGTTTAGCTCTTACCAACATTAAGTCCTCTTGATCCGTAATTTATATACTCAATAATACAATTTTTTTTATTATTTATTAATGCTTACGTGCTTACACAGTTTATTTTGTTTAACCATATTTGATTGTTATGTTTTACTGCTTAACCTTTTGTTCAGGATGGCTTTTGGGTTGGCAGAATTTCACGCTTTGATAAGAGTCTCCCAACATGATTAATTAATTG
This sequence comes from Hermodice carunculata, assembly GCA_964020975.1. Classification (NCBI taxonomy): domain Eukaryota; kingdom Metazoa; phylum Annelida; class Polychaeta; order Eunicida; family Amphinomidae; genus Hermodice; species Hermodice carunculata. Next base: position 63,985,145 of record OZ026614.1, on the reverse strand, counting down.
AATTATTCATTTATTTACCGTTTTGTACAACTGCTTACTTTGGTTGAATAACTTTTCTGAGTTTGAATTCGAGTCTGAATAAAAACCAAAACAGTTGCAGGGTCTGCATAGTCCTTCAGAATAATGCTTTATTCATCCGCTTAAAATTTCACCTCCATCTATTTATTGTAAAGTTTTGAACAGATTTTTTTGCGTCTAGTTTCTCTTCAGACACATTGTTTCAATTGAAGTGACATGATCGTGGTTTGAAAAAAACTCCACACCTAAAACGACTGGGAAACCACTGAACATCACACATAAATATATGCCATAAGTTTCATTATTTTGTAACAGTTGTGAAGGTGGAGTATTGATATGTGACCGATATCCACAGTCTCAGGTTTTCTGATGTTACAGCCGCTACGTTGTATTTAAAATAGATTTAAGCACTGCAACTAAAACTTTTCACATTCCAGTTTCCTGTGCAACCAAACGCAACTACAGTGGAACATACATAATCCGTGAAATATCCCTGTGGTCCCCATACTAAGTGCGAAAGCCTCGGCTGCCTGTTCCCCTTGATCCCTGAGAACGCTCAGTATGGTCTCACTGGTTTGTCCGTCACACAACTGGTCAATACACTTGGCCATTGCTTCTCCTTTGCCAACACATTTTCCCTCCTGAAACGGACAGGTGCGTGTGCGTGTACACTTCCGTTCATTTGGACCACACCGAGACCAACTGGACCATGGAGACCATGGGGAGCCCCCTGAAAATATTAGAAATGGTCAAAACGTTTCCTCAGTCCATCTCTTATGCAGGGTACCAGTTAGACTTTGTGTTTCGGTCTTTTTCTGACATCATACCCTGGTTTCCTTTAAGTATCACTCAAACCACATACATATTTGTACAACTGCAAGGTGGACCTGGTCTTATTTGAACCCTATACCTCCAGTAAACCACAGCACTGAATACCAACCTTCAAAGCGGTCAGTTCATTGGCACAATATGTTGCAGCCAACAGTATGGGCTGCCGCAATAACTGTCTTGCAAAAATGATCATATCTTTGAAGAGATAGCTCACGACCTTGTTTGCATTGTGTGCACATTGGTCATTCTCAGCTATTGATCGACTTTCAGAATATCACACTTCTGCTAGTGCTAGGACAAAACTTTTATGAGGACTGAAGAAGTTGGGTATATCCAGGTACAAATCTTCCCAAGGCCTAGCTACCAAAGCAGAAGAGTCCCTCTTTAAAACCTACAGTGGCTGTAGATATACTGAGGATAGTACCTATCCCCTGGTGCATTTTTTGACTAACCTTAATTAGAAGCTGCACTCCAAAACACCTTAGTATATAAGGTCGTGTGTTAAAAAGTATTACAAAGATAATAGTCTGTAGTTTGTACATACCAGGTATGAGTGAAATTAAGCGCAGCATTTTGCTGTAGGAGATTCATGAAGGTGATGCTTCGGACATCACCACCTTCTGTTGACTTCGATATGTTTACTACGACTCAATTTGCAACCCCCCAAATAAAAAGTGATGACATGAAGTTATAGTTGTAAGTAACTTTCATTGTCACTCATTTGTTTCTGACAGATTCCTCATATATTGGCAGCTTCTATGAAGACATGAAAACAGAGAAAGCTGTGCAAAAAAATTTCCGTTAACATTTGGGTGATGTCCGAAACAACTGAACATTAAGTGGCCCGATTGTACAAAAGATAAAAGTTTACTGTTTGGTACAGGAATGTGTTTAGCTTCAAATAATAAACATGATGTGTCAAATTGGATGGCCAAACTTTGTTGAATAGCAAGGAACATGAAAAATCAAATTTCCGTTAACATTGGTGATATTCGAAACAAGGGTGATGTCCGAAACAGGGCTATTCCCATAGACATGTGAGAAACCTTTCATATTAGAAACAAATAATGCACAAACAAACCTCCATGCAAGGGGAGCTGTATCAGCAATCACCAAAAAAAGTTCAAACAAACAGTTGATTATGTGAAGTAAGACAAGGTTGTACATGTTTCGGACATCACTATGTACAGTTAACATCATTATCATGATTACTTATGGCTACACATTTTGTCAATTTTTGACAATTTCAACAATTTCTATGCTACACTTGCTTAAAATAGCTCTGGGTAACAGGATAAATGTCACCGGTGTGCTTTTATTGTGCAAGATAGGTAATTGTTCATGAATCAATGCTCCATTATCATATTTCAACCCAGTTTTAGCTACACATTCTTCAAACCTTGCGTTACTTTGTGAGCTGTCACCATGAAAAAATGCAGATGTTCCATTCCTGTAGGAGTAGTGTGAAACATATTCATAGAATTTCTTCAACAGATTTGATATATTACTACAATAGGAGTCACAACCACAGCTGCTTGACCTGTTTCGGACATCACCACAGCCTGTTAACAAAACCATTTAAGGCTGTGGTACTTAAGCTTCATTGTTCTTTTGTGGAAGTTGAATGGCTAGATATTATAAGCTACCATTGGAGCTAAGGTATTTTGAGAAATGACACAAATATTTCATTTGTTGTACAGGTTATACACTTATTTTTCACTTTTCTATAAAACGTAGGACTAAAGCAAGGATTCTATAGTTTGATGACCTGGCCTCTCAAAGTCTGGCAGTGTAAAATGTACAACGTAAACTTTTGATTGAGTTATGACAAAAACTCATTTGGGAGGGACATGTTCAAGATTATATTGTACCTGTAATTGCCAGAATAATTGAGATGAGCTTGAACTCCCCTTCTAGTGAGCAAGGTAGGGCTTCCTCCAATGGAGCCTTTAAAGCTTCTCACATTTATAAGGAAGCTAAGGATGAGCTGTAGGTTCAGCCTCAGAAAGCAGATCTATGAAACCCAAGGGGTCTCCGCAATGTTGAAGCCTGTAAGGCTCATACTTAAGCCTAAAATCCAATAGAATATTGGCTTCCAAAATACTGAAAAAGCACATGTTTTGAATGGGCCTTACATTTCTGAAGAGCCATGTCATAATGCAGCCTAACCACCTCTGAAGCAAGACAAAATAGTTGATGACTGATGTGCACCCTGTACTTCAGTGGAGCTCATAGGCGTACATAGCTTCTTTTGCAGCAGAAAAAAGCACCATACTCCAGTGAAGCCTACACTTCCATTTAGCTTCTGGGTAGCCAATTACCTGTGAGTGGGGGTACCCTTATAATTAAGTGACCATAACAGGTATTTTCTGTTCCTGAGTGCTTCTTCATCCTTTGGCCTATATTTTGCACAAAAGTGTCTAAAACAGAAAACCCTTTTCTGTCAGATGGCCCACCAATAATAACATTTCCTGAGAAAGGTCAATATTTGCTCAAAAAGGCCATTATGCACATTTTGGGGCCATATTTCTCATATTTGTAATAAAATATTCTGTAAGCAACTTAACTTTTTGGATGAAAACGTGCCATAAACAAGATTAGGTTTGGGAAGGCACAAGTTGCAGGCCACCACCAAACATGCGATATCCATCCACCCACCCTGGCTAATTGCCTGGAATTTGAAGAGTGCATCCATTCTTTCTGTCTCTGCAGACTTGTGTACAAAAACTTTCATAACAAAATGGACATCTGGTAAGGTATTGACCACATTGTGACTGTCAACACTTGAAACTCCTTGGCTGGATCATGTGAATTGGTCACTCATACCTTCTCGTTAAATGACATGCTACAAGATAGCATCAGAGCAGGCAAAAAATGCATATAAGGAGACTTGAGCTTAGTTGACTGCAGGCACACTTAACCAAGGACCAGCAAAAACTTCCCTTTATTTTGGGTTCCACTGTTACAAGCTCTGTGTAATGATGGCCAAACAATAAAAAAAATAGATAGGTAGATGTATAAATTGATAAAGGTGTCACTAAATGAATAAGTAATATTCATTTATGCACAGTTACAAAATTACACATGAAAAAAAAAACAATCAAACTCAGATCATTTCTTTCTTCCTCTTTTTGTTTTGTTTTTTCCAAACAGAGGTATCACAAACTCTAATTCATCTGGTACTCTTCTCATTTTATAACTGCATGTATCCCTTCCTGTAGATACACTAGTAGTAACATACAATATGTATGCTACATGTACTCGGCATATAGATGAGCAAATGTGCTGAATTAAAATGTGTCTCATGCCTTGCTTTTACCACAACATAGCCTACATTAAATATATGTATGTACTTAAAATTGGTATATATACCCCATGCATGATTTCTTCACAATTTCCTTTGAATAAGTATGCAGAATTTGAAAGTAGGAAATCTGACTCAATGCTCCTTATTCACTTAAAACTTTCACTGTCACAGAAGGCTTTTTCAGAACCGGTCACAACATTATGTCTATACACAAACTGTGCTTTCACTCTTCTGTGTACATTTTGTTTCAAACAAATTAAGTATCGTGATTTGTTCTTATTTTTAAACTTTACAAGTTGTCAACAACTATGCTAGCATTTATTCATCTTCATCTTATGGTTTTTGCTGAACAGATATACATGTAACTTGCAGATGAATGTAATGTAAACAAATTAAGTGATGTCCGAAACAATATTAACAAGAACAAGTCCGAAACAAAAATCCTCTGACATAATAATGGGATTGAAGGTTTACTGCAGTTATGGTTAAAACAAATCGTGTATCTTGCAAAGTACAAAATGTTTGGGCCAGGCATCTTCAAACCATGTCAGTAATAGCTGTAGATGTATATGTAGCTAAGTATGCTTTTTGGCATGCATGTTATTGTTTCCCAGAAAAGAAGGCTGTTTAGGTTGTTGAAAACATAATCCTTTACAAAAATTTAAAATTTGCATTTAATCTTTCAGAAACAATTTATCCGCTACATTAAACCTACCAAGTAGAAATGATTGTTTGACTTACATGTGCTTTTAATGTCCAAAACAAAATGTTAACACAAGGGGTGATGTCCGAAACACATTTGTCAGTGTTCCTACTTTTGTACAGGATGCTTCTTTCAAACTTACCAAGGTATGAGTTATAATCACACAAGGACTGAATATGATTTCACATAATTCCTGGTATAGTGGCAAACAAAATTAGTGCACTGTTTGGGCATTTTACCCTTATTTCAGAGCTCATAGCCAAATAATTACAACAGAAATGCACCAATCAGTATGAAAAAAATGTGTTGCAGTATAAATGCTACATTGTCATTCCATTCTTTGAAAAAATATGAATATCTCTTTTATATTTGGAAAGGGGTAAAAATAAGATGTTCAACATTTTTCCAGTGAAAGTTCCATTCTTTGCATTCAGTTTGTTCATACATAACAGAATCTCCTGCTCTGAAATTATCATTTTAATTCAATTCAGTACCTAGGAAAATTGAAATAAAGGGAAATTTAAAAAGAAAATCGGTGTGAAATTTTGGCATGTTTGTACCATTAGAGTCGACCAATAGCTGAGAATGACCCAGTGTATACGTTTCATAGTTTTCATTCATCATGTGCATTTAGTCCTCAATCTCATATTATCGTTCTCATATTTATCATTAACATAGTTGCCATTCTCATAAGTCACAGTGATGGGTTTCTCAAGGTCCTTGGGTGCAAAGAATCACCGAAGTAAAAACACATGTAAATCATAGGCTTTTTGTTTAAGCAAAAAACGGCTTGCATTTCAAGAAACGTGAATCAGAAATATACAAAACTGCGACCAAGCAAGGAAAGAGGCACTTTCAAAGCTGAGTGTAATAACATGTAATGGTGACTTTGAACTATTGAGGAGATGTGTGCCAATATCGTTCTCTTTTGACTGAGAATTGTATGATTAAATGTTCGGCTTGGGGTACATTATGGTCACAAAATAGCCAATGGTAGTTCCTTCTCTTCATGTCAAGTGGGACACCTGAAAACAAATAACTTGTTTTGCCTAATAAGGGCCCAAATGGGATTAAATTCACATTTTGGCAATTATTTGCTCGAAATACAAACCCTTTACACAAAAAGAGGAGCTATAGAATATTTGCCCTGCTGTCCTGTACCTCATCCCTTGCTGTGACGTTAAACTATCATTAACTATGTATGTAATGTTTACTGAGTACACTTTGATCTGCGTTATTTATAAGAAAATATGATACAAATGTGTTTCATGTTGACTATAGCTGATACGGAAATTGTGCCTCACATAATTGATTCAGACATTATTCCAGCTGTGAGAGTATATCATTGAACCACACAAGTAGAATCAAATGTAGGTGCAAACTGGGCTTATAAACGAAACAGTTCAACAATATTTTGATCGACTGGTGTTGACATGGTAAAGGAAAGAATTAGATTCAGTTGTTTTTGAAATACCCGGGCAATAGATTTATCGTTAAGTATTTCAATATGCAAACATGATGAAAAGGTGCGTACCTAACGGGCACGTTCCCTCACATATTTTTACTTCATATGGCCGCCCTTGGCACTTCCCGGTCTGTTTCATACACTGGCGTAGCCGGCTCTTCTCCCCCTTGCCACAATCAACCGTACAAGCTGACCAGTCAGTCCATGGACCCCATCCTGCAATTTATCAGCTTGATCAAACTCATGACTTTAAAATGATTAATATAATACTAATATAATATAATGTTTGAATGCAAAGTTACCAGACCAGCATACATTAACACACCACATGAGAAGAATTTGACATCACCAAGATGCATTTATTCTCCAGCAGTGACCAAAAGTGGACAAGGATGTGACCGATTGCTTCCAGTTCTAGTCAATTGATGGCAAACCCCGTCCACTGACATGGCCATGTACATGAGGCTGTCACAGAGTTGAAATGTGTTCCCCAACCCTGCAAGGAGGCTTAGGCGAACAAAGTCACCTTAAGATAAGAGATAAGATAAGATAACTTTATTTACCCAGGGTAATACATGATTAGCTAAAGCTAGTTTCCACCATGGCCCTGCACTAACAAGATATGTTTGCAAAACATAGATGCCCCCCTCCCTCATTACCCTTGCCCTCGCTACCCTATTGATAGTGGTAGAAGGGGCACTCGTGACCTTACAAAATTAGTGAAGGTCGATCATACATCAATGTCACATATCTTTATACTTTAACCTAGCCCTTAAAAAAAGACTAAAAACCTGTGCAATATAAAAGTTATAGCTGAAAAATTAGTCATCATTTAAAACCATATTCAGCAAAGTGGCTTTATGACCTTGGAAATTATGGCAAGGTCACTCATTTTCACTTGACCTTCTTCAGTTATTGTGCAAAAAAAAGGAAGTCTACTCTCTGTGTGTGACCCTCAAAACTGGGTCAAGGTCACCCATCTACAAACTCAAACTAGCCCTTATAGGCAACCATAAAGCTGTGCAATATAAAAGTGCTACCTGTAACAAGTTAATGAGTATTGCAGACCAATACATAGTCCCCCGCTCGTCGCCCACAAGGTTGAATGGACTACTATATAGGGGTGTGACCTAGATGAAAAAAAAAATTAAAAGTATGGCACATTCTTAGATTAAGCTTCACATTTGTGTAAAATTTCATTAATCTAAGTTAAAGGACAAAAAAGTTATGGCCCGGACAAGATTTTGAATGGATTTCACAGTGACCTAGATATTTGACCTAGTGACCTACTTTTGCCATGTGACACAACAACTCCCCAGGTAGTATTAAAATAATACATTTGGTAGCTGTAGGTATTATAGTAAGGGAAATATGGCATGGACAAGGTTTTACATGGAGTTTACACCGTGACCTAGATATTTGACCTAGTGACCTAGTTTTGCGTCGTGACACACTTTGAGGTCACAATACATTATCAGTAAACTTTTATAACAAGAAGTCAAAATTTTTTAAGAATTACAGTAAGGACATGAAAATACTGTACATTTATGTATTACTGTGACCCAAATATTTGACGGACGGACGGACACACGGACGGTGCCCATTACCATATCCCCTCTAAGGTCTACCCACCATAAAAAAAATCAAAGGGCTGGCATCAATAATTTAGAAGATATGGCCCGGACAAAATTTGTATTGTATCTTGAGCTTGCTTAATGAACTTCGTTAATTAATTAATTAATGGAAGTAATTAGCCACACAAAACAATGCGTATGCACACCTACTACCTAAGGTCTACACACCATAAAAAATTCAAAGGGCTAGCATTAATAGTTTAGAAGATATGGCCCGGACAAAATTTGTCTTGCTTAACGAACTTTGTTAAATAATTAATTAATGCAAGTGATTAGCCACACAAAACAATGCCTGTGCAGACCTACTACCTATGGTCTATCCACCACAAAAAATTCAAAGGGCTAGCATTAATAGTTAAGAAGATATGGCCCGGACAAAATTTGTCTTGCTTAACGAACTTTGTTAAATAATTAATTAATGCAAGTAATTAGCCACACAAAACAATGCCTATGCACAGCTACTACCTAAGGTCTACCCACTATAAAAACAATTGAAGAGGTAGCATTAATATAGGGAAGATATGTGCCGGACAAAAAGTGTTTCTGTATATTTACATATCAATCAGTGACCCAAATATTTGACCTAGTGACCTAGTTTTGCTTTATGACACTTTCTTAGACTAAGCTTCACATTTGTGTAACATTTCATGACTCTAAGTAAAAGGACAAAAAAGTTATGGCCCGGACAAGATTTTTCATACATATTTGACCTAGTGACCTACTTTTGGCACACCATACACCTCTATCCTAGGAAGTACAAACACATTAAATTTGGTAGCTGTGGGTGTTATGGTGTTGGAAATATGGCCGGGAGAAGCTTCTGACGGACGGACGGAAGGACGGACGGAAGGACGGACGGACGGACGAGGTGCAAACCTATAGTCCCCCACCAAGTGGGCGGGGGACTAAAAAGCAAGTTATCATGCAGAAACACTATTCAACCAAATGGCTCTGTGACCTTTGAAATTAGGTCAAGGTCACCCATCTTCAAACTTGACCTAGAACTCAATACGGACAATTATCCAGTGGAATATAAAAGTCCCAGTTTAAAAACCTCTTCAATTATCATGTGAAAACCAAAGTTAACTCAGGTACCAACCCATATTCAGTAAAGTAGCTCTGTGACCTTTAAAATGAGGTCAAGGTCATCCATCTTCACACTTCACTTAGCCCCAAATATGGACTATTATCCTGTGCAATATTAAAGTCCTAGCTTAAAAACCTCTTCAGTTATTGTGCGGAAACCAAAATTAACTCAGATACCACTGTAACCTTGGAAATTAAGTCAAGGTCACCCATCTTCAAACTACGCCTAGCTTTTAACCAGAATAATACACCTATACAGTATCAAAGTCCTAGCTTAAAATTTTCTTGAGTTATCGTGCAGAAAACCCAGTCTGACTACAATCTATCTCTGACCCTGAAAACTTGGTCAAGGTCACCCATCTTCAAAATCAACCTAGCCCTTACAGAGAACCATAAAGCTGTGCAATGTAAAAGTTTTAGCTCTAAGGTATAAGTTATCATGCAGAAAGCATGAAACCATATTCAGTAAAGTGGCTCTGTGACCTTTAAAATGAGGTCAAGGTCATTCATCTTCAAACTTTGTCTAGTCCCAGATATGAACTATAATCCTGTGCAATATAAAAGTCCTAGCTTAAAAACCTCTTCACTTATTGTGCGGAAACCAAAGTTAACTCAGGTACCAGTGTGACCTTGGAAATTAGGTCAAAGTCACCCACTTTCAAACTTCGCCTAGCTTTTGACTAGAATGATACACCTATACAGTATCAAAGTCCAAGTTTAAAAACTTCTTGAGTTATTGTGCGGAAACCACAGTCTACCGACCAACCGACCGACAGACCGACAGACCGACCGACATGTGCAACGCTATATGCCCCACCTTCTTCGAAGGGGGGCATAATAAATATATGATATGTACATAGTGGTAACATACATGGAAATATTATGAAATATACACAATGGTTGTGATACTGGGATAAGGGGGAGCACTAGGGTCAATACCCGGGGGGGGGGGGGAGATGATAAGGTCAGGTGACTATAGATCTAACATGGTCCCAATATCTAGATTTGAAGAGAGGCAGTGAAGGTGCAAGCCGCACACTTTCGGGGAGAACATTCCACAAATGCGGGCCTGAGTGTGAGAAACTGTTTCAGTAAGCGGTCATTTTTGGTTTTGGTACATAAAGATGGCATTTTGATGTAGTATGGGTAGGTCGGCTGGTGACTTCACTGGTATATACTAACTTATCACGAATGTAGGCTGGGGCTAAATGATTCAATGCTTTGTAAACTAGAACACATTTATGGAACTCTATGTCCTTGCTGAGGGAATTCCAACGAAGTTGTTTGAAAAGTGGTTCAGATGGTGCACAATAGGGTGCACCAGCCACAATACGACTTGCTGTCTTTTGCATCCTGAGGACCTTTTCAAACGTGGCTTTATTGCAATTTCCCCAGACAATATCGAAGTAGTCAAAATTCGGTTTAACTATGGCATTGTACAACATGAGAACATATTCTGTTGGGATGAATGACTTGAGATATTTCAACAAACCAAGCTTCTGAGCTATCTTTTTACATAACTGATTTACATAAGGTTAGAAGCTTAGTGTTGAATCCAGGGTGACTCCCAGAAGCTTGGTTTCACTCACTTGAGCAATGGCTTGTCCATTTATTTCTATTGTAAAATCATTTTTGTCTAGTTTTGATAAGCGTAGAGCAGTGCCAAATATTGAACAGTTGTATTTTGGAATATTCAGTGTCAGTTTGTTTGCACAGAGCCAACTATAAAGGTTGGACATATCTGTCTTCAATTTCAGAGCTAAGCTCTGAACGCAGTTGTCAGAAGTAGTAACACTCGTATCATCAGCATATAAGTGGGCACGTGAGTTAGACAAGGCATCTGGCAAGTCGTTTATAAAAACCAGGAATAAAAGGGGGCCTATTATTGACCCCTGGGGGATACCTGTGGTAATTGTAAGAGATTCAAATTTGAAGGGCACCAGGGACTGTTCTGGCATCACATTCACTCAGCAAGACCAACAAGCTGAGCTGGATAGGCTGATGCTGAAGCCGCCCAAGCGGGACCTGAGAGCCCATGAACATCAGCATCCCAATCAGATGCATCCACTGATGCATAAAGGAGCTGATCCCTTCTTGAAGGGTTTCAAGAGAACCAAGAGTCTCTTCCACCTGTCCTCTGAAGGCCAGTAAACAAAAACTGAGCCCTCGAAAAACTACCTCAAGTGAGTCACATTGGACTTTAATAGATTCATAAAAAGGCCTAACCTCAAGCATAGATCTCTTAAGAACTGCATGTCCTTCAGAGGGAGGCCCTTATCCTGAGACCGCAGGAGTCACTGGTCCAGATAATTGTGCATCTGGATCCCTTGCTGGTGCACAAATGTAGCCATCTCATCCATGACCCAAGTAAAGACCAGTGGTGCTAGCCCTTAGCCAAATGGCAGAGCACAGAACTGGGAAGGCTTGCCATTGACCACAATGTGCAGGAATTTCCCAGACCCCTTCGGTGAGGAAATGTGGAAGTATGCATCCTTCAGGCCTATCAATATTGCCCAGTCGCCTTGTCGCATCGCCACCATGAAGGTGGCCAGGGTCTCCATCTTGAAGTGCTGTTTGACAGGATCAGAGTTTATAGAAGCGACACGTTAATCCCCAATCTTGTTCCACCATCTCTTTTTGGCTCCAAAAAGAGATGAGTGTAAAAGCCTGTGGCTCCATCATGCAACACTGGCTTCATGGCCAGTTTGTCCACAAGCTTTAACATGGTATTGTTTATGAGTTTCCCATCTGCCTCCTTGCAAGGTGGGACTCTTGACAGGGAAGGGAGTGACCTGCAGCAGCAGTGAGTAGCCATGCGAGAGGATGTTCCACATGAAGGCATCGTCTGTGACATTATCCCATTGGTCAGCAAACTACACTAGTTGGCTGCAGACCAATCCTTGCCAGGACCAAGAACAGGGATTGCAGACCTCAGTTCACATTCAGCAGCAAAGCCTAATTGCAGAGACTTTTGCTGATTCTTTTTGGCCATATTGTCTGCCCTCTCAAGAAGGGGAACACTTCCCTGGCCAAACAGCCCCAGACCCACCGGATTGAAAGACAGATGAAAGGCATTTCTGCAGGGCAGCCACACAGAGGAGCATATCATGGCACACCAACTTGACATTGGCACAGAATGGAATGGCTTTGCTGAGCATGTGGTCCACAGTGCAGCATTGACACTGGTCCAGGCCCAGCGGGTCTCCATCAACCGCTTGGTGGTGGCTCATATCTCTCCAATGAGCTGCATGGCTGAACACCCAGAACAGTAAAGGAAAGAGCCAATGATGGTCATTACCCTTGCATCCTGCATAAAATGCAAAAGTGTCAACACAGGTATGGAGACAGCCTGCCACTTTTTGACATCACAGTCCAGCAAGGGAACATTGACTGTTGCAGGGGTGAAGTTGTACATGGACTTGCTAGTCCAGTGCATCTCTAACCTTGACTTTGGTTTCACCAGCTAGCTTCCCTGGGCTTGGGCATTCCTCGCGGACACACTGTCCAGTGCCTAACCTAAACCCACCAGCTTAGAAGAAAGTTCAGAGAACTTACCTTCAACAAAAAGTGGAAAATAACACCTCCAACTTAGGGGCCGTCTCAACACCCTAGGCTGACATAGGCACAGCCCTAGGTTGTGCTACCATGGGCTTTAGTATCAGCTCTGCAGGGAGGGTCTCCCACAGAAAGGCCATGTTGGCCACCTCATGAGCTGAAGCCACAGACTGAAGAGACAACTTCTTGCACTCAGCAGTGGTAAGAAGGGGCAGCTGCTCTGCCACCTTCCACTCCCCCATCAAAGAGAGAAGCAGCACCTTTCCTCTGCTGTTTCAGAGCCCTCACTAGAGAAATCTGAGCAGTTGAGATTGAAAATGGGGGGTGACACAATCCTTCAGTTCATCACCGGTGCCAATGTGCATATCCTAGAGGTGCTCCTCCTCAATCTTCACCTACGCAAGGCTCAGAGAATGTGATGACCTCAGATGCATATGTGGCTGGAGTCTCAGACACAGAACCATACTGCATCTGCAGGTCCACCCATGTACGGAGAGTCTCCACAGGCAAGATGCCCTAAAGGAGCCTACCCATGTTGGGAAGTGACATTGGCTGGCTGGAACGAAGAGCTGAATAGACCTTGGACCCAAAGGAACTGGAGGAGCATCAACTGTTGTTTTCGCCTGAACTGGTAGGGACCCAAACCTGAGAGACACTTAGCCTAGGCCGGGGTAGGCACTAGCACCGAAGCACCCTGACCAGTTAGCATGTCAGCATGTGTCACATGAGAGGCAACCTCCCATACAGATGGCTGATCCACTCCGAGATAGACCTCCAGCTAGGGCCCCTGTCCATCTGAGGACTACCATGCAATCAGAAGCCTGGGCCTTGAAAGGTCCAGCACCAGCTGCTGCCACCATGGGAAGCTCAATGGAGGCTACCACCCTAACTGCACTAGCCACCGTGGATCTAGGTGCAGCTGCCCCTGATGACAAGTAGGCGCTGGTCTCAAAAGGTGGAGCCAGGCATCGCAGAAGGGGTGAACAAAGGAGCAGCTCTGACATGTTCCCAGGAGGCAACTAAGTGTTCCAAAGATAAAGGCAAACATAGCTCCCATTTTGCCCATCATCTTCCTTTACAGCTACAGCTTGCCCTAGCAGAGTCGGGAAAGAAAACTGTGGCAGAATGGCAGGAAGTGATGATGCCGAAGGCATCACCAGGGCTTCACCTGAGGACACAACTGGTTTCTTTCCCCTTGGTAATCACTGCACAAGTAATCACCAAGGTGCCCTACGTTCGCCTGACTACTGACACATAGCTGGCAGCTGCATGAACAGGCTGAATGTAGCACAGAAATGCACAACCAGTTCTGATGGAAAATCTGTGGCAAGCCTCGTATCCCAAAGGGGGCATGGATTCGAGGACCAGTCTGAGCCTGGCTGTGAGGCCTGGCCTGACTGGTCACTCCTGCTCCCCCAAAAGGGGCTTCGATTTGAGGATGAACCTTGAATCAAAGACCAGTTTGGGTCTGGCTGTGAGGCCTGCGTCCCAACTGTAAGGCTTTGAGCCTCTAATCAAGGACCAGCATCCCCATCACCAGGCAGCAAGGCCTCAAGCTCACAACGAGCTGCCTCACATCCGAGCCTCTGTCTTGCTGACCTAACATCTGCCTGACAGACCCTCTGCCACTGAGAAAGAGTCCATTATCTACAAATACCACATGGACTCTCATCAGTGGAGACCATGCCACCCTTGTGCATGCAAGAGCAACATGCTGGATGGTCGTCCCAGTACACAATCCTGTGGTGGTTGGCATCCCAATAGATATCCAACTCCATGTCTTAATTCATCCTGAACTAACTGGGTTCAGTGCAGCAGCATGGTGATGGCACTGGATCCTTGAATTTTTATGGGGGCTCTGGCAAAGCACCTTAAGTGTGTACAGACCACCATAAGTGACTATTGGTGTTGCACTGTGTCCTTAGGAAATAATGTTACAACCAATGCACAAAAATCAAGTCCTTATAAGAGTTTTGATTATATTGCAATACATGTACCTTAATACTGCCATTTAGCTCAGGAAAAGTAGCACTTATGGACAAATGCTCCAAAAGTTTTATATCCCACTATTTGGTCGAACCTTAACATTTTCTTTTGAAAAATTAAACTTTCGACGTTTTCTAATCAATCAATCAATCAATCAATCAATCAATCAATCAATCAATCAATCAATCAGTCAGTCAACAAAGAAACAAATAAATAAATAAAGTAAGAACAATTATTGCATTATCATCTCAATCAAAAAGCTGGTATGAGAGTATCTGTGTGAAAAATGAAAGCATTCCACACAACCTATTCAACAATACTGCAAAATATGAACATACATGCACAGTAGCAGCACTCCCTGTGCACATGGCCCATAAGCTTGATATCCTGTAACTTCGTAACAAAATAACATACCCTCATGTTTTTAACAAAGTTTCATCATCATTAGTTAGATTATATTCGGAAAGAAAAAAATCTTTCAAAACCTGTTTAGTCGTACTTGAAAAGTCAGAAAAATCCCTAACACACAAATACATAAAAAAGATAAGACACCCATGTGCCTAATGCTCATCTTTCTATTATTTTCCTCTTCATTAAAGAAATAAAGAATATTATTCACTAATTTTTCACTAACCACAAGTATGTGGTATTTTGTGCAACACATCTGCTCAGTACTAGCATCCGAGCTAGTTGCCACTGTATTGTCAGACCTTAGTTACTATTGGCAAAACGAACACTGTATATGTATCAGTACAACTTGGTAAGCAACCTTTCAGTTTGTTTTTTTAACGACCACTACCTAAATAACCCTAAATATGAAACAATTGCCCTTCATATGGTAATGTATGGACGGGTTTTCCTGCCTAATACTACCAAGCCAATGTGAGCGCTGAATCTAACTTAAAAACTTCTATATATGGTATATATATATATATATATATATATATACATATATATATATATATATATATATATATATATATATATATATATATGTGTGTGTGTGTGTGTATTTAAACATCAGTGGTATATTTAGTATCCTAAGCCTTATTTTGTCTCAATATATTGATTTGAATGTGTTTGCAACACATTCTGGTCTATATATTTTTCACAATACTGTAGGTACCACCATTAAAACAATTAAACAGGCTTTTGTTTTGAGCCTGATTGGCATTCCAGCCAAGTTGCGTGATGATTCATTACAAACCCTTCAAAAACTAGAATTCGCTCAATTTTCACATCATGGCCATATATGATGTAATACTATTGCTGGTGCCACCAATGTCGAACTTGACTTTGTTTTTCACGCACTTGATTTGTTCTGAAAGTCACAGAGGGCCAACTTTAAACCTGTTAACTGTATCACGTCCACAAGCAACAGTTAAGAGATCCACAATTCACTATACATGAGTTGTTAAAAAGAACCTGGTGCCCCCCCCCCTCCACACACACACACACAATATGCAGTTTCAAGAGGATATGACTGACAGTTTTGGAGAATCAGTTGAAAATGTAACTGCGGAGAGATGGCGGAGGACGGGCGGCAGACTATCCTATAACTTCAGTTAACTAACAACACAGCGGAGGCAAATTATGTATAAATAGACATAAAATGTATTACTACGTGAACCTGTTCCAAACTTGGGGTCTGGGGGCATCTGAAAGTGTCCCAATGGAATTCGAGCAAGCGTTATCACTGATCATTTTTTCTCATCAGTGAACCATATATTGGGAAGTGAATTAAAGTGTAGCAAAAAAGGGAACAACTATTCGAGATAATAAATTGGTCCCGAAGTTATGCTGTTTGAACGGGTCATAAATAATGGAATCTAACGGTGTATATGAATAGTAGAGTTGCAGTGGTCTTAGGCTTTGTGTCTTACGGAACTAAAATTCCTAGATCTTTTCCCTTTACGATCAATGGCTGCGGCCCTCTGCGATTTTCTTATAAATCTAAAGTTGCGACACAACAGAAGAGAATATTTTTCGTGACGTACCATGTGAATTGATGTTTGCAAGTTCAGACGCTCTCTGCATTATAGCCACAGGTTTGATTACCGAAGATATTTGGGTGATGCCATTTGAACAAGGAGCGGCATTGCAGGCATCACTTACACTGGAGTGACCGCGGCACGGTTTGCCCCAACCTTGCTCTCCATGCTGAAAATTGAATTTTGACTATATTATCCTTATATATATATATATATATATATATATATATATATATATATATATATATATATATAATGCTGAAGCATATATTTAATGCTGAAGCATCACTGGTAACCAAATGTTATTACATCAGCTGTTTGAATATTATTCTGCTTTACGATCAAAAACCAGATGTGCCCTTTTAAAATTACTTTGTAGTTGGTATTTTGATTCATTGGTGTGTGTATCATAGTTAGAATCTTTTAGATTTGACATCAGTAATACATCACAAATATATTTGCAGTCGCAAATATTCTTAAGAAAAGTTTTTAAAAGTAGCTACTAATTTTAGTGAATGGATCAAGTTTAAGTCATGTTGCGGTATAAAAAACTTCAACTGTGGACGTCTTAACACCACAATAAAACACCACTGCATATTCCTTGTAAACACCTAAAATATAGCAATTATAATAACTATAGAACGACTGTCATTGACCCTTTTCATTGTATATATCCTTCAAGATTCGTTAGAGAGAGACCAGCGCACTTACTGGTGTATCATAGAAGCACTGTCGAGTTCGGACCCGCTGTCCACCACCACAGTTCCTACTGCAAATTGACCATGCGCCCCAGTCATCCCATTCTCCTGCAAACATATAAAACCAGACTGCATATTATGAATTACCGGCCACCAATCTTACACAGATCACAAGAATGCACATGGAACCTATAGCCAACAAACATTAGATGACGGTATGTACAAGCACACATCAACAAATGGCTCATAAAAAGGGCCAGGGAGAACAAAATACCAGCGGACAGATTATCCAAGTTACAATGAGTCACGATTCCGGTGTTCTCACCAGAGAATTACTTTCGGTAAACTTCCCACGAAACCGTTAACTTTGGACTGGAAACACGACAAATATAAAATGGGATTCGTCGTTTATAAAATAAATTTAGAAATGTAATCATGTACTCCTCGTCGACACTGTGCTGGGAAGCAAGGGCACAACAGAACCCATACCGGCACGAAACAAAACCGCTTGACAATGTATGTAATATGTCATAACAAATGTACGCCAAAAATGCACTTTTTGAAACCTTCTTACTACACAGTTTCCAAATTTGTTATCCATTTGACATGTAATCATGTTCTGATTTCTTTATATAAACATGCTTCTGACTCCTGTGTGTTGAATGGTAATTTTTAGTACATATCATTATTCCCCAAAGTAGGCAGTATTATGCCTGGGACGGAAATGCAGTCCTGTGATTGGCAAAGCGGGCATTGCTAAGCCAATCACGTATGGGTGCATCAGGTGAGGGAGATTCATGGTCCTTTTAATATTGCACGACCTAACGCAAGTGCTCATTGTTTGCTTGCAAACATCAGCAGCTGTGAAATTTTAGCCCAATTATTTAAGACCATCTGGATAATACAATCTGTCAGCCATAAACTTATCCATGCACCTGCCTTGTTAAACGTAACTAACTCCTTGCTGAATAAACTTGTATTGGTATTTGCTACAGGTGACACCGCAGTTTTAATGCATTGAAGTACATTATAATATCACAGTGGTCTCCCTCTTATAAGCCACACCAAAGGTGCCAGATAAGTTGCTTTTGAAGGTGACACCTTGATAAGGTTGCTGATATAAAAACATTACAATACTTGTTGTGTGGATAAGTGGTCTTTTATTGTAAAGAGCTATGGTGATGTTGGGGTAACAAGAAGGTACCAGTGCCCATTACTGTTTGTCTGAGAGTTGTATACACTTGTATGAACTTACACAAAGCCAGAATTAACCTCAGCCTTTGGTCTTTGTCAATACAAGTTTATCATGATCTATAACCCTGCACATTGCACTGTAATGACTATGGAATAGTCCCATACTACTTGCCGTAATCATTTGAACTGTAGCACAGAGTGCTTGTGCGCATGCTCTGGATTAACATGGTTTTACGGGCATGACTCTCTGGCATTAAAGTATCATTCATTTGAATAAAGGGCGAACCCTTACTTCACGAAACACTGTTCGTATCGCTCACGATATTTTGGAGCCTTTTCTTTCGTAACATAATGCTGCATTACTGAAGCTTAAGAAGGCTGATCGTACAGGCATAAAAGTAGCAATTCGATGTGATCAGGGTTGTGCTAGAGTTGAAATAATTTTGAAAGAACAATAACTTTGACCTGATATTGCCTGGAAGTACACACAGGCCACCCACACGATATAATGTTGAACAGCAGGTCTATCATCCGCAATATTTTACTGCATACCATCATCCCATCCAAAGGAAGTACTGAAAAGCAAGCCTACCATGCGTTACACATGTTTATCAGCAAGTCTATCTCAACAACAAATAATGTTTGAGAGAATGCTTTCCACAAACATGATGTTGTAAAACAAGCTTTCCACTCACTAAACAGAGGTACCGAACAAGCTTATCTTCCACAAAACATGATATCAAAGAGCAAGCCTGCCAGCCAGGAGATGATGCTTAAGAGCACATCTTCCATCAACAAGACATAATGGGAAAGCGCACGCTCATAACGTATTATACAGTGTTCAAAACAAGCTTTGAACCCACCAAACATAAAGGTTAAGAGCATCCCTACCATCCACGAGACACAGTGTAGAGGAGCAGGCCTGGAAGTCCTCTGCAATGCCAACGCATTTCCGTGATGGCACATTACACTTGCGTGTCCGTTTTCGATTTCGTTCACTGCCGCATTTTGGATGACATTCAGCCCAGGGCTGCCAAGAATTCCAGTGCGGCAACTCTGAAAATACACGTTGTAGTAAGTATAATATTAAAATCATTGCTACCCTTGCTCCCTGACACAGATCAGGTTTGGTAGAATGTCTTTCTGCCGCCTGCGCCTGTTTCCTGAAAAACTCCCCAAACCCCACTTCAGAAAGTGCAATGCAATGCAACGCATTTTGAATATCGATAAGTCTATTCTAAAATATTAAGATTGACAAAAGTGCATAGCGAAGCCCACATTCAAGCGCAAAAGCTAATCTTACCAGAGTTAAACCATCAAAACAATAGTAGTCAAATTTTTACACTGACGCTGACTTTCCCCCGGGAATTTGCAATCTGGGAAGAAGTCAGGATTTAAAATCAGGCAAATCGCGCCAATCGATTACCCCTTACAGTGCTGAATACTAAGCCGGAGAGCGAGTGGATCGCTTACCTCTGGGCGCTTCGAACACAATGTGCATTCAGAAAGGGTGTTAAAACGGAACACTCTTCTCCCCTTGGGATAGAAAGTAACCATAGCGCGTCCATAACATCTGCTGGCCCGCAACTTTCTTCTCTCGTTTTACATACACGATGATACGTAAATGAAAGTATGGCCATTAATAATCTAAAGCTGAAATAATTGTTCACAAGATCGTAAATATTCTTGTGACTGACACTTAAATAGTTCAGAATCTTACCTTCCGAACAATCTAAACCGCCAAATCCTTCGTCGCAAACACACTTGGCAACATTCTGTTTCTTTGATGCCCTAAAAGTATTATGCATTGTATCAAATTATCATCAGTTCATTTCAATCAACATTAAATGTTAAAATAAGACACCGTGTTAACCTATTGTGCTTTTGCACTTGTAACTTTTGGAATAGTCCAGCAAATGGCAATTTAATTAATGATATATCTAAATACGTGCTATCTACATACACGTATTTTTATCAGGCGATAGATGAACCGGGATATTAAATGTTGTCTCGCATAATAATTTATTAATCCTAACAGCTTATGAACTGCCTCCATTTTCTGTAATTATGACTCTCACAATTGCAGTGATTATGTTTGAATTAGAATTCATTTACCTTTCAGGTGGTCGCTAGATTAGTAATTGCTTTATTCACCTAGAAGAAAATGTTACTGATCTGCATATAAGTTAAATATACAAGAAACATTCATACATAATGGGAGCAGGAACAAAAACCCTTATGCCAGATGAAACGGTGTAAAAAAATCTGGGGATCTACATTGAAGAAAAAAAAAGAAACTTTTCCATAATAGTGGAAAATATCGCAACAGGAGGAAACAGATACATGCTCTCACCGATATGAACTGTCAGTCACATGCACAGAGTATGTGTATACTGCAGTAAACGATCGTATTTAAGGGGCGACATGTTATATCTGTACAAGCTAATGAATAGTTTTGACGAACACTTGGCGGAAAGGCATGATGATGTCATGAAAATAACCGAAGATGTTTGTCTTTCTCAGACGGCGTAGCATTTAACTAAATCATTACTCAAGTTACAGTGACGGCTGCCCATACGAATGCATTTTACTATAGGGTGGACAAGGACAGGGATGGGAGAGACGACCCAATCTATGTAACTATGAGGCAAATGATAGGGTAGGGGAGACAATCCAATTAATCTATGAAGCAAAGGACAATGATGGGCAGACACCCCAATGTATGTAATTATATATGAGGTAACGGGCAGGAATGGGGAGACATCACAATGTATGTGACTTTGAGGCAAAGGACAGGGAGGGGATTTATCCCAATCTATGTGATTATGAGGCAACCTTGGATGTTTCTCTTTGCCTGTGACAAGAAAAAGTATCACAACACCAGCACTATGCAGGCAACACATGTTTATCGCCTGCTCAATGTACCACGTATTAAAGTTTCTGTTTGTGACTTTTAATTTCTTCATTATGCATTTCCCATATGAACAAGTACCTCAATCAGCATAATGCTTGTATTTCTGTTGAGTGGCTCGGTTTAATAACTAAACTCGGGGCCATATGCAAGAAAGACGGTTAAAGTGGCCACCAGGATACTAGTAAAGCGATCTTCACAGAAATTGAGAAACAAAACAGAAGCAAAATCTGCTTGGCAGACTTGATGCTCCGTAGACCCCTGTGGCAGATTTTGTTCTCAATAAAAATTACACGATATGGATTTGCTGGCATTTCAAACAACACGTACATACATACATACATACATACATACATACATACATACATACATACATACATACATACATACATACATACATACAGTCTTACTTTCAAGTTAATGATAATTACGATTTACCACTTACTGACAAAACCCGTTCAAACATATGAGTGTTCCGCATTTGTTCTCTTGTTTCATGCAATCTGGATATCCGTTGTCAGGGTCGTCTGAAAATGTCCCGTTTCAAGATAAATACAAAATTGTACCGGCTCAGGTATTCTTCTCTGTTGTTATTTTTAATAGTGTATGTGTGTAATTGAACCAATGTAAGGTCAAAGTTGGTCACGAACTGGTGATAACATGACAACGCATACGTTTATGAGATTTTGTGATGATACAACATACGTTCAGTGAAAACTTAATATGTGACGTGGGTGTTTTGAATTGACAGAATTAGTTAATGTAAAGGTTGACTCACGTCTATTGACTCGCTTTTAGTTTTTGTACTCCTCCTGAATGGTCGTTTTAATACTCATGTGCTACTTTGGAAAATATGGGCAGGAGTAAAGGATGCGTTGCATGTCTCACAAGGGAAAAGTCTAAATTATATCTATCTTCCTCATATATCTATCTAATTAAAAGACTAGGGATTAATTTCATGGCGTACTTTTATTTCTTCATTGTGCTGATATGCGTGCACGGCATGTAATACAGTGTAATCATGGGCGGACTTCATTTTTCTATCCAGTATCTGTATTTCTTCTATGTCTGAAGCTTATCCTGCATGGGTTATCTTACATGGGTATGAAGGATAAGGTTTTAATTATAATCTTTAATTTGGTTTGTCACTCATTGGTTTGAAGTACAAGGCACGCCAATGAGAGGCCATGGTACATCTATCTATCTATCTATCTATCTATCTATCTATCTATCTATCTATCTATCTATCTATCTATCTATCTATCTATCTATCTATCTATCTATCTATCTATCTATCTATCTATCTATCTATCTATCTATCTATCTATCTATCTATCTATCTATCTATCTATCTATCTATCTATCTATCTATCTATCTATCTATCTATCTATCTATCTATCTATCTATATATCTAACTATCTATCTATCTATCTATCCTTCTATCTATCTATCTACCTGTCTGTCTGTCTGTCTATCTATCTATCTATCTATCTATCTATCTATCTATCTATCCATCTAGCTAGCTAGCCAGCTACATATACTAACCACCATCATAACTCAGGAGTGTTATAAAAGTTACGCAGTTTGATTGGGCATATACCTACCAGTAAATCCTGCCTTGCACGTGCAAGAGTACAGATTAGTTCCTACCACCCCTGTGCATTTGCCATGTGGCCCACATGCGTCGTGACCTTTAGGAAGCTCTGAATTATAATTGGCTATACAAGCATCACGTGCTTTCTCACACGTCACTCCCATAAATTCCTCTTTGCATGTACACTTGACTGATGTAGACGTCACCTATAACCACATTTTAAACAAAAATCCAGTTCTATATCAATGATGAAATGACATCGTTGTAGTATAAATCTAAAGCCTTTAATGTCCAGTTTTGTTGCTTGGTTTGGCACATGCTACTACCATGAAAGTCCCGCTTAAGTTCGTATTTAAATAAGAAACGGATGCTTAGTCATTATTTCATTTACGAAAGCAAAACACATAAATATTTCAGTATTATATTCTCAAGATTTGTTTCATGTAAAAGCTATCCTCAAGGCTTTTCGTTAGAAAGGCCACTTAATATGTATAATTCTCCCATCTCACGAAAACTTAAACCCTGTTAGGTTTTGAAATAATATAGGAAAACGCATGATTCTACCGTCCCTTTTAACATGGTGCAGCTGTCTGGCGAAATAAGTAAATTAGAGGCGGCTTTAAGGTCGGTATAACATGCAATTGCCAGAGCCATCTTGTAGGGTAATTCTTCACCCGCAACTGCGGTTACCCTATGTGAATTTGGATGCATGCCACCAAATATTCATTTGAAACATATAAAAGTAAAATACTTTCCCCGTATGAAATCAGACTTGCCTCAAATAAGGCTATGCAAACAAGCTTTTGACTTTTTACTGGAGTCCAATGATCCGCGATCTTTTTATGCATGGCCACATGCAAGTGAAATGAGGAAAACGCTTAATACCCTGTGCACGGACCGGTGTCTTCGATTCAATCCAGACTGGCTACATCGTTTCATCATATTATATATTGAGGGACACAAATTGTTTTTTCTCCATTTTCCAAAACATTGATGAGAAACGGTCATTGAAGTGGTATCCAATGTTTAAACGCTCCGGGCACAAATTGCGTTTTGTTCAAGACATTAATAACAAACGGCCATTGAAGCGGTATTAAATGTTTTAACGGTCCACCTTCGAGGAGAGCTATTTCATTAACTGTCGAGAATTATATCGGCATAAGGTAGAAGTTTGTAGCCAGTACCGACTGTTTTGGTATGGGTGAAGCTACGGAACGATGGGGGATCTCAGATGGAAGTGTTCACTTAGGAACGCAGCTAAGGAAGGTTTACCCCCATTTTTTACGTTCGTGTCCAGCACCTGACCAGATACGTATAAAAAAGTATGCTATAGTGGAAAGAAATAGTAAAACAGTACACTTTGAGCACGTATGGCAGAGTTTTTCGACTTCATATGTGTAAAATAAACTGGCTCCAGGATGAGCATGTGTGTGCTTGTGGCACTGTCAGTAGCGACACTTTCGACCGTGTCTCGAAAGAATATTTAGTTGAAGCGTGGCTGTACAGGGGACAGTCAACGAAAGCCGTCCAATTTAACCTTTCCGTATCGTCTGTATGTTGGTTTATATATATATATATATATATATATATATATATATATATATATATATATATATATATATATATATATATTTTTCATGGAACTATGGTCCTGTTACAAAGTCGTCTTACATGTGCTTTTACAGTCATATGTGCGATGCACCTCGGGTTCTGCTCATATAAATAAATAAATAAATGCCACAGCTGACGCCAGTGATTACAGCCTGGATTGTGCTGAACTGTGCAAATCTTTTACCTAAAATCTCACATTAGTAGTAAACTGTACATTTTTTTGTATGTTTAGGGTTTGATTTTTCATTAAACCCAAGCACATCCTGTGTTTTACTTTCTGACCCTTCCATGTGTAATCCGGCCAGCGTGGTCCAGTGCAAAATGTAAACATTAAGGCAGGGTACGCTTCCCGCCGTGAACCGAATAAACCAGAGTCCCGTATGAACTGTTCTAGATGGCCCCGGTTCTCCAGGCCTTCAGCTGTCACCAGGCCCATAAAAAATCCTGGTAATTCCGCCCCGTCGTGCTTTATTTAAATGATATATCTACCAAACTTGGTTATCACATGGTAATACTATAGCTGTATCAGCCCCTGTCACCCGCATCTTCACGAGACCGAAGCCAAGGTCGATTGACGATACGGGTGCCCGGGTGCTGATACAGGAGTTGATACAGCTACAACCATGTAATAATCTTTATGTATGTATGTATGTATGTATGTATGTATGTATGTATGTATGTATGTATGTATGTATGTATGTATGTATGTATACTTGCCTCACACTTTTCAGTCTGCGCGGCAATACACGGATTCTCTGTTGGACTGTTACAGTAATCAAACCCTGTGAACATCGCAAATGTCATTTTTAATATTAACATGAAGTTTCAGCACACCTGCTTCCATAAATAAGTGAGAGGAAATACACTGTATGTAGGCCAGCCAGCATCATTTAAAATATCTATGATATTGATTTTGTAAAAATAAACATTAAATGAAAAAAAAAGAAATTCTTAAAAGCTTATTTCTTTTTCAGAGGTATACAGGCTGTGACAAAAACGGACACTGAAGATATAGAACTTGACTAAGTAACATGGTCCGGCTATTGATAATATGGAGATGGTTTAGGACATTCGACTTTTTGCGATAATATAACCGATGTTTACAAGGAATTTGGTGATTCGAAGTGCATCTGTTTGCTTGTAGATCACACAATGTGACTAGAAATATCCGCGGATATCTGGTATTTCCCCTCATGCTGATAGGTAGACATAAATCAAATTGCACAACCGACTTATCATATGTCAATGGTCAACATGCATGCACTTTGGTAAAGACTAAAGCTAAAATATTGGAAAACAACCTCCTCTCGTGCCCTGACTTAACTGATGTGCTGATTTCAAAAGTCTAGACATTTTAATACCAAAGAAAGGCGTAGCCTAAACTTGGGAATTATCAGAGGCTTTAGATTGCAAGTACATGTACATCTAAAACGCGAATTAATCTTTGAAGCCAGCACAGTAACCCTGCATCCGAACGGAACAGGGTGCTGATTAAGAACTTAGAAAATGGCATTTGAAAACAGGCTCAAAAATCAGTTAGTCCACCCAGTATTGTATCTGTGTCTCTGTCTGGAACCACTTCCGTGCATTCATTATCCTATTCTGCAATCCGAACTAATTATCCTCTAAAATGGAAAATTTGACAAGTTTACCGAAAAATGTTGATGGTAAGAGGTTACACAAATTCCTCCATTTTTTTTTTTGGCTGTTCTTTGATATTTATTTTTTATGATCAAAATTCAGCTCACGTATTTTAAGTGTCAACGTTCAAATTTCACTGTTTATAGGCTACCACACATAAACACCAGTATTTTACATGAGCATTATTATGTTCTATCAATATGTTTTACTACTAGCTATCACCGATAAGTCTACATTTTTAGCAATTTTCACAAAAGACCCTGGTTTTGTAAACAAAGCAAATGTGTTGACAAATACCATTCATATTGTTTATCTGGAGACCTTAAAGACCAGATCCCGGCAAATAAAGACATGTTTGAAATTATAAAAATCTTGTGTGTAGTGCACCAACACACACAAGGAACTGAATATATATATATATATATATATATATATATATATATATATATATATATATATACATATATATATATATTATAGATTATAGCATGCTTTGTTGACGATATGAAACATATCAACGAGCACTGGATGCCATATAGCAGAACGAGTGAGCAAAGCGAAGGAGTTCTGCTATATGGTATCCAGTGCGAGTTGATTACTTCATATCGTCTACAAAACATGCTATGAAATTTTCTATCTCATGTTTGGGTCGATTTGTACATTTCAATACACAAAGCAAAAATTAGAACGACACTTGCAGAAAGATTTACTCCTCATCAACACAACTACCCGACGAAACCGGAAGAGTATCGATACCACCGGAAGAGTGCCGATACGACCGGGAGTGTAACGATACATCATATCGCGGCACTGTAGCTTTTAGGCCTATGATACGGTATTTAAACAAGCCTGTTATAGTACTAAAATCGATCCAAACATGACATATATATATATATATATATATATAACACCCAACCAGACGGGCCACAGCCTACACCCGTAGTCCCCCCATGGAACAAGTTCGTTCCTTCTAACGGGGCGACTGGAAAGACGCCCTCTTACAAGTCTTTCATGTAGCTTTCACATTGAACTCGTATTGATTCCGGCTGGGGCAATGAAGTCGGCAGGCTATCGAAAGCGATTGGAGCTGTATACAGCGTTCCAGGTGTCATGATCAAAAATATTTTTATAGGAATTAATAATTCAAGAAAGTGATGATTAAGGACAAAGTTAAAACATTCATTCCTACCACTGTGTAAAGCAGCCAGGCAACATATGTGAATTCAGTTTGATTAACACTCCTACCAAATATGTCTTCTTGGATCTGTTCGGGATCCTGTGCGGGATTGTTCTGGACACATTTCTGGGATCTGTCCGGGAACAATTCAGGGTTGGTTTGGGTAAAAAATCATTGCCTAAAGAACTATGTTTACGGGATGTGTCCGGGATTAGTCTGGAATTGGGACCTTTTCCCAGACAACCCGACAGATCCTGGAAACTTGGAATCCAGTACCATTCCCGGAATGCACTCGGATAGTTCCCGGAAAGGACCCAGGCCACTCCCGGAAAGGACCCCGATCGTTCCCAGAAAGGATCCTGATCATTCTTTGCAATGCAGATTCTTTTTCTCTGTGTGTCCTTCACAGCTAAATACCAAACTTTCCAAAAACAAAAAACCAGAATGAATCATAAACAGAGTCAAGTTATTAACAAAACGTAGGCCTATGTTTTAAAACAAGCAGGACAAGCACGCAGATATTCAATAAACGTTGTACTATGTGTAAATAATGCATATATTCATATTGGTAAATTGTTATTTGGAACATCTTTCTGTCTTTTTACCACTTATATAAAAACTCGCCAGTACTTTCGGACGTGCATCCACTGTAGGGGCAACCTGCTCCATTGAGCTTCGTCTTTGACGTAGTGGGACGCCTGGCACTCAGCCTTTTGCTGACCCTTATTTCATTGCCTCAGGGCGACTTATACGGCTAATACAAGATACTATTTCTGGGGCCTAGAACTGGTCACTGTTTGTCGTTGTATTTACATTTTCAGGTAATGCCCACTCTGGAAAAATCCCACTGTATATTGTGCATTACATTCATACGACAAATTTACCTACCCTTAACACTAATCACACATATATTTTGGACGCTGCCTCTTCAAAATATACAATCGACATGGCTGACATTGTGAAAATAGTGAGTTCCACACCCAATGCCAATGATTTGTGAATGAGCATTGGGACCATCTTGCCGAATGGGAGTGGGTAGAGGGTTTAAATATATGAAACCAAAAATATATATTTTGCAATTATTTCAGAGCATCAATAATGATATTTATGCTGTGGCCGCAATTCCTTTTGATATCCAAATCAAGTGTATTTTTGTGAGACTGTCCCGCAATCAATGCATTAAGTACGCAATGTCTATTTGAAAATGACAATAATTGTTGACCTTGTAAATCGTATTCAAATGTCACATTATGGTCTTGTTCTCCTTTCAATTTTGTTCACAATAAAATGTGCTCCTTGTAGACATCCCCTTATTCTCTGCTCATAACAAAGTGCCATAGTGGCGAGGTACATCCTTAAGGTTTACATGTCCCATGTAAAATCGACACGATCCTGGAGCTATGAAAAGTGACGTTACCATGCACCGCGTCCTTGTTATCCGAGGCAGTTCTTTCGAAAATAGTCGCTAGATGGCAGTAATCTTTGTTTGCAGACTGGTTGGCCTGGACCTGATGTTGATCGTTGTTGTGCGATTGAGATTTTTTTTACAATCTTTTAGGAGGTTCATCATGATAAAACCTTCAACTCGGGGTTTGTGCCTGTACTTTGACCCGTGCACCAGCACAACACCCTCACCTTCGGCTCCAGTGTTGTGCTGGTGGCCGGGTCAGGGTACAGGCAGAAACCCCTCGTTAGGGGTAATAATCCCTTAACTAACGATGATAACTGCTTCAGAAACAACCAAGCATAAGGATAAAAGTTAAGATAGTGAGTCATATTTTAAAACTACTTTAACGACTGTTTGTGCTGGTTACTCGGAGAACGGACACCTGGAACCGTGCTGAAAACACGTGATTTTCCTTTCCCATAATGCATTGCGCCATGTTTAAATGGGTGCTGAATGTGCGTGCATTATGCACATGCCTTCGTGTTGCATTTTGATTT
This sequence comes from Hermodice carunculata, assembly GCA_964020975.1. NCBI lineage: Eukaryota > Metazoa > Annelida > Polychaeta > Eunicida > Amphinomidae > Hermodice > Hermodice carunculata. The sequence continues at coordinate 63,955,798 of OZ026614.1, read as the reverse complement.
ATAACTAACGATGATAACTGTTTCAGACACAACCGAGCGGGCAGATTAAAGTTAAAATGGTAAGTCATCTTTTAAAAATACGTTGGCAACTGGTTGCTCTGGTAACTCGGAGAACGGACACCTGACAGCTAGCGATACTAGATACTGATGCTGCACCCATCGTGGTGCTGTGCTCTATCCCAGGCCCAAGTTGACCATCCAGACAAGTTAAAAAAAAATGCTGTGTTTGAGTTGACTTGACTGCAAAATAACGGCACACGTTGGCCAGATTATTTGTTAACTCTGTCTTACAACTTGATTACCGTTGATTTGAACAACCGTTTTTTTTTTACGGGTGGCTGTTCATGGGGTGATTTTGCCGGTCAGTCGCGTGTTGCAGCTGGTCCAAGGTTGTCCAGCTAGAGCATTGTAGCAAAATTTGGCATCACAGTTCTTGAACTTCTCTACAGAATTTAGTCAAAATAAGGGTTTCTCATGTAGAAGTTTATTGAGAAAATTATCCAGGGGATGTAAATTTGCTGCTGCAATTGGACAGCACCGTGGTCTTGTGCGTCAGGTCATCTAACATGGCAAAAGCACCCGTGCCAAGGAAATCTGGTCGTTCTGACCATGCAGACCTGTGGGGACTGAGGTCGGTAATTGCAGGTATTACTGTACCATGATTATACCTATTCCCATGCAGAACCTGCCAGGGAATATCAAAGAGACTGAATGTAAGAACATTTTCAAAAGTAAGGAGCAATCATCCTTGATGCATGAGATGGGAGTACTAGAGATGGACCGCTTTATAGTTTCAGTGTCTTTGTGTTATCAGGGACCTGCAGTTTATATATGTAGCAGGTCCCTGGAGTTATCAAAGTTTCGCCTTTGGTGCTAATATTTATTCATATTTTATTTTTACTGAAAATTTAGATCAATCTTAATTCATAAATAATTAAAGCACTTCAGTTCCAAACCTGTGCAAAGCAACTTAATATTTTTTTCCGATTTCATGCTTGCATGTCTGCTATTTTCATGTTGTGGTCCACCATGGAAATAAGTCAAGGCAAGATTCCCTAGGCATTTGGTACTCCCATTTCATGCATCATAGTTTGGTGTGCTTTCAGCAATTATATTGCACCATCCTGACATATGTGTGCATAAAATATAGTCAATCAACATTCAGTGCATTCAGGCCTAGTGATTATCTTAATGTATTTTTTCTTCTTGCTTTTGTAGAGGAAAATACACAACTTACTAATTGTGGGATAATTTATCTGTTAATTTTCCCCATAATATGTGTGCAAAAATTATCTAAAGCCTTACATGTAGGAATACACATGGCGGTAGTTTTTTCCTAATTCATTTTTTATTAATTTTTGCTAGTTTTCGTACAGTCTGAGGGAAAATAGCCAAATCAGTACAATAATGACCAAAATGTTGTGATTTCGTCAACCATGTGAAGGTAAGATACTCGAAACTCCTCAGATAAACCATTTTACATGCTCAAATCAAGCTTTTTTTTGGGGGGGGGGCGGGGGGCGGTAATGCCCCCAGACCTCCCCTAGCATGCCTTCGGCACTTTGGGCCGTGTAGGTCACATTTGGGCCATTGACAAAAATTACGGACTTTTTTGGGCCACATGGTTCTCTGACTGAGTTTGTGGCACTGCGCGGGGTCGACAAGTATTTATTAGGGAAGGGCGGCTTAAAGCTACATTTTTTTGGTTTCAATAAATTTAGGGTTGGTCCTTTTAGTAGGGTCTGTCAGGGTACCGGAACCACATATTTATTTTTGTTAGGCCTTGGGTAACTTGGATATTTGTCGAAACATGTTGAAAATGTATGTTCTTTCCCCTTTCACACATTACCTCTTTTGACGTCAGTTAAATTTGTTACCTGGGCACAGCCGGAGTCACTTGTTTACAAGTAAAAATGAAACGTCCCTGAACATCTGTTTTTGTTTTCCATTAAAAACAAACATGAAAAATGTGAAGCAAGGGCAGCAAGGGCAGCATGCTACAGCAGGCACTTTATTGTATTCAAGAGGGACAGCAAAAGTCGTGGTCACATATACTTAATGAAAACTCAATGTCAACATTTTGTGATGAGCTCATGTCAAAGTTGGCATGTGAGCATCTTGGGGCATGTGCACAGATTGGAGTGAATATGTTATACACATATTTGCATTTACACAAGTATATGTATTCCTGTAATTGCCATACTGACATGTACTATTATGGACCATTAATGAATTTTTAAACATTAAGCAATTAACACTGAGTGAACAACTTGAGCAGACAATATCAACATACCTTCCAAGTAAATTTTTAGAGAGCACATTTGGCAGTTTTGGAGATGAAATCTGATACTGCAAAAACACAGAGATTCGTATATGCATGTGTATATATATATATATATATATATATATATATATATATATATATATATATATATATATATATATATATATATATATATATATATTAAATAAATGAATGGATGAATGAATGAATAAATATATATATATATTAACTTAACAAGAATATTAAAAAAAAATCCACACATACTCAAGCCTGAACTGCTAAACAAACTTGGTCCAGCAACAGAAATCCCCCACCAAATTTGCAGTGGATCTTGCAAACACTTTTTGAGAACTGGTAAAAATGTTAGGTTTCCATGGATGGATAATGGAGATAATATAAAAGAAAAAACTGGATGGAAGCTGTGACAACTAACAGACCACAACTGATAAGTTCAGATGGCTAACAAATCAGCTAACCTCAAATATGCAAAATTGTACACAAAAAAGACAATAAGTGCAAAATTCTGTGGCAAAGTGATATATATTACAGAAATGTATTAAATCAGTTTGATTGATTCAATATGGATATTGTAATGGCCACTCCGAAAGACTTTTGCCATTTTTTTTAGAGAATTTAATGAAGAATACGTAAACTAGGACAGCAATTGTTGATTATTATATTACAAATGACAAAGGCAGAAAATCTGAATCTGTTGCAACTGATTACATGCTTACATGAAAAGACAATGATGAGTCAAAATGCAATAATTACTAATCAAGGAAAGTGAGTTATAACACAAATAATTTAAGCATGCAATAAAGGATTCAATTACGGTTTTATAATTAGCTGACAAATCTTGTTCGTAGTGCACAAGTGGCACCGAGTCCTAACAATGTCAGACAGTGAGCTGTCAGTCCCCAAACAGGCTTGCCGAAGATTTATTTCTTGTACACTGACATTACTGAAGAGCAATTTTGTGTTAGCACAGGAGTGCATAGCAAAAGAACGAGGGTTTCATTTTATTGCTGAATGGTTTTGACGAACTTTATTGCAGAAGCGAGGCATATTCACAGGGATGTTTTCTTTCAATAAAAGGGCAGAAAAGTGAATTCATCATGGAACAATGCTTTTGTCCTTACTCTATTTCACAACAACCAACCAAAGTTTAACCTCATGTTGGACCTTTGTACACAGGTGCCCAATTTAAGAAAGACTAATATTAGACGCATATTGCACTTTTCATGCTTACAACTTTTCCTTCTGTTTGAAAATTATGGATCTGCTACCACGAACAACATGGAATGAATAATACCAGTTGAATTTTGAGATAAGTGGCATGCATTCTAGTCTATTGCTCCTAAAAACTACTGACTCTACTCCACGAGAGAGAGAGAGAGAGAGAGAGAGAGAGAGAGAGAGAGAGAGAGAGAGAGAGAGAGAGAGAGAGAGAGAGAGAGAGAGAGAGAGAGAGAGAGAGAGAGAGAGAGAGAGAGAGAGAGAGAGAGAGAGAGAGAGAGAGAGAGAGAGAGAGAGAGAGAGAGAGAGAACTCTGTCCCCTGTTTCATCAATTTGACATACAACTTTATCCAAGGTCTGAGATTTCCTGTTGTGGTAAATCACTTTGCATTGTCAATCAGGCACTCCCAACATTTACATATGGACCACCATTACTGTGAAGTAAGTCAACTCCTCTTTGTATGTCAAAGGTTTACCAGGGAATGTATGTCTACTATCAGAAAAGGGACCTGGACATGTTATATGTGTCCATTCATTCCATTATTGAAGACTAAAGGCAAAGGCACTCACTGAAAAATCCCTGTCTCTCTTTGTGGTCTACCATTATAAGGCAAGTCATCATTACAGCCATGTAGTTATATGTTTTCGTGTCTACAAATATTCAATATGAATATCTATGAACATAATACCACCCTTTGATCAAAAGAGGAAAGGTTTGTAAGATGATGAAAAATTGGTAAATTATTCACAACATATCTAAGCTCATCACAGAAACATAATTAATTGCCTACATTTGAATGCCTGAGCTGTGATAAACTTAATCTTGTACATTGAATAAAACGATATCATTTATCACCAAGATAAAGATATGATAGGCACTGTATCCACTACTTTATCAACTTATTTTGATGTATGATATAACTTAGTTTTACTTTCAGTTGTCTTCTCTAGAAAAGCACATCTGATTGAAATGACAAAATGTGATTTTCAAAACTTGAACATAAAAGTGTAAGTAGTTTATTTGGTTTTCACGCATGATTCAGGTCATATAATTCTCTGACTCAGAACAATCACAAAATGTGGTCACTGGGTCAAAAACTCCAGTTGTTTTTTTTTTTTCTCGTCAATATTTCCAAAGTATAAGCCATATACTATAAGGTACCACATTGAGGTCTCTTAAGAACCATCAACACACAGTTTACTTCTGCACTCCTGTCACCTTGACTTTTGGGTCCAGAATGTTTATATACTATCCTAGCCTACGACAGGCACTGTACAGATAAATATTAATTACTGTAATGCAGACATCAGCATGTCCTTCAAGGTTTTTTTTTCCCACATAACAAATTTTACTTCTATAAGAAAGGACTAAAATCCCTGAAGCTGTTTCCACATAAAAAACATACATGCAATGCATGTATTATGAACTGCAAAGGGCGCTTGTTCATATTATAAAAAGCCGACTCATCACTGATTTATTTCTAATTTTATTTTACACTTTGGATCCCTAATGAGTGCATCTTTAATCTTCTTTTGAATATTCCATCATGTTTTTATTTGGCAGTTTAACTGAATATATGGTTCACACATAAGTTGTATTGAGGTGTTGCTGAGATAATTCCCATCTTTTTATGGTCTCAGAATTTTTATTCAATATTATGGCTTTTCCTTTATAACCTCTTCCGGCAAAAACACGGGTACCTCAAGGTACAATAATTCAGGTCACTGTAAAGCCATAACAATGGGAACCAACCCCTGACTGGCCATGCAGAGCACTTTACGAAGACGATACCAGTCACCGGGGACTACATTCACCCACACGTTGTCTTCACCACGCAATTATGAAGCCGGAGGGAGGTCATACATGCTTGCTGTTGTTCTGTTATAGATAAACGATACGGGGGATGGGATATACCAATGCCAAGAATTGTTCGCAAGATGCTTTCAAATAGGCCAATACCAGAGTAAGATCTGTAATCTATTCTGTAAGGTTCAACTGAATACACAAACTGGAAACATTGTGGAGGGTAGGCATAACTGTAGTATTCGTGTGTTTCCATAAGAATGCGCGTTGTTGGGTATAAAACTTGGTAAATTGGCCACTTTATGCACGAAAATTTGCAGACGTAGGCCTATTCCAAGTGTACACCTCAAACATTGTTTCTAGTTCCTAGTAAACTAAACAGGTTAGTGTATCATACATGCTGACCTAGCAACAAAATGCAGAGTTACGTAGCGCTGTCCATCTTTTAATTGTCTAACCTATGACATCAAAATCGAACCTTTTTAGTAGCACTAGCAAAATGTGATATGAGGTCTTCATGTCTGCATAATAGCTCACACTTACAGCAAGTCGTGCTTGACAGCGAGAAGAAGTCTGTGTTGAGGCCAGGAGAGATGCTAAAGCTTTTATACGGTAATTTGGGCGGCATTAACATTTACACATTCATGGGAAAAACCTCCATGACAAAAGAAAGAAAAATTGCCACGTGACGGTGGTTCAGAAATGTCGATCGGGCTAGTAGAAACAGGACATTTCTTACTTGGCGTAAGGCCAGAAAGTTGGCGTAAGGCTAACGTATGTTCCGCCAATGTAAAATGAAATGTTGCACACATTTATGTCTTGCGCAAAGAAAAAAACTATCAAGCCGAGTTACAGGTAAAGGCCACTATCGTGTGGAACTTGGAACACGGAGAGATAAGAATGACGAATCAAGCGACAACACACTTTTTATTTGACAAGAAGTTTCCACCTGGTAGCCGGCTAAAAACTGACCTTGCGATATTGTTAATTCTCCTTGAGCTTAATGTAGCAGCACTACCGGAATTATGCAAGCAAAACTACGCTGACTTAGCAGTAAACCATGCCATCTGACACTTTTTAGAGATTTTTGGCCAAGACAAAGGGCTACGTGTAACAGTGAAAAAGGTATAATATCAGGTTGGTCTAGTGGGAATGGGCTTTCTTTTTTTATCTATCAGTCAATTCCAAATTCTGAAGCGTGTACTCGCCTTGAAATTAAAACCACCAAGATTCATGTGCCGTTCAACAATTAAATTATCAACAAACAAAAATTCGTCAACATGTACATCAACTGAAAGACAAAATCTCGGCAACATAATCTTTGCACTCATGCCTAGTTACAGTCTGTCCAAAAAGAGTTGAGCTCAAAGGGGTGGTCTCATTAATTTTGATGTGCCCTACGTATCTCCCACTGGCCTATCAGATGGCAACATCTGCTGTCTGTTACCGCTGGCACTTATGTAAATTAGGTCATATAAACAGGAGCACATGGCCCAGCCAGTGATCAGGAAAACCAAAGTCTTGCTCAGTTAGGTAGCAATTTCAGGTAAAAAAAATGATTGAAATACAGCTTTTAATTTCCATTTGAAAGTTTCTAACTGGTCCCCCACTTGAAGGAGACCTTGGGTGATAGAGCTGGCATGTGTGTTCCCCTAATTGACAAATAAACTAAATCTTGTGTTATCGCATACTGACGCATCATAATGAACTTTCCATGTCTTAACAAACCATCACATTGTAATTTACACCCTTTGAATAACACTATCTTAATTCGATGCAGACATGACAGGGACAGAAATTTCTCAGGGGTGTTTTTCTGATACTTTAATGTCCGAATGGTCAAGAAACATCTAGCAGGAACATCATGAGGTTCAGTAAGTGAAAAGACACCCCTATGTACAGGCAGCTATGGTATGTTTTCTATGAACAGTACAAGGCAATCCTGTAACAGGTCTGTTCAGTGAAACCTGTATTCGAAGATTTTGTTTTCTAAGATGCCAAAAATGAATTCACGTACAAACACATTGTAGTATGAAAAATGACTAGGCTATTTGAAAATGTAACTTGCGCTGGACTGAAGGAAACGATGATTCAAAAACACACACTTCAGCTACAAAAGGCCCTGTGCATACATCCACCTGCCTTATTAAATGTGTTTCACTGTACATTAACTGGACACAGGCATGTTTTTCTTTGATAATCTGTGAAATGATGATACGCAATATTGTATACATTAAATCTCAAGTCAGCTTTCTCAGCACTTCATATTGAGGAATCTTTCACACACTGCAGTTTGTTGAGAAAGGTCTGCTAAATTGTGTCTCTTGAATTGTCCATTGGTGAGAATGTCAGGAGCTAAACGTGGGAAGGTTTTACATAGCCAAGCCAGGGAGCTGGTGCTTAATGTTTCTAAATTCTGTGAACAAGAAGCAGAAGGTGGCGATGTCCCAAGAATACCACTCAAGAGGTGGCTACAACGTTCAGCTGACAGCTTAGGTGTAAGCCAGGCCACAGTCAAACGGATAAGAAAGGATGTAAAAGATGGAAAACAATTGACCACACCTGGAAAGTCAAGGCCACAGAAACGAAGAAAGACAAGCCTTGATGATTTTGATATGGCAGTCATAAGGAGGAGAGTTCATGCCATGTATGCACAGGGGGAGATACCAACCCTAAACAAACTTTTACCTGATATTAAGGCAAATACTAACTTAACTGGGGGGAGATCATCACTCCATTGGATCCTAAAGAAAATGGGATTTTTGTTTGCCAAGGCAAATGGACGCAAGTATCTGTTGGAAAGGGCAGATATATAATGGCATTACGCCACACTTACCTGCGAATTTTACGAGAAAATCGCAAGTCCGATAACCCAAGGCCTGTCATTTACCAAGATGAGACATGGCTTAATGCTCATCACAGTGTTACAAAATGTTGGCAGCTAGATAACCAGGATGTGTCTCAGTGCAGCGGACTGAAAGTTCCAGCAGGACAGGGAACACGTCTGATTATTTGCCATGCTGGCTCGGATATGGGATTTGTTCCCAATGGTTTATTAACATTCAGAGCCAAATCAAAAACAGGAGACTACCACGATGAAATGAACGGGGAAAATTTCAAAAAGTGGTTTTGTCAACAACTTTTGCCAAATATGCCAGACAATTCAATATCAGTAATTGACAACGCACCATACCACAGCATGCAGGAGGAAAAGGCACCTACAACAGCAACTAAGAAAGCTGAAATGAAACTTTGGCTGGAAAAGCACCATATACCTGTGGCTCCAGACATGCTCAAGACAGAGCTGTATGAACTAATTAAAAAGCACAAACCAAGGGAGAAAAAATATGAAATTGATCGAATTGCAAGGGAGCATGGTCACACTGTGGTGCGACTCCCTCCATACCACTGTGATCTGAACCCGATTGAACTGATATGGGCCAACATGAAAAACTATGTAGCTAGAAAGAATGTCTCATGGAAAATGGCTGATGTTGAAAGATTATATAAAGAAGCAATAGGATCCATTACTGTACAGAACTGGAAAGATGCAGTGGCTCATTGTGAAAAGTTGGAAGCTGAGTACTGGGAAAAAGATGGGCTTATAGAGGAGCGTGTGGGAGAGCTCATTATCAGTTTAGATGATGACAGTGATAGTGACACTGACTCTTCTGATGAGGATACAGGCTCAGAAGATGAGAATGAACAGGAGGGAGAGGATCATGATCTTGGGTGTGCCCCTTTGTCAGGATAATTGTAAGTTTCCTTAATTAATTAATAGCATTCACTTCCAAGTTGCAGCAATGAGGTAAGGATAGTGACAGACCTGACCCTGAGTCACTGGAACCTGAGGGTCAGTGTTGTCGCTGACCATGTGTTGTGTGTATGTGTAGCCAAAAATAGCACCCCCTGAAATGTGAGTGGCTAGCCTGCTTGGCGTTCATAAATATGCAGGTCAGCCTCTTTGAGCTCAACTCTTCTTGGACAGACTGTACACATGTGCAGACTCTCAACCTCGCAAATTTCTGGTGACTTTCACAAAAAAGCACTGCGAAAGTCAAAGTCAAAATGTTATCACCTGATGAATAAATTTGATTAGTCATCCCACAAGCACAAGCTACATTTCCACCAAGTTCGAGACCAATCCGACTGACAGCTTTTGGAGAAAAGTTAAAAAAATAGGGAAAAACACACCAAAATTCTTCAAAAATAAAGAAAAATTGCGGGCGTGACATGATATACAAATTTAGGAGTAGAGGTCTCCACAAGTGTCCCTATTCAATTCCAAAGCAATTGGCATGGTGATTTCGAACTTTTTTAAAAAGATTTTTCCCAACATATTAAACAAAAAAATCATAAAAAATCCACCCCCACCCCCACGCAAAAAAAAAACAAACAAACAGACAAACAAAAATCACCGGAGTGTTACCATTTAAAAAACAGGACAGAGAACCACCCAAGGTACATTCCCACAAAGTTTGAAGTGAATCTGGGAAATGGATATGGAGAGGTTGAAATGTGAATTTCTATTGCTATCCCCAAATAAAAATGCACGAATTAACGGACAAGTACCCGAATAAAAAAAAATCGTTAAAAATCGGGGATCCACAGTATCACTACTTGGTGTAAAAGTATGTTTATCCTTCCCACATGCTACACATCCACCTCAGAGGTTTCAGAACTTAGTGACCGTTCTGAAGAAGTCGAAAATATCCTTAACACACTTAAAAAAAGACGACAAAATCGCATTGCCACTTCTTGATCAAATTAGAGTTTAAGGTTCCCAAAAAGTGTCCGTATGCAATTTCAAAGCAATTGGCTGAGCTGTTACGGAATTTTTTTTTTTTTTTTTTTTTTTTTGGCGATTTTGCCCTCTTTTTGAAAAAAATAATCTAAAAATACATAAAAAAGCATTGGACTGACACCATGACAAAACAAACTTGGTAGAAATCCACCGGATGTACATCCTCACCAAGTTTCAGGTGGATCAGGCTGACGGGTTTGAAGAAGTCAAAAATGTGAATTGCGGACAGGCGAACAGACGATACATCATACTATAACCTCAGTTGACTTGTCGGGTGAGGTTAAAAATGGACAAAAAGATGTTCGAGGGTACGTATACTCACAATCTACGACTTCAGTGTTACCAAATCCACAACCTGAGTAGTACGCAAGGTCTACGACTTTCTGTGCTTTAATTGGCTGTCAAGATCATTATTTGCAACACAGAAATCCCAAATAGAGTCAAAATGGCGGGCATTCGAACCGAGGGAAAATTGTATCCAGGGGCGAATGGAAATTCCATAAGGCATCTTTGACGATTAGTCAAAATGTAAGGACTCTGTTAATGAGTTACCTGGAGCTAAACAACATTGATTCCCAAAGCTAATCGAAGCAGTAACATCATTTGAACACTTGTGGTATTCCACAGCCGTGTACATGTGAAAGATATGAAGGCTACCAATACACAGTGTACTTTCATGCTGTCGGAATACTGTGCCAATCAAGCTGCTGACTATAGATTTGCTTCCATTCCTCTCTCCGTCCATCCATTCCTACAGCCGTCACTCCATCCACGGAAGTCTTTTCAGTCCCATTTTCCAATAACATAACTCTTTCAGTTACCAAATTGTTTGTGGACATCTTGTAGGATGGCAGTTTGTCATCCATTACAGTTTTCAGTCTATGACCTGTACCTTGAAGTTTGACCCCTGATGAAATTAAAGCTTATGAGAGCCATTTTTCCTATATCATCACAACTCCAGCTACCAAACAATATCTGCTCAACTTCCTTTGCACATAGTCACAGGCTAAAGACATATATTAGAACTCACACAGGTGAAAAGAAGTATACATGTAAAATATGTTCAGTTCCATTTGCCTGTTATATTATGTATGATACTGGAACTCACCTAGGCGAAAAGTCATTTAAGTGTAATACCTGTTCAGCTTCCTTTACTCATTGTCAGAATCTAAAGAAACGTATTTGAACTCACACAGGTGAGAAGCCATATTAGCGTATTTATATCAGCTTAATTTGTTAAAGTCTAGGGACATGCAAATATGTGAACTCACACAGGTGCAAAGTCATATAAGTGTAATTATTACCTGTTCAGCTTTATTTGCTCATAGTCAGAGTCTAAAGCTCCGTAAGAGAACTTCTACAGTTTAAAAGTAAGTGTAATAACTATTCAGCTTCATTTGCAAGTAGTCTGAGTGTCAAGTCGCATAAGAGAACTCACACAGGTGAAAAGCCAAGACAGTGTAATACGTGCTCAGCTTTATTTACCAGTGGTTAGAATCTGATGACACACATAAAAACTCGCACATGTGAAAAGACATAAAAGTGTAACAAAGTGTTAGGTTCATTTGCCCGTAGTCATATTTTCAGGGTTTACCTTCGCTTTAATGTTTCTTGGTTACATTGACTCGATCCCAGCTCAGAAAAAGATGATGGTGTGTATATTTGCTGAAAATATATTTACTTGTTGGAAAGACTAATTCTAAGATTTTAAAGATTCAATTACCAGGTTGCTAACTTGATGAGGTGATGCAACACCATGGCTTGCCCAGGCGAGGAAGACAGTGACAGTGTTGGAGAACACGCAAGTCCAGTAAAGCTGCTTCCTTCTAAGAGGAAAAGTTATGTATTGATTATTTTAGACACATCATATGCCAGTCAGAGAAAGGTCCTCGTACAACTGCCACTGAAATTGCAATAGAAAACTGAAGGTGTGCAGCTCAGATATGAAGAAATGTTGTGTGGCACAGACTTTTACAAGACCCTGATAAAGCCGTAGCAGATACAATAAAGTCCCACAAAATATGTTATGCAACAGAAACCAGCAAAATATGGAATATGTACAAACTTTCCCCCGCCCCAAAATTATATATCCAATCTTCCCGAGTCTAAAAATGAAGATGAAGAATGGGAAAGAATCACAACACAAGCTGCATCATCTTCATCTGTTGATTGGAAAAATGTTTGTTTCCTCTGTTTGCATAGGAAAAAAGGGTAAAGACTATAAGTTACACATGGCAGAGACATTAGAGTTCCGAGAGAAAATGGTCAAACTTGCTAAACAGAAAAATGATGAAGGCATGCTAGGAAAGCTAGCTATGGTCCAAGATCTTGTATGTTATGAAGCAAGATACCATAAAACATGTTATTTAAAATACTGTAAAAGTGAAGGGACTTCACCCTCACAAAGCTGCAGTCAGACTGTGCAAAGTCCATGTCTCAAAACACACAACAAAGAGGCATTTAAAAAACTATTACTTGAGGTTCATGATGACTGGATGGTTGAAAAAAAAGTGCTGCTGCTTTCAAATATGTCATCACGGTAGAATCAGGTATTGCGTCCTGATAGTAGAGCTTGTCGCACTGAAAAGCAGAAACACAAATTAATAAATCACAATGGTGATGCCATTCATATGACACCACAGAAGGGCCAATCCAAGAGCAGTTTTGTAATATGCAGTGCAATTTCCATCGGCTATGCCCTGAAAACAGCTACAGACTTGAAGCTGGGTGTCCATTCATTTAATGAGCAGCTTTTATATGAAGATATGAGTGACCAGCCAAAGGAGAAAGATAACAGGATTTTGCACAGACCTGTTGGGAAAAGAGATTGAGCAGATCCAAAATCTCAAGACTGATAAATATCCTACTAGCCAAGAGGCTGGACTCCAAGCTTCTGAAAAATTTGTCCCTCCATTGTTGTATCAAGTTTTTCAGTGGCTTGTAGTGGCAGAAGCAGAGTATGTGTCAGGAAGCCATTCCCCTAGTGATGATACCAAAAGAAAATTTCTAGCTATAGCAGAGTGCATAATCTGCTGTAATGCAAGAAAATTAACTCCACTACATCTGGGATTGGCTGCACAAATGCATCACAAGTTTGGTAAGCATGGTATCATAGACACCCTGAACAGCCATGGATTTTGTGTGTCATATGATGAGTTCAGACATTTTGAAACTTCCATTGCCCTTGACACAGTATCAAGACTGAATACCGGGGTGTTAATTCCAAAAGGAATGGTGGTGCTTGGGGGACCTTGGCAGGAAGGCAATGATAATATTGATGTTAATGTGGAAACTGTAGACGGGAAGAACACTCTGCACAGCATGGCTTGGGTAAACTTCCAAACACAGCAAATTTCTATGGAAGCTACCGAACCTCATCGCTTTAAACCAGTAAAAGAGAAATCTCTTGATATGACATAGGAAGTTCTTCAAGACTTGACTACGTGTAGATCATACACGTAGCCTTCTCAACGTCCAGAACCACTGAGAAAAGAAAATGCTTTGGAACATCTTCACTCACTGGGTACCAACAGAAGGGGTATCAGAGATCATACTTGGGTGTTGTTGAGAATGGTATCTAGAAACATGCTTCCCATCGCTGCAGATGATGGGGATCAAGTGATACCTTTCTGAACTGAATATCACAAGACGTTGTCAGAAAAGCCACAAACAAACACTGCCATTGGATACAAACCTATTCTTAGTTGCACTCCCATGGACATGGCTACTGAATATACTGTCATGAAAAGTGCACAGGAGACAAGTGCTGCACTTGGACAAAAGCATCCAATACAGACATTTGATTTGCAGCTGATTAAGATTGCAAAAGAGATCAAATCAGCAGGTGAGAATGAGTTTCATGATCATATACTATGTCTGGGAGGATTTCATAAACTATGTTGCTTCATTGCTGCAATTAGCAATATATGGAGTTCAAGTTGACTCCGTGACCTCCTTGTCGAATCTGATGTGGACTCTGTGACCTCCTTGTCGAATCTGATGTCTATGCAGGGAACACCGCAGACCAAATGCTTGCAGACAAGCGATTTCAACGAGCCACCAGGTGTTGGTGTATCAGGCCATGATGTGTCTGTGGTTTGAACAATTCTTTCACTGGTGTGACTTTGATAAGATAGCTCATGAGCTATTGATTCAATTTAAAGCCACTTTTGAGGCAATCAAAACAGAGAATCTTAAAAACAGTACATTGACAGCAAATTCTGTGACCGAATTGAATCATATTGTTGTAGAGATGAAGCCACTCATGAATGAGTTCAATCACCACCAATGTGAAACGTCCCATACTTAATTGTGGTCAAATCACCTACATGCTCTGGAAATATTCCTGGATTACATCTGAGCGCAGCGTCTTGGATCCCAGCAAACACACTTGGAAGCCACCTATGCTATGTTACCATACATGTTTGCTGTGATAAACAGAATTTTGCCAGATGGATACCATGCTATCTCCTTGACATGCTGGAATTGCCTGAGGAACTAAGGACACATTTTGAGAATGGAGATTTTGCCATTAGGGAGACACAGAGTCCATTCAATGGAATATGGTCCGATTTGGCAACAGAAAAAACAATTATACAGGACTCCAAAAGTGACAGTGGTATCAAAGGATTTGCAATACAAGAAGCAGCCATAGTAAGATGGGCACTTATCAGGCATCAAATGGGAGACTACTCTGCTACAATGAAGCAAGGCAGTGGCCAACAGAAAAGTGAAGATACAGGGCATTCAGTAATAAAGCCTACTACAATGAAACGAGATGAGGCCCATGCCAAACAAATGATCCAACATGTAAAACAGAGCATGGCAAATCCATTCGATGTGTAGCAGCATCCCTACCCAAAGCTAATAAACATTTCAGCAGGCTTACATGCCTCAGACGAGGTGACGAAATCTCTCCTAAGTGCAAGCTTGGGTGTGATGGGAATGAATCAACTGGAGTATTATGTCACTACCTGTCTGTCTCCTAGTGGCACAAAAAAGTTCTTTGATCCAATAAAAAGTCTGGTCTGAAGAATTTTGATCATTTGGACCAAAAGTCCAGTGTTTCAAAGCAAAGGAAGATTGTGAAGCTCAATTTGGCATCAGAAGTGGTGTTCCAGGGAGTTTTAACACTGTCAGACAACAAGCAAAGTGTCACAGTGTAGAATGTGCTGAGTTGTCCCATCACTTCAATGCCACCATCCCTTTATCAAGAGGATGGCACAATGAGAAAGTGTCAGAAAGCAGACTTAATGCACAGGCTCGAGGAACCTGTGACAAAAGTCTATGTACTTCCTGAGTGTAACAGTGCTTCAGTTGTGTATATAAGGGATGCATTTCCATTGCTCCATGTGATGAAAGTAAAACAGTTTTAAGAATTTCCAGGCACTTGGAGACAGTTACTGCAACAAACTTTCTCATTTGCTTAAGGCAGCCGATACAGTTGTTGACGTCTTGGACCAGTACAACAGTCCCAATTTAGTGAAGTCTGCTAAAAGAAAAAGAAGGGGAGATGCAACTTCAAAGCAATATGAGGTCATAGGAGGACGCACTGTGCCCCCATTGCAAATGTTACAGTTTCTGCAAATAAGGCCTGCCCGTCTGACTTTTTAGGCCAATAAATTACAGAACATGGACCAAAGCATGCACTTGTAGCAGAAAAGTATAGGGTAGTGCATGTTGCTGGAGCATTGCTTGAAAGAGCTATCACACTTTCCATTGCATCAAAGTAGACTAAAGTCAATGATAAGCTCTGGTGTCAGCAAGAGGAAGCAGACACGCGGATGCTCTTTCATGCCATGAAAGCTGACCAGAAGTTTCGAGAGCTTGGAATCCAAGGCCAGATAATATTGAAGACTCCAGACTAAGATGTTGTTGTTATGGCTGTGTACTACTTTAATAAGATGGCCAATGTTTCTAGCCTTTGGATTGAAACTTGCAGGTCAGGACTTACTACAGATCACCACAGATTCATCCCAATTCATGAAGTCGGTCAAGCAAACAGTGCTATCTTCACCAAGATATTACCTGCTTTTCATGCTCTGACAGGCTGTGACAGCGTACCATCATTTTACCGAATTGGTTAAAAAAAAGAAGAAAAAAAAAACAGTAGTAAATTTCTTGTTGTCACATGGACCAGAATCGTTCAAGGACTTGTCAATTTTTGGTTGGAAAGATCTGGAATCAGATATTGAATCTGCCAGAAAGTTGACTGCTGCTCTGTATGACCCCAAAGGCAAATACAAACAGTCTCACTCTTCGCTAAATGCACTTCGCGTGCAATTTGCAATGAAAGATGTGCCCCTAAGCCAGCTACCACCAGCAGAGGCAAGCTTTACACAGCAGGTTAAAAAGGCACGGTGGCAAATACAAATTTGGACTAGTTTCATCTTTCCGCTGTTGATCTAGGCTCACCAGAGGATAATGGATGGAAAAAGTCTGATCATGGAGGATTCAAGCCAGCTTTCTTTGAAGGGCCAATCTCAGCTGAATCTTTGACATACTTTTCTGTATTTGCAATGGCACAAATGTTTGCTCATGGGATTGCTCTTGCCAAAAATCTGGACTGTCATGTTGTAGTGCTAGCTTGTGAACGGCAGATGAAGACTGCTTTAACAGATTCTCACATGAAATAGCCATATCCAGGGATTAAAATATGATAAACATAAGTAGGATTGAACATCATATAAAAAAAAACATCTGTTTTAATATGCTTAATTCCTGACAATCCGTTTCTTGTCTAACAAGGGCAGAAGTATTTGCTCATGTGATTATTCTTGTCAAAAGTCTGTACCTCAATGCTGCAGTGCTTGCTTCTGTATAGCAGATGATGACTGCTTGAACAGAATCTCACATGGAATCGACATTATCTGTGGATTAGCATATGGCAAAACCAAAGAAATGATGGATATCATGTGAATGATACAAGCTTATTATCATGAATCAATAAAACGGTATTAGTTTCTTTGTTATATCTTCCTGACAAGAAATACTGTTTGACATGAAGCCGCTTTCCCCACCATGGATCACATTTGATGCAGGGAAAATTGCTTCAAATGAGACCTTTCGTCCCTCGTTAACCCCTCTCTTTTCGGCAAAACACTCTAATTTTATAAAGTTTGTTGTTCTCTCATACCTTTTCGCTCAATGCTAAATACAGTTGTTTTGACGCACAAATGTTCTGCATGGCATACATGCTGTGTCCATGGATTTCAACCGAAGTTTTGCCTGGAGAGGTAGGGTTAACAGTACAATGATCTTTAATCAATTTTGTTATGAGACATTTTCAATGTCTTTTTAGTATAATACCTGAATCACTTATCATAAGAACTCTAGTCTATTTTATAAAACCATCAAGAAATAAAGGGCACAACTTAATACACGAAGTCAAGTAGTCATGAAACTGGGCGTTGTCTTGACCTTGGTCTTAATGTTTGACCTTGAAAATCAATTGCACTTTAACTTTTAAGACAGGTAATCACATTCAGTTCTAAGATATTTTTTTCAAAACACTCATTAAAAGTAAACACGAGAGCAAAAAAGACAATAAAATTATGATCTGAAGAATGCATCAAAACATGATTTGGGCTTGGTTCAACTATTGGTGTTCAAAAACACTTTTACAGTAAATTACAGCAAATATTGGTTGTTAGTGGTACTTAATGGAATGTTTAATTGATTTATGGTTTAGAAAACACAAAACTGGTTTTAATTTAAGTAAAATCTGACAAATTAAGTCTTGATACCATGCAGGAATGTGTGAATATAATGCAGTAGCCTCCAGCATACTTGCTTGCCAGGGGTCATGACCTTTGACCTCCTGTTTCAGGGTCATGCCCCGTGAATTATCGAGTACTACCGGTCAAGCAGTATTCTTGTGGATGTAAGAAACAAAATGATATAGGTTGTAGGTGTATGTTCTGTCGGTGCATTCAAGTCTCAAAATATGGCTCTTTTGGGGCTCTTGTCGCTGCCCTATAAGTCTTTAACGTATCGTGACTTGTTAAGTGAGTGTCAATAGTGTTCTTGCACTGTGATATATCAGGATCCAACTGAGTGTATAAATTACCCCTTGTGGCCTCTTCACAAATTGCCAGCTCCAAGCCAAGAAAACCGTCTCTTAGTATGTGGATAAAAGAGACGTTTTTCACATAACTGGTAAACTATGAGGTTATATTGTCCCATGGCTAAATCTATCTCCTACCCGGTACAGTTCTCCTGAGGGCCTGTATACTGCCAAAACCCGAAGGTTCGAGGGAGGATACAGCTCGAGGGGCAACTGTACATGGTAGGATACTGAGACTCAGATAAAGAATAGTAACTGGAACTACTTTCTTGAGTGACGTAGCTTAGCAACGCTAGTTGAGAGTGAACAAAATGGAGCCACACCACGTAGATTTTTGACAAAAACATAGAATATAACAACAGGGCTTTGTCGTGGGGAATGGAGTTAGACACTACTCGTTTAAAACCGTTCATTAAAACTCGTGCGGTCTAAACCCATTCCCCATGACACAGGCATGCGGAATTTCTCTTTGGAATATACTGGCTGTTGCTAGAGTAACATTATCCATAACTTAACAGTTTCAGTATCCTCCCCCCACCCTTGTTATGATGTTGGTAGGTCCCTTGAAAGACACTGTATGCTGCAGGACTAAAAATGCATTACGAAGGCAGTTTTAGTAGTACGTTTACGAGACTGTCTTGTCTGTTTAGGGGCATAGAAGTCCGGATGCCTCCACTATTGCGTTCAGAATGCAACAATCGGAGACGGCAGTAAAGTGCACAAAAAATATAGTTGTTTACTTCGGCAATTTTTATGGTCCACGACAATTTAAAAATCACAACAGTGTCACAGATGGGTACGGAAGGATTGGTTCACACTGCAAAAACAGTTTTTAACATTTTCCTCCGATCTTTAAAGCGATAGGAGACTTTCAAATATGTAGTTTATGGTAATATGTAAAATTGTCATTTCCGCAGATATTCTGACACCAGGCACAAGAAAATTATAGTTTAAAAGATGTTTTTGTTTGCCGGAACCTGGTCTTTAATTCGAATAATATTGGTAAAGGCCGACTTTGACAGGAATATCAATGGAAATAGAGAGAGGACTGATTAATAAAGTACACACCTTTCTGTTTGCATATAAGACTTTGGGAGCTGGGTACTTACTTCTACAAGTGGCTGCAATGGTATCCCACTCAAACGTGCGTGCGCACCGACACCTGAAGTTGTCATCATACATACCACTTTCTAAGCGAGTGCATTTGTCTGTAATGGTACCAGCCATCTTTTTACACGGGTTTCTCTTACATGGATCTGAAAGAACACCGTGGAGACATTTTTATTTTGACCACATACTTTAAACAGATACACATCTGTGGGCGCATTCACGAAGAGTTTTATTTGATCCTGAATTTTAACCTAAAATAAAAATTGATATTCTTGGGAGCCTCAACTGCCTAATCTTTTGCTTCATGTTTGATAAAAGTTTTAAGGTTTATCCAATCTGTGACCTTTTCATTTTATGAAATTAATCTTCTAAAGTTCAATCCAGTATTTAATATTTTGGTCCAGGATTAAATCCAGATCAAATTAAGATTCCTTTTATCAAATTGAAATTTAATCACAAAGTGCATTTTACAGTCAAGAACAAAGATTAGCTAATCATGGAAGTTTTGGTAAAGCATTGAATCAACAATGTCGTAGGTCAATGCCTAAAGGCACCTTGATTTTAATTTTAGGATAACATTCAGGATCAGATTAATTTCTTTAGAGAATACGGTCAGTGGATTTTACGACATCGAACTTATTTAGTCGTGACTGTATAAGGATAATCCATCGAACGTGCTACATTAAACTCGAACGGTCCAGTTCCAAGATTGCAACATCAATAATTTAGGTATCCATGCATTCAGTGAAAATTCAATGTCGTAATAATTTCATGTTTTGTTGCCGATTATTTTATTGTAGCATTGTTTAAACATCTTCATTTTTTTTTCAATTCGGAGGGGCCCGTTTATTCCTAGCGATAAAGACACTTTTCACCTTGTCCTGAAACTTCAACCTTTTATTATATATATATGGGCTTATGTATCCTAAATATAGTACTAAAACTGCCCTCACACTGTTTTTTTAGTCCTGTAGCATACAGTGTCTTTCAAGGGACATACCGACAACAAAATAAGGGATAATTGAAACTGTCCAATTAGATCTGATGGATAATGATACACTAACAACAGAGAGTATCTTCTAAAGGGAAATACAATAATATCAATATCTCCATTCAAAAACCATTGAAAGTGAGTATATCCTTCAACGCAGCGTAAACAGCGACTGTAATGAACTTATGTGCGATAACATCACTCACGTTGCAAGGGTGTGTGCTCCACAAGATGCATGAGCTGACAGGAGAGTATAATACTTATAGGCCTATTTCTTCCTGAAGGGGAGATGGGCTTTTTTCAGACAAAATTATGACCTAGAAATTTACATTTTGGCAACTGATTTGGCATGTAGCATCTTGCATAATCACAGGAAAGCTTACATTTGCCTTTTTCGTCTAATTATAGTATATTTATACGTGTTTAGGATACAAAGATCATTCCATGGCTAATTCAGTCTTCTACCCTGAATATGACCCTCGAGCTATTTACAGGCTCTAATGGAACTATACCTCGAGTAGGATACGGATTTAGCCATGGAATAACCTCTGAGTAACCTGTATGCTAAGGAACAAATATTCCTCCATACAGATATTTTTTTTAAATATTTTTTTTTTACCTGCAGTATACTGGCATTTCAAAAATAAATATGCCTACTGGCATAGGATGGTGGCAGCGTACTGCACAATACAGAATTTGCATTGAAATCACACCTGTCCTTCAGATTTCCACGGAACTTCAAACCTTTGGAGCAACCAAAGCAAATAACTAGAAGGGAAGTATACAGGGTAGTGGATACGGGGTGTGCATTGAAATAACATAGCCCTGTTTATCTCCCTGGAACTTGAAAGCAATTGACCAATCAGAGCAATTCACTTCCCTGGTGTCGCATTAGATGCATAGTTTACCCTAATCAGTATCTTTTGGGTCTCGGGAGTATACGGGCTCTCGGAGGCCCCGTGCAGGGTAGGATACTGAACTATCCATAGGATAATATATACAGGCATATATATATATATATATATATATATATATATATATATATATATATATATATATATATATATATATATATATATATATATACCCTAAATGTAGTGCTTAAACTGCCCTCAAACTGCATTTTTGGTCCTGTAGCATGCAAAGTCTTTCAAAGGACATACCAAAACCAAAATAAAGGAGGATACTGAAACCGTCCTATGAAAACACATGAATAATGTTACAGTAGCAACAGCCAGTACCTTCCCAAGGATATGCAATCCCCCATTAAAATAACCTTGAAAATCAGTATAACACCTCACATTCTATATTTGCGGAAACAGCGACTCTAATGACTTTATGCGCCATGACGTCACTCACGTTGCAAGGTTGCGTGCGACACAAGATGCATGACTTAACGGGACAGTAGTTCAGGCCTATTTCTTTCTGGAGGGGAGATGGGCTTTTCTCACACAAAATATGAACCAGAAATTGAATGTTTTGGCTACTGAATTGATATGTAGCATCTTATATTATCCCGTGAAAAGCTGCACTTGCCCTTTTTTTTTTTTGCCTGTGTAATTATGGCAGATACATTTGGGATACAAACATCATCCCATGGCTAAATCCGTCTGCTACCCTGTACCGTTCCCCCCTTGAGTTGTATCCTCCTTCGACCGTTCGGGTTTCGGGAGTATTCAGGCTCTTATGAGAACTGTACCTGGTAGGAGACTGATTCAGCCATGAGATAACCTCTAATTATACAATGTCTTTTTCCAATTCAATTATGATAAACTCTCACCACCTGGTTGTCGTAGCTTTGGACCTTACGTCCTTTCTGCAGGGAAAATGATTTTCTGGACAAAAATTACATTCCATAGATAACACGTTATTTAACGTCAATAATCACGCGACGCACCGTTAATGCACGTGCAAATTTTACGTGCGTTATATCGTTGGTCTAATACTATCCCCTGGCCATTTTCATAATTAAAATAAAATAAATAAAATAACAAAATCAAGTTCAAATTGATAAGTTTATCAGTCATAAAAATCATTCACAGATATTTAGTCCATTTGGCTCAGTTATAGGTATTCAATTTCTTATTCCGCAGTTTTTATATCGTTCGTCGACAAGTTACACCCTTGTTCATCTTCTCAATTCCAATCACCCAGGCAGAAGTCATCAATCGTTTGTCCATTGTAATAGAGATGTTAGCACATGGGTTCATCATACTGTCTTCCATTTTTTGAAGGAAAAAAAAGAAAAAATAACATGCGCTTAGATCGATTGCAAAACTTAAAACTTAGTTTATGCTGTCTTCCGTGTCAAATGTAACAGTACATGTATGTCGGGGAAACAGAAACAACATTTTACCCGCGCATATAATGGAATTTTTTACCGAGCTCGCCAGCATGCCTGCGGGCGCTCCTGAAGGCAGTAAAAATGCAACATGACACAAATCGGTAGCCAAATCCTCAAATTCATTCTTTACAGCGTCACCTGGGCATTATCCCACCCCCTTTAAGTAAGAATGGTACTCGCCCACCAGGTCACTTGTGTGGCTCGTGCAAGTATGAAAACACAAGAAGGGAGACTGTAAAAGACTGTCAAACCGCTTTAAAGATGGCTACAGAGCAAGAAAAGTGATATATGTAAATGTTCCAAACAAAGAAATTGTATTATTTACACTAAATGGGAATATAAAGGTTGTCACATGGTTGTAGCTGTATCACCCCTCGAGGTCTGACACAGGGGGTGATACAGCTATAGCCATGTGATAACCGATGGATACATATATATATATATATATATATATATATATATATATATATATATATATATATATATATTTATATTCTGTTATAGATGAAATTTACGTCTGCTGATTGGTTTAACAATACGAGATAATTCCCCGTATTCCCTCTTACCCTCTTAGGTATCCTTCCTGATAAGCAAACAGGTGCACGAATTCTGTATACCTGTTTTGCACTCAGGCTCATGAATATCAATGAGCACCGTCAGGGGTATACATAATTCAGCATCGTTTTGGACCTGATCACCAAACAGGTATACAAATAGGTGACATTCATATTTAACTGCGATCCTGCTCACTTCCTGTGTTGCCGGGGTAACAGACTGATGCTTCCACCACGATCAGGGCAGCATTTGTATTATATACTACATAAACATCCATTAATAATACCTTTTCAACCAAAAGAAAGCCCATTTCTAATTATTTTAGGCATCCTTTATGTTTCAATTTATATGTTAATACATTTTCTTAAGATTATTGTGTGTTTGTGTTGTTCATTTTGTTGAGAAAGTACTTTTGACCAAGCTAAATATATGGGTTTGCCCTGATGCAGGTGGCTCCCTCTTTTGCTCAATAGGTGTTAGAGTAGGACCGCATTTAGATATGAATACTTCCTATTCTGTATATCTGTTTTGCGATCAGGCTCATGAATCAAATGACTGATATCAGTAAAAAATTGGAGAAAAAAAAAAGACTTTGTTGCCAAATCTAGTATTCTACATGTTGTTAACAGGTTGATGTTACTTGACTCTGGACACTAAGCATTTTGTAACTCAATGTATCTAGAGCTCATATATCGGCTCTTGGGGCCCAAAAGGTTATTAAATTCTGATGTTTTTCACATTTTTAGTCCTGTTACAAGATAAAATCGTCACTACCTGTCTGTTCAGGGGATACAAGAAAATATCCTCGTGAAAAAATTTGTATCCCATTCAGCCGTTGACTTCAAGGGATACAAATCTTTTCACGTGGATATTTTCTTGTATCCCGTGAACAGACAGGTAGCATCTTATATTAACAATAATAATAATTATAAACATATATATAGCTCATATAAAAGTCGAATAAGTGCAGCTTCATGTTGACTTACTGCTCTTGCTTAAATATCTGACAGGAAAAAATGGGTATAAATCCGTTTAGAAAGTCCACAGTTTTACCTGCGTTTGCATACCTGGGCAAAACGCGTGTTGTCCCTTTGCCAGCGTGCAGGACACGTATATGTACAACAGCGACTGTCAAAAACAGAGAGAAAGTGAAAGTTGGCTACAAATACCGTTGGGAGGAATTTCGAATCAACAAAAAGAATCTGATTCAGTTACTTTCATTTATAGATCAAAGCCGTCGTTCTTCGACACAAAACAGAAATACCTTGATTCAGTGTATGTTTTTTTAAACAAAATTTAGACACCCCCCCCAAAAAAAACCCAAAACAAAACAAAATGTACCACTATTACGAATAACTGTAAAAGCACATCCAAAATCTGTAGATATCACAAATTTAGCGTAAATCCAAACAGGAAATTGATTAATCAAATTATTTAACAAGCGCCTGTTTCACACTTAAATGATCAAACATCGCTAAATGTGAAAACTCAATAAACATTTAGGTGAAAAAATGTTTAAATCCACTGTGGGTGTTAAATGTTAAAAATGATGACACAATAAAACGGAAACGTTACTTCATATGTATAAACAAAAATACGCTAAATGTAAAAACATATGACAAGAGATGACAAGAACAGTATATTTGTATTCAGATTGATTCTTTTTGTGCAAAAGTAGTCCTTTTTAGCTCTGCTGACCAAAGTTTGCAGACCTTATGGTATCACTCGTCTGTCCGTGCGTCCATCGGTCTGAAAACTTTTGCGTATCGAGCTCGATATTGGTGGCAACACCTGTGGACTAAAATATCAAAATTCTGAAAATGCGGTACTTGAAGAGGTTTTCATGAATTATCATGAAAACATGGTAGAAATGTCAATCAGGAAAAAACAAGTAACGCCCCAAAATGTCGTGGCGCCATCTAATGTGGTACAAATGATAAAGACATGGACCAAAATGTGTTGAAAAAACAGCACACTCAATACGTTGAGAAAGAATACGGCTATTGATACCAAATGAATCACAAATGTGTATCATATACAGAAGTTTTATAATACATGTGAAAGACCTTGAACTACTCAAGTTTCTCAACGTCATGGAAGGAATATGTTTCGGGAAATGTTTTTTTTTTTTTTTTTTTTTTTTTTAATTTTCATTACATCTGAAATTGTGCACATGTATCAATATCCCATTACAAGACAAATGCAGACAAAAGTCTAAGACGTCAGTAGTCATGGTGGCACCAGTGGTAGTAGTAATGGACCTGCTCAGGGGCTTTTGACCTCGATACGGCTTCTTGCCCCACTCGACTTTATGGCCTCCTTCTTGCCCATACAAAATTATTGAAACAAAATCTGGATTGGGAGTGACAAATTGCGCAGAATTTCATTTAGACAACAATAACAACCGATAACAATAGTGGGCCTACACATAATGCATGTGAGATTTGTGACATTGCATTGATCAGGAGACTGTCCTTATAAAGTTTACCTGACCCGCAGCCAGGAAACCCACCTTGACCTGCCAGTAAATAACTAAAGCCACTCAGGCCTATCACCTAGGGCCAGAGGCCAAAACGTTTTTTACATTCGGCGTATTTTTAATTGTTCACTTTTATTTACACTCAGGGTAGATTTTCACATTTGTGACCAAAATGACGTTGACCCGTTGACCACGGGCTTTGACCGTGGTTTTTACATTTAAGCGTGCAACAAGCGCCTTTTAAAGCAGACTGGTCAAAAGGTAACACAGGTGTCCTAAGGTGAGCTCACAGAGGACAGAAACCTCGCGTACAGCAAAAGGGTTACCTGTTGAAATAAAGCTACATGGAGGTGACAAACCTTTGATTATGGGTATTTACAGAAGCCCAAACTCAAGCATAGATAACAATGGCCTGTTAAATAAGCTGATCCAAAAATGTACAAGGCTTGGGTATTCTCATTTGCTGATACTAGAAGACTTTAATCACTCAGTTATAAAATGGACTAACAAGGGTGGGTCCGCTCCAACACAGATTAATGAAGCAGGAAAATTCTTAGAGGCAGTACAGGGTTCGTACCTATGCCAACACGTGACTTTCAATACAAGGCATCAAATTAACCAAGAATCTAACATATTAGATTTGATACTAACAAATGAAGATAATATGATAAATAACCTGGAAGTTAAAGCACCCATTGGAAAGAGTGACCACCTTGTGATCACTTTTGACTACAGATGTTAATACATGAATACATAATACCAATATTCAAGGGGAAAATTACACTCAAATGAATCAGGATCTTCAGATGGACTGGGCATCATTACTAAGGGATAAAGATGTTCAAGAATGCTGGAAAATTTTCTCTACAATTCTCAAGAATGCACAAGATAAGAACATTCCTCAGAAAAACATTACAAATGGACGGAAAAATAAAGCAAATTGGATCAACCAAAAGGCAAAATGCAAACTACGCAAGGACATAACGTGGAAAAAGTACTGCGAAACAGAGTCTTACCAAAACTATGTAAAATACACAAAAGCTCTAAACCAAGCAAGATGGGCTACAAGACAGGCCATGAAAGGGTATGAAAAGCAAATAGCTAAGAATATAAAGAAAAACCCTTAGCTTTTTTGGAAATGTATCAAGTCTAAGTCCGAAACAAGAGACAGTATTCCTGATCTGGTCTGGGACCAGAAGATAATAACCACGAAAAAGCTGAAAGTCTTAAATGATTTTTTTTGTCAGTACATTTACTGAAGAAAAACTGAGAACCATCCCAGAACCTATGCCAGCAGAAATCACACACTTATTGGACAAATTGGATGTCAACTCTGATGATATTTTAAAAAGACTAACAATCTAAATGTTAACAAATCTGCGGGACCAGATAAAATGCACCCAAGAATATTAAAGGAAACGGCTGAATCGATAGTCTTGCCGCTGCATATCATCTTCAACAAGTCTTTACAATCGGGGACCATCCCAAGTGACTGGAAACAGAGCCATATTACAGCCATACACAAAAAGGATTCAAAAAGCTACCTCAAAATTGCAGACCAGTCAGTCTTTACCTCGGTTGTGTGCAATTTTTGAGGGAATCATCAGAGATCACATTGTGGACCATTTTACACGAAATAATCTATTTACCACGCATCAGCATGGTTTTTGACATGGCAGATCTACTATCACACAACTGGTAGAATCACTGGTCATATGGACTTCATGGCTTGAGGAAGGATATCTGTTGATGTCATCTATCTTGACTTCCAAAAAGCATTTGACTCAGTACCAATACAACGTCTACTGGTAAAAATAAAAAGTTACGGCATCACCGAAAACATATTGAAATGGATTGAATCATTTTCAACAAGCAGGCAACAACGAGTAAATATAAATGGCAGTATGTCACAATGGAAAGATGTAGGTAGCGTT
This sequence comes from Hermodice carunculata, assembly GCA_964020975.1. Taxonomy (NCBI): domain Eukaryota; kingdom Metazoa; phylum Annelida; class Polychaeta; order Eunicida; family Amphinomidae; genus Hermodice; species Hermodice carunculata. The sequence continues at coordinate 63,928,192 of OZ026614.1, read as the reverse complement.
GTTCCACAAGGTAGTGTCCTGGGACCTACCTTGTTTCTCATTTTTATTAATGATATGCCTGAAGTGGTCAAAGCATGCATTAAGTTGTTTGCTGATGGTGCTAAATTATTTAAGCCGGTGTTAACTTTTCAGGATAGTGAAGCAATGCAAGTATATGAAAACTGGGCAGATGTTTGGCTGATGACGTTTTATCCCATGTACTGTGCTACGAATTGGAAAAAATCATCCAGACTTCTAATACCAAATGTCAGACTCTGGTAAAGATGTACCTCTGGATACGAAAACCTGCGAAAAAGACTAAAGGATCTGGATAGATAAAAATTTAAACTTTGAATTTCATATAACAGAGATGGGTAAAAAAGCTAATAAGTCACTGGTCTCATGTGGAGGACATTTGAGTATGTAGACGTGGTAGTATTCAAGCTGTTGTACGCATCAATGATCAGACCACATCTGGAATATGGAGCTCCCGTATGGTCACCTCATGTGTGGAAGTTAGCCGACCTAATTGAATCAGTCCAAAGGAGAGCTACAAAAGGATCCCGAAATTTGGAAATTTAACTTGCGTTGAAAGACTGAAAAGACTAAAAATGCCAATACTGTTGTACAAAAGACTTAGAGGAGACCAAATTAATACATACAAGTATATACACGACCTTCACAAAACAACCAAATGTTTACCCCCAATCGATGAGGATATCATATTGAGAGGACACAACCCAAGACTTACAAAATTAATAACAAAAACAAATATTAGGATGTACTTTTTTCGCAATAGAATTGTAGACTGGTGGAACTCGCTACTTGGGGAGGTAGTAAATGCACCTTCAGTTAATTCCTTCAAATCAAGGCTAGATATTCATTTCAAGGAGCACCCTGTGGTCTATGATCACAGGGCATTGGACAATCCCCAGAGGACTCAGATGTCTGTATATTAATTCAGAGCAGCTTACTTTGGAGATTTTTTTTCCTACATAGCTGAATAAATCTGTTATCTGTTATCTGTTTGGTCCCATGTGTGCTGGTGTATGATTGTTTGGAAGTTCGTGTTGCCAATGAGAGAGATCGAAGCTGGGTTACCAATCTGTGTTTGGTCAAAATTATGACTGCAAAAACTCTTTGCTGGATACCAGAAGCCGAACGATCTTGATTCAGGATGGGATGCCCGTTTGAATTTGGCGCCGAAATGGCTTCTGTGGGACATTTGCAAAGGTGAAAGGCGTGTTGCCATATATATATATATATATATATATATATATATATATATATATATATATATATATATATATATATATAGATTTCAATGGATTATCAGTGTGACATAGGGCCTACCTGTAAAAATAGTTTTGGAATAAACTGGCTAGTTGTAGCGTGTTTGTATGTGCAGAAACGGTGAAATAGTGTCAAACGTGAAGAAGGATGGGGGTCCAGATGTGAGCTACGTTTAGGCCTATGGCCAAAATTACCTGAGTCGTTAATCTGTCAAACCGAATCCCCGGAGTTGTATGCCTGCCTGATCACCCAAGCGCGAAGCGCGCGGGTGATCAGGCGCGAAGGCAGGCAAAGCGCGAGGGGAATTCGGTTTAGACAGATTAACGACGAGGGTTATTTTGCATTTATCCCCTACGGTCCATTAAGAAAGAAAAGAAAAAAGAAAAAAAAACATTTATATCACTTGTAACTTTTTATTTCACTACATTACATGGGACTTTGACACAGTCATACCGCGCGTATGAACATAAAATTTAACAACAAAGAAAAGCGGTCGACCACAGGCCTTATGCCGGATTTTTTGAGCGACCGTCGCTTCAGACAAAAATTTCGACGAAAAGGCACTTTTTTATTATTTATATATTGAATAAATTTGGTGCAGAGGAGAATTAGAAGGGCATGTTGACTTGGAACGTTGCACCAGCAAACATTCCAAAGTATGCACCCCTGGAGCTTAACTGACTGTTGGCCGTCACAGCGTCAGATTGGCCCCACCAGGCATCACTGACGGCAGCATTGCCAGCATTGCTCGAAGGAACAAATGGCTTCCTGCTACGCCAGCTGGGACAAACGATGAAGACAGAGTCTGGGGAGTGTTTTGGACAGATGTCACAGAGGTCACTGAACAGAAGAATAATTTCCCTGGAAAAGGCTGCACGTGGCGTGCTGTTGATTTCGGCTTCCTGTTGCATAACTGTTCACGGACTGCGCATATATGCACCCGCTACGCTGTTGAATAATGCCGTAAATGGTTATTGGTTGGCGGGACATTTGGATGTAAAAGTCAACTACACATCGTGCGTCTTACAGAGTGCTTGGTTTTTCTGCCGATCATCAGTCGTGCATTTTTGGCCCTAATTTGCGTCACAGAATCAAGTTTCTTCTCACCCACTGGCTGGGATTTATACTACGGACCATCAGATTTTCGGCCGTGATTTATGCCTATTGTTATTGTATTTGTGTCCTTTTGCCCAGAACCACTTCCTAGTAGGCCTAGTCATTGCTCGATTCCGCAGTCCGAACTCGTTACTCTTCATAAGCTAACCTGTCTCTGTCTAACTATAGCAAGGTAATAAGGCGAGTTTGGATCTACCAAATATTTGGAAAACCAGATCTCTGATTTTTACAAATATGGTAAAAACTAGTCCCACCCATGGGATATGGTCAACAATATTATATATACCATACCCCATGGCATTTCAATGTAATATGGTGCAAATTAGGGAATAAAAAACTTTTCTGTGTAGGAGCTCCATCTGACGACATTGTGGTTCTAGACCCACCCTCCCCCCTTTTTTAACACGAATGAATCACTGCACAGATGAGTAAACTATACAAATAGGCCAATACTACTCTCTTTGAATGAGGTCAATACATGGTTCTAGGGACCTGGTAACACCAATATTCAGCAAGGCCAAGGCCGCGTTGAATATTTGTGTTCTCAGGTCCATAGGACCATGTTTTGACCGAATTCAAAGACTACAATTATTTCATCAAATGATCTTGTGATCAGACTGGTCACCCATGATGATAGGCCTATACACATGCAAATGGGCTCGAATCCGTGTAGAACAGCAGGTAAAACTGGCGTGTTACTGTTTGTTAGTTGTGTACTGTTGCTGCGGCGATGTGTCGCCTGAAGCAGTTCATTAGACATTGCAAAATGGATGCCTAGGAGAGTTTGGATGATATAAAGTCACAGACAGAATTACAAAGCAAAGCTAAAGACTAAGTACGGGGGTATCTGCAGGCAGTAAGTGAAGACAGGTGGTGCAGGAAAGTTTACAATGAAGTATTCAAGGAACAAGCAAGATAAGTGAAAGACATACCCTAAATAAGTTACCAGAGAGATATGAACTGAAAGGATGTGATGAGATTAATGATTGGAAAGTGTTTATAAGACTGTTAGAGAAGGGTGGCAGCAGGACTGGAAAAGAGGAGCCAGGAAAAACGGAACATTAAAAGCGTCCAAGCCCAAGGTACTAGAAAGCGTACAAGGTACAAGAAAAGACAAAGAAAAGTGTGGGCTGGGATGGAGGGTATGCACCCAGGCTTCTTTTTCAAAGTAGGGCATGACTGATCAATCTAGAAAAGAAAAAACTGAAGTGGACAACTGGTAGTAAGGGAAAATGTGAGGTATGTAGAAAAGAGGCAGATGAGATTGTGGATCATTGGCTGTTGTGGAGTGATGCATATGGAGATAAATAAGAGAATTATTTTCCCAGAAAATGGCACAGGGAAGACTATAGTAACAAGGGTCTAGAAGAGGTTCCGTGTTTGCAGGAAGAGGAACGGGTGGCATGGGTTTTAGGTTTGAACGTTGGTTTTCTGGGAGGTAGGACAGGTACTAAAATGTACAAGAAACCTGGTAGGGTGCTGGGAAAAAAAGAAAGGAATCGATAGAGTTAGATACCAACAGGGTATATAAGAATTTTAGAGTGCAGGGAGGAAAGGGAATGGTGGTAGTCCTTACAAGGGCTCCCATGGGGTCCCCCTAGGAAATGACTGAGCCTTAGAAGCGGCGATATGGTGTGTGAAGTAAAGTTTTATTAATTTTATTTATTGTTTTTTTGGGGGGGTGGAGGGGCAGCGATGAGTATAGGGGGAAATATCCAGGACCAGGGGCCCACCACAGCTGTGAAATAGGTTGTGGTGGACCCTTTGCCTCGACTCTGGTCCTGAAAAACATGGCAGCAGGAGCTGATTAGGATAACCATAGTTTTCTCTGCATCATCTACTTTTTTTTCTTTTCATTCTTTCCTAGGCCACCTGTGTCACACAGGACCGCGGCATAAAAGCGGAGCGCCACAGGAACATTGTAATAATATGCAATGCACGATCGCACCGGCATATTGTAACGTGATTAATTAAACGACACGGTGACGTAAAGCTAAAGGGATATTTTTACATTCAATCTAACTTTGAACATTGCAAGTAAAGGAGAGAGCCTGGTGTGTTATGACTATGAGACCATAACACATAAGCCTTGTGTGTTATGCAACCATAACACATGTGTCCTGCCCACATTCCAATAAGCCACGCCTGCCCGGGTTTCCAGAACTTTACTCTTGAAGTTCAAGTTGAACATGCTCGGCAAATCTGCTTTTAGTCGTTTTTTCTTAATTCCATGCATTAAGTTTCTAAATTTCGTGTAACTGAGCAGAAAAATTAAGAGGGAAATGTAAATATAAGCAATGAAGGTCGCTTTTGTGTGTGATATGGCATAATTGACGCGGGTGATTGAAGCTGGCATAAGGCGAAGCGTACTTGCGTGCGCCACGTCGACGATGTCAGCTTCAATCAGGCGTGTCATTATGCCATAACATACACAAAATCGACCCTCATTTCTTAATTAGCGGTTCAAAAGCGGTTCAATTTTTTAACATGACCACCAGTCACTAAACTGTCCAGAGACTAACTGTATTGACCACTGATTGACATGCACGTCACACTATATTACACATATTGCCTGTTCTACTGGGTAATAGTCCAAATCCATGTACCCGAGAGGTGGTGTCCAAGCTCGACCATTGCCCACAACCTTTGCCTTTGGTTGCGGGCAAGCTGGAACACCACCACCTCTAGTCTCGCGTAGGCCTACATGGATTTGGACTATCGACCAGTAGAACCGGCTATATTTGTTTGATTAAACTTTGCATAAAATACAACATATATATGGAAACAGACATTTCAGTCTTTTGAAGACACACTTCAAGTAACAGTATCCATGCAGTGAACACGTGGCTTGCAAAAGTAACAATAGCAGGCAGAGTAGTGTTGCCACCTCGTAAGTTAGGCTTCACAATTCTAATTAAAAACAAGCAAGCACATTACCGCACATGCACGGCCGGGAACCACAAAGCAGGGCACTAGTCTTTAGACTTTTGCCTGGCAAAAGTCTTTAAACTTATTTAAAACGAGCAAAGCACATCACCGCACATACATAACCGAAAATCACAAAGCACGACAATAGTCTTTGGACTTTGCCTGGCGCATCAATTTGAAGCAGGTAATAGTCTATTTCTAAAGGCTCGTCACATGATAGCAATAAACCAATTATATCAAAGATCTAGTACCCAACATTTAATTAACAAATTTACAGTATGAACTGAATATAATTAGGAGAGTTTCTTCTGTGATTTGCCAAAGACCCTCTGGCAAGCAATTACTATTTTACATTATAATATAAGCTTATTATAATTAGGTAAGCAGCAGTAATCTCATTGGTCCACAGCCGAATAGCAAACGTGCACTATTTTGCCATAGTTCATGTCAATAGTACACGATGAGCAGCTCAGTATTTTGCCACCAGGGGAATAGCAAACGTGCACTATTTTGCCATAGTACATGTCAATTATCAAATGTTAGACCTGTCTTTGTTTGATGGTTTCACACACTTTGCTTATGTTATAAAATAAATATTGCATGGTTACCATGTGCTATTGCAGATCATCAGTCCTCGGGGAGCAATAGCACACTCGGCTAACGCCTCGTGTGCTATTGCTCCCCTCGGACTGATAATCTGCAATAGCACATGGCAACCATGCAATATTTATATAACAGTGCATGGCCAGGAAATCAATAGTATATGATGACAAGTGCGCTCACTCCACACCAGGCGGAGCTGTCACATTTGCGTAATCAAGTCTGGAGGTGACCAGAAAAAGATGTGGATTGTTAGAATTAGAAGATAACAGAGTAAATTAAAATCACAGGTTTTGGGGAAGGAAAGAGTAAGGTGGTAGCTCTCATCAGGGCTCCCATAACCGCGTGCACAGGACATGGGGAATTCCTGAGTCTTAGAGTCGGGGATAGGGTCAGAGGAAATTTTTTTCCCAGCCACCTGTATCAGCTATGATACAGGACCGCTGCAAATTATATGCGGAGTAGCACAGGTTGATGATGATGATGACGATGATGATGATGATGATGATGATCATCATCATCACCATCACAATCATCATAATCATCATCATCATCATTATAGTCTTTGGATGAGGTCTATACATAGGTCTATCGACCTGTCCACACCAATATACACTGAGGCCATCGGCCTCGGTGTACATATTGTACATATTGGTGTATAGGCCGAATTCAAAGACTATTATTGTTTTGTCATATGCACCTGTACAAGTATTAGTGTCAAAGATTCAACATCAACATAGCAGACTGATCCTTACCAAATTGTATAAAAAAAGCTCGTCTGTCATGTTTCCAGTGAATCAAGCCTGGCGGTACCCAACAGTGTATTTAATCCTGGGATGTGATTGGATGAAAGTTGCTGATGACGCATCACGTCACGCTTGCATCGTTCAAGAGATCTAGACTAGCTGTACGCAAGGTCTAGACCGGTCCTGTGACTTCGAAACAGCAAAAGCAGTAGATCTTACACAATTATTGTCTTTGGATGAGGACTCTCAACCTGTCCTCATCAATATACACCAAGGCCGAAGGCCAAGGTGTATATTGGTTTGGGCAGGTCGGTAGACCCATGTATAGGCCGAATTCAAAGACTATAACTGTTTTGTCATGTGCATCTTTGCAAGTATTATTGTCAAAGATTTAACATCAACATTATCCAAAAGAGCTATTCTGCCATGTTCCCAGTGAATCAAGGTTGAGGGGGGGGGGGTATCCAATATAGTGTATTTAATCTTGGCATGTGATTGGTTGAAAGTTGCTGATGACCCATAACGTCACGCATGCATCGTTCAAGAGGTCTGGACTGGCTGCACGCGAGGTCTGGACCGGGTCCAGTGACTTCGAGACAGCAGAAGTATTGGCTTTAAGTGTTTATAGCATGACACGTGATGGTGCCCCGACCAACTGGAGAAATAGAAGAAGTCTACTCATGTGACAAACGTGCTTTAAGGCCTAGCGTGACACGTGATGGTGCCTTGACCAATAGGAGAAATAGAAATAGTGTACTCATATTATTATTATTATTATTATTATTATCATCATCATCATCATCATCATCATCATCATCATCATTATTATTATTATTATTGGAACGCCCTGTGATCAGAGTGGAAAGTGCAGTGACAACACTGCGCAGTTAATCAGATTTGAGGCATGAAACCACCGAAACACACTACCATTTTTGGCATTTTTTTTTTCAACTATTGGGATGGCAGAGTTGGTGCCAAGCTTCACTTAATTAAAACAAGGCTATATCACAAAGTACATTGTGCATGTGGTGCCTTGTACTATTGCAGATCAGCAGTCCTCGGGGAGCAATGTGTGCTAATTGCTCCCCTCGGACTGCTAAGGGCCCAACCATTAGAATCTAAGGGACGGGCTATGCATTTTTGTTAAATAAATGATGTATGTCTCAAAATCAGTGAAAAAAATTGTGGACTGCCTCATTTACCTTAAAAAAAAACTGCTTGCAAAATTAAAAATTTTGAATTGTTCATTGTAAAAAAAAGTACTTTTCAATTAGCAAACATGAAAACTCTTGGTAGCTAATATTTACACCATATTTTAAAATCTCCCGGAAATATGGAGCCACGCCCCCCTGAAACTTGGACAAATATTCTGGCCACCAAGCCATCTTTGCTATCTATATATGACCAAATCCATAATGCCACGCCCCGAATATAACTGACTACGCGTGTTTTTCATATTTTTAGGTTTCAAATCTACAAAAAATCGATCATTTTTTGCATGCACACGTCACGTCTGATGACGACCCTCATTCTTCACATACCCAAGTGATTTGACGTTGAGGGGAGTAAATGAAAAATTTCCCACAACCAAGTGACCACCCTATCAAATAATAAAATGGCTTATCTATCAGACTATATTCGTGAAACTGGCTTTAAAGACTAATGTATATCATTTTTTATCGCTTTTCGTAACATTCCTTTAACCCGGCCGCCTTTCAATCATTGAACTTCCGGTTAGCAGGATAGCTTTGTAAACAGTGTGACGGCCGCACACACACTGAGGTGATTCACGACTTTTCGAAACTATAAATGCAATATGCACGGATCCCTTAATGTTATTGTACTAGTCATCCCGATAAGGTGGAGAGCGTGCTTTAACTTAACGTTGTAAGAATTTTGACCTTCCTATGCATGACTGGTTGGTGCTGACATTCAAAGCACATATGTAAACAAAGCCCTTCAGGAATTACGAGACGAGATTTAGCGAGGGAAGGCTTGGTTTCTGAGCTGGCGTAAATTTAGTGGAATTTTGACAATTTTAGACAGAATTTGATCAAAGTAGAGGGGGATTTGTCTTATGAATATATAGTGATAACGCAGGGAAAGTGTTAGTGGGAAAGTCGGGCTATTTTCAGGAGGTTTCAGCCAAAAAGTTTGAACGAGCGAAAATAGGTCAGTGAGCGTGGGGGCCGCCATTTTGAATTATATTATCATCGACGAAAATAAACAAACACAAGTTCTAGTATGACGGGGCGTGGATTGCCAAAGGGTAGCAGGGATGCAAGAGGAAGGCAGCAGGAGCGAGGTCTTCTAGAGGAGGGAGGCAGGTGGTAGGGAGTCAGGTCGAGTTAGGGCGGGAGCAGACAGGAGGGGGGGATGAGGGCAGGGTAGAGCTAGAGGGGGGAGAGTGGGACGACCACATACAGTGTGAGGGATGCTGTATGTGGGTTGAGTCCAGTGCTGCAGGACAAGCTTGCTCTCTGAACGAGGCAAGGGAGGAAGGTTTCCAGTTTAGGTGTAGGAAGTGCACAAGGCTGGAGGTTTTGCAGGCACAGCTGGCAGCCCTCAAGATAGAGTTAGAGGAAGTTAGGTATATTTAAGGGCTGCAGCTGGTGTGAGGGAGGAGATCCAGGATAGGGTGGAGCAGGTTGAGGGGGACAGGATGGGAGGAGAGGACAGGAGGGAGGTGAGGATGAGGGGAGGCAGAGAGTGGTAGACCCTAGCGGGAGGGGGGAACAGGATGGGGGGGGGGAGGTCACGAGGGAGGCGAGTTATGAGGGGAGGCAGAGAGTGACAGAGCCTAGCGGGACGGGGGGACAGGAGGGCCCTAGAGAGGCAGTGGTGATAGGGAGCAGCATAGTGAGGTAGATAGGGTCTTCTGTAGGGCAGACAGGGAACATAGGGTTATGGTGTGCCTTCCAGGGGCCAAGATTAGGGATGTTGAGGAGAGGATTTAGGTGGAACTCGTATACAGTGTGTTGATGTTTCTTTACAAGTACTTTGGTGCCAGGCTCACATTTACTGTTCACTTATATTACCCATAATTTCTTGCAACATATGCACACTGTTTGAATGTACTTGCAATGTACTTTTAACTTCTCATTGCCGAATTAAAGCTTAAGTTCAGTTTTCCACAGTAAACCCTGTGCAATGCACGCAGAGTGCTTCTAGGAAAGCTGCAGATTTTGATTATGGAACCATAATATTGATGGGATTGCGATCAACGATGGTTACCTTTAGGGCTGAAAGAGGTAACAGTACATAGATCGGAATTTCGTAATCAAAATCTACGTTCATTAAATACAAGCACAGTAATACTCTCTCTCTCTCTCTCTCTCTTTCTCTCTCTCTCTCTCTCTCTCTCTCTCTCTCTCTCTCTCTCTCTCTCTCTCTCTCTCTCAGATAAACAAAGCCAAGCACTGCACTAGTCATTTCATAAGGTGCTATATGGATATTTTCATGCATATTAAAATGTTTTGGCTGCATTTCACACCTACTTCATCTTTTCATATCTAGTTACAAACTTGCCCAGCCATTATAAAGTACTGTAAGCACATTAGCATATACATGCAGAATAAAAACTGAAAATATGATCTTACTTATCTCATAAATTGTATGCAGGTACGATTTCCATTTAACTCTTGAAGTAGTTCATTTGAGACTGAGACAGCAGGTTTCCTCTGGGCACTTCTTTTACTATGGCTCAAGAAATGCCCGGAGGAAACTTGTCGATCTGGGTCAAATTCTGTGGTGAAACTTTTGAATTAAACCTAGGCATGCAGCTACTTGAATGAAAGGTCGCTTCAAATCTGAAGTCAGTTTTACAGTGCAGGTGCAAACAGATATATATCTAGTTCAAGTGCTCTTTTAGGGTTCATAGTGTCGCAAACACTTTATAGAGTGTAATTGGATGTACTTTTTCCCACTGACATGCATCTATGGTAGTTTTTTAGAATTCTGATTTTTTCTAAGTGGCACGTAGAATCTTGTTTTTTTTTAAAGTTTTATTTATCTTAAGTACACTAAATCGTGCTTCTTGGGCAGGAGATCATCAAAAGGACTTCCAAACTTGCAAAGGTCTGATTTTCTTTATCCTTTATTTATGTTTTCATTTTTGTTTATAAAACCAAGAATTTTTTCAAATCAAATTTATCAATGCTATATGCTTGTATGTACAGTATAAAGGAAGAATATTAATATTGACAGTGAGATGCTAGTAAGAACATTGTCCCGACATTAACATATCAATCTTTAATACCGGAGTAAAAGTGTGCAATACATCTTCTAGTACATGTAAATCCAGTATTTCATTTGTGTCTTTTTGTCCAGACCCACTTCCTAACAGTCATAACCTCCTATTCCGCAATCCGAACTTTTTACTCTGCATAATCTAACCTGTCACTGTCTAACATATATACATATAAAAGTACTTTTGTCCATATTGCACACGTTCTTCTGTAGAATTTTGACATAGGGTGTATAAGCCCAAACAAAATTAAAGGGTCTACAGCGGGTAACTACTCAAAACATGTTTCGGAGCATATACCCGCACATGGCCCTCTGAGTAGCGGCTTCTTGTCTAAGCTTAATATGCAGCAAAGACAATCCACATCATAATGAATAAATAAATCTGAGCATGGCAAATGATCAATTAGCTAAATACGTGAAGTTTCGCTTATAAATGATTCATTATGAAAAGAGAATGCCTGTCAAACAAACCGTAAAAATTAAATTTGTATAATTCACGTTTAGATAAGAACAATTTGATTCACCGCTGAACCAGCATGTGCCCGTTCTAGCTGGATAGCTTATCCTAGTTAAACCACCTGCCAGTGTATAACTGAAGTTGAAACAAACTAGGGCGTTATATTCGGTCTCAGTGGTTGTAATATAAACATTTTCACCTAGACCACCTGTACAAACCAAGGGATATCCTAACAGGTACTGCAATAATGGACATCTTGCACCAGAAATGTAAAACAAACCCCATAAAGACTTCTATTTCTCACTTTAAAAGAGTCAATGTTTCAACGTAATGCGTCAGGTTTGTAACATTTGAGAAAATACTGTCAATTTTGAGTTATTTTTAATATGCAATAAATGTGCATTTAGGCAATTCAGGATGTCAAAAACATGTAATCAAATCATAATTTTACTTAACTTGATTTTTCGGACAATTAGGCAAACTTGTAACTGTCTTCGGTCGCTGCTTGCTACCAATCCCCCCCCCCCCCAACGGAAAACATGCAAGCCTAAAATGTCTGAAAGTGAATATTAAAACAGAATTATGCCAAAAGACCAAACTAAATAGCAAAACAGGCAAGTCTAAAATCTGTAAAATTATTGTAGCCAAACTTTCCAATAATCTTTGGATATTAACAGCAAAATTTCTAGGGCAAGTCAGAAAAGAATGAAAGTCATTAGTATTTACGTCAAGATAGTATAATCAAAATATAATATTTCTTAACCAGATATCAAATACAACTAAGCAAGCTTGTAACTGTCTTAGGCCGCTCCTTGCTTCCGATAGCACCTGGGGATTTAACCTAACAGAAAAAAGCTAGCCTAAAATGTCTGAATGGTGAATATTTTAACAGAACAATGCCAAAAGATAAAATTAAGTAGCAAAACAGGCAAGTAGAAAATCTCCAAAATTATTGAAGCCAATCTTTCTAATCATCTCTGGATATTTACAGCAAAATTTGTAGAAATATTCGATCAAAAGTACATCTTTGAATCCTCTTGACTCAAGTTTGTGTGAATAAATTTGGTTCTAGATGCAAAATCCTGAAATTTAGAACAAATACGACCAAAGATCAAAATTTGTGACTAAAATGTATTATATCCAATTATTTTCGAAACATGACTGTCCGGGAAAGGAGAGTTAACTACTTCAAAGTCAAACTCATCTATTTTGTGATAGACTTTAATACAAAACCTGTCATTAGCGAGCCGAATATCCAAGTCCAGAAACACATCTCTGAAACCATCTGAATTGTTGCCCTCCAAAGGGATATCTTTTGGGTAAATTTCTTTAGCCACCTTACCGAAGTTTTGTACATTTACACAAGCAATGTCATCAATATATTTTTCGTTGTTTGATAATTTTGTAGCCATTTGAAAGTCTTTTTTCATCAATTTATCCATATACTTAAATCCAAGCCAGGTTAAATATAAATCTGCAAGTAACGGGGAGCAGTTGCTACCCATTGGAATGCCTTTTATTTGTTGACAAACCAACGCCGCATTGAACAAAAGTATTATCCAAACGAAAGTTATACCATCTATCAAAGTTTCAACAGTGTTAGATTTATTGTTACTTCTTGAATATTTATTGTGGGACCAATATGCTTTCTTTGTATATGAATAAGTATTTAAGTATGGTTTACCATTATGTTTCATTGTTTTGCTTATTAATCCTGAAAAAGAACTTTTGACTCCATCTATGCGTAGATTTGTATTCTGTGTAGAAAGATCAAAACATTTGATATTTTTTGCTTTTAAATTTTTCAAAACTTACAAAGTCCAAATTCCTTACATCACTGAAGCCTAAAATTCTCTCATTAAGTCCAAACGAAAAGACTCAATTTACTGTTTTGATCCAAATATTTTCCATTTGTAACAATTTTCTTGTGTTGACTTATAACTATCTTGGTCTAACAAATTTGGCTCTATGTAATCAGTAATTTGTATCCGGTGTAACATATGTTGCCTTAGTCACTAGGGAAATTGACATGTAAATATCCAGAATTAAAAGCCAAAACCACCTTGGTCATTAACGCACTTTTAATGCTTTTAATGTTAACTTATAACTATCTTGGTCTAACAAATTTGGCTCTATGTAATCAATAATTTGTATCCGGTGTAACATATGTTGCCTTAATCACCTGGGAAATTGACATGTGAATATCCAGAATTAAAAGCCAAAACCACCTCGGTCATTAACGCGCTTTTAATGCGGGAAATTGACATGTAAATATCCAGAATCAAAAGCCAAAACCACCTCGGTCATTAACGCACTTTTAATGCTGCGTGTAATGCCGTGTATTAACAGCACTTTGATATTTCAGTTAAGTGAGTCAAAGAGAATATTAAAAGTGTGCATATATGAATCTTGAAAAACAATGCATCTAACGTGACTAAAGTAGAGTAAGTCATGGCTGAAGATGCTATCCACTTTTTAAACAGATGCCTGGACTGGACCATGATGTGCAACACAAACAACACTGGTGCTCTCAGATTATTTTATGTTTTCTTTCTTCTCCCATGTTGACCCCAGAATAGCCAGTCATAAACTTTAGTCTTTTTTGCAGGGTTTCTAGGGTACGAATATGAGATTTTTAGTGACAAAATAGGCCTCCAAATTAATCTTTAAATTGTCCTAATAACCTCTGGGCTTCCAGGGTTTGCCCTCTGGACCCTCAAAGGATTTTTTTTTGGAACCTGTATTTACATAATTTCCAAATGGACCAGACATGTTTAAGGCTTCTAAAATGCTTCTGTCGACGTTATGTTTCTTACACAATGGTAGCTAAAATATTAGCATCCATGGGTTTCAGTATTTAAACACAAGTACTGTGAGGTAGGGTGGATTAAAGTGTTGAATGGTTTACTAAAATGCATAGCCCCTCGTCCCCCCCCCCCCCCGTACGATTCTAAGGGTTGATCCTTAATCTAGAATAGTGCATGAACATGGCACCACGAGTCATGTAATATACATAATAGTCTTTGAATAATGTCAATACATGGTTTAGCCGGGGGTTCTAGGTACCTCAGAATACCAATTTTTCATCAAGGCGAAGGCCGCGGTCGAAATTGGTGTTCTCAGGTGTCTAGAACCATGTTTTGACCGAATTAAAAAATACAATTGTTCTATTATATAATTTGGCATGTTCTATTTTTAACATTACAAGCGTTCAATAGACCGACCAGTGAATTACTCAGTTGACCGCTGAGTGACATGGAAGTAAAGTTTGGGTGAATACACGTATTTAGACAAACACAAGTGACACAGTTTGAGCCAATTGTAAAAACTATAAATATCTTAATTATATAATAAAATACGATATTGCAGATATGTAAGGCCCAACGTGGGCCATTGCACGTACAGATGTCACATGTCCACCCTCGCCCACTTCACCCACAACCCCAACCCCCGTAGGCCTATATATGCTCGAATGCTTGACTGACTGACCGTTACGAGCACCTGGCTGTGATACATATTACCAGAGTCAGCTGTGTATTACATAAAAAGTGTTTATATCTTGAAAATCGGTCATATCGAATTTTTCAACTTGACATAAATTAGGGCTCTGATACAGGACAGCGGCAAATTATAAGCGCAGTACCACATGATGATGATGATGATGATGATGATGATGATGATGATGATGATGATGCTTTTTGTTGATGTATTATTATTATTATTATTATTATTATTATTATTATTATTATCATCATTATTATTATTATTATTATTATTATTAGAAGTGGAACGCACTGTGATCAGAGTGGTAAATCAGATTTGAAGCATGAAAACACCGAAACACACGACCATTTAGCATTCTGAGAGTTGGAACAAAAACAAAAAACAAAAAACAAAAAAAAAAAAGAAAGGAGTCGTACACAACGCTTGACTTGGCGGTATCTATAGCTATAGGACTGAATATCGTTCAATGTAACACTGAGCATTCAATCCAAGCAACATAACGGTGAATCTTTTTCCTCATTTTCAGATTTGAATGGTTTTGTTATTTTTTGTACAAGTCCAATTCGCTTGATACAGATACTACTAAATACAACTGACAATGGTACAGAACTAGGCTGACGATGATGAAGATTCAGCCCGCGTTATGGAGAAAATAAAGACAAGCAAATGCAATACATAATACATATAGGCCTATTTAAGCGTGATAAACTGCAAGGGATTTTAAACAGAAAAGCATAGAGACACAAACATAGATGTAGGCCTAGTGGTGTGGGGGCATATGGAGTCCTGTGGGCTTTTGATGAAGATTTTATAAAACCTACTCAGAAATGTTAAATACATCTGAAATGACAGAAAAAAAAAACATGTTGGCACTTTGCCAACCTGTTAGATTCAAAATGGCCGCCATTTTTCAAAATGGCTGCCAAATTTCTAATTTTTGTCCAATTACAAGTCCCTTAAAGGTGCTTGCATATAAAGCACCTTATTTGGGTATTTATTTCATAACTCCCGGCTATAAAGTTGGATTTTTATCTTCAAATTGAATCTTAGTCAATTTAGGCTCATATTTGTCTTAAAAGTATCAAATCATTGGATCAAAAGAGTGTAAACCAAACCGAGATAAATGAATTTATTTTGAAACAATATTATGACACCAGTATATTACTACAATAAAGGGCATCATCACTTCCCTTACCAAGTTCATACCTGTGTGACTGGGGGACCTATTTTAAATTATCATGGTCACCTTCATCATTGTCACTCTTATATTGTGAGTTTACATTGGAAAAGTATTATGAAACAAGTGTATTGCTACAATAAATGGCCTCATCACCTCCATTATATAGTTCATATTTGTATGATTAGGATAATTATTTTAACTATCATCATTCTCCTCTCCATCATTGTCACTCTCAGATTGTGAGTTAACATTGAAACAATATTATGTGTGACGCATTAAAGTGTATTGCTACAATAAATGGCATCATCACCTCCATTACCCAGTTCATTTTTGTATGATTAGGATAACTATTATAACTATCATCGTTCTCATCGTCATCATTGTCACACTCGTATTATGAGTAAACATTGAAACAAGATTATGACACATTAAAGTGTATTGCTACATTAAATGACATCGTCATCTCCATTACCAAGCTCATACTTGTGTGATTAAGATAGCTATTTTAACTATCATCGTTCTCATCTTCATCACTGTCACTCTCATATTGTGAGTCGTGGTGTCCAGCTGGCGATTGTCCTACACAGTGGAAGCTGGCGGTATCTGGTGATTGCCATATACAGTGGCAGTCTGCCATAGCAGTTGGCTTGTTCAGTTGGACGATGAAGATTAAAGCAGTTCATCATAATTCCAGAGTCATCAGTATGTTGGATCTACTTTTGGTACTTCATTCAAAATCTATCGTTTATGCCAGTTGAGCCACAGGCAAGAAGTTCACCAAGTTCAAACTGTAGTACACAAGTGATATGTGAACTGTTCTACATGTGCTGTATATGGCAATGACCAGCTAGTAAGATAAGCTGAGATGCACCTTGCAGTATTGTTATGTGGGATGAATGTACTGGGTTGAGGGGGGGGGGGGGGACCTTACGACCAAATTTAGTAAATTTAATTTTCTAAACACATAAATTCTGACTACAAAAGTTTCCATTCTGTTAGATACTGCCCAGATTTGATATTTTTCTGGTGGTTACCTGGGTGTTTAACCCACTCTGGCTGAGAATAGGCTAATAGAGTTGATATGTTTTCACATTCGGCACATAAAGTGCTGGAGGGTATTGTCATCCCCTACATCGTCAGTCCATCGGTTCATCCGTTTTGTCAATGTTACCTTGATATTTCAAAAAGTATTCACCATAATGGTACCAAATTTTAATCGGAGGTGCAACTTGTAATGGACCAGTTTCCTATTGAAAACTAGCATCCTCTTATTATTTTTAAACTTTAAATCAAACTTTTTAAGAATTTATTTCAAGGGCATCTGAGTGGCGCACACGGGGACTATGTTACCATATTATCTCCAAAATTATTCCCCATAGCATTACTAAACAATTTGTCACAGGAAAACCTTATGAAGGACCAGGTTCCTATCGAAAACAGGCTTCCTCTGACTATTTCTTAACTTTTCATGAAACTTTTAAAGTATTTATTTGAAGGACATCTGAATGGCGTCAACCCTGACGATGCTACCGCGATATCTCAAACAATTTTAATCGCACCTTTACCATATTTTTGCCAAAGATGCATCTTCTGATGGACCAGGTTCCTATTAAAAACTAGCATCCTCTTGGTATTTGTAAACTTTGTATGAAACTTTAAAGTATTTATGTCAAGGCCGTCTGAGTGGCGCACAAGGAGACAATGTTACCATAATATCTTAACAAGGATCTATCACAGCTTCATAAAATTTTCGTCAGATATTGCTAAAAATAATGATAAATTGAATATTCACAGAAAAAATTGAT
Source organism: Hermodice carunculata (assembly GCA_964020975.1). Lineage (NCBI taxonomy): Eukaryota > Metazoa > Annelida > Polychaeta > Eunicida > Amphinomidae > Hermodice > Hermodice carunculata. The sequence goes on along the minus strand of OZ026614.1, from coordinate 63,910,336 downwards.
GGTGATAGGTTTGGGGAGAGAAGAAAATTAATGTATGTTTAGTTCTATGGTTGAATTTTCAATCATTGACCGAGAGCATGAAATGAATCAAGGCAGATTCAGATAATGTACAAAACCAGTGTATTTATGAACATTATAATTTTCTGTTGTCAATAAAAAAATTATGAAAAAAAGCAATTTTCATTAGAGATGCACATTATAAATGACTATGTTCCTATTGAAAACCAGCTTCTTCTAATTATTTTGAGACTTGTTATAAAACTTTTGAAGTATTTATTTGACGCTCTCTGATCATGATTCAGATTCGGATTCAGATTCTTTTATTCAACAATATATTCAATACATTTCAATTGTTAGGTAATAATGACAGAAATATATATAAACAAATGCAAAACAAAAATAGGAGAAATAGTACATTATTACCACAGAGAACAGATAGTCAGGATGACCCAGCTAAGGATGAAAACATCCGCTCTCGCATGGGCCACCCAAATAAATTTACTTGGTAAGTAAACACCTTGCTTCAGAACAAAGTACCACATGTGTGTTAGGACAGTTGAACATACAAATATACTGTATAAATCCTCATTACAAACAAACCAACTTGGAATAGTACAGGTTTCAGAGTATTGGTCTATGTAGAGTCTTTTAACATATTGAGAGAGAGAGAGAGAGAGAGAGAGAGAGAGAGAGAGAGAGAGAGAGAGAGAGAGAGAGAGAGAGAGAGAGAGAGAGAGAGAGAGAGAGAGAGAGAGAGAGAGAGAGACAATGTTACCATAATATCTCAAGAAAGATTCATCACAGCTTCATCAAATTTTTGGTGCAGTTACACCATATTATGACACCTGCAAAGTCTCCAAAAAAAAAAAAAAAAAATGCAGAACTGGGGAAAAAAACGTTGTGGGCGCCGAGGGTAATTCTTATATGAACGCTAGTTTCTTATTATGAGGTGGGCACTAAACACCTATTGCATGCTTTGAAAAGCTGTAAATTCATGAGCCATTTTGAGCAAATTGTGGCTGTCTTGAATTGTGATGACTACAATGCTATACATTCCCTCATTGATGGCAGCAACAACCAAAATAAAGGCCAAATTTAAATCAACTATTTTAACGCTAAACATTTATAAGAAAGACGGAAAATATAGATAAAATTTTTCAGATATTTTAAATTTTTCGTGTCTAATGATATTCAGGTCTTAGGTAAAAGACATGAATAATGTTCCGGGATGACAAAAGGTTAAAACTTGATTCTTAGATCTATTAAATCGAACATTTTGGACACATTATGTAACATAAAATATCATTATGTTTGGAGTTTGGCGGCCATTTTGGAAAATGGCGGCCATTTTCAATCAAACAGGTTGGCAAAGTGCCAACATGTTTTTTTATGTTCTTTAGGGTATAAATAACATTTCTGAATAGGTGGCATAACATCTTCATCAAAATCCCACGGGACTTAAAATCATGATATATGCTCCCACACTATAGGCTATTGTTACGGACAAATCAAATATAGCATAGATGGCAATAGATCAGATAAGAAGCACAAGAACAAACGGCAGGCCAATACGCACCAAAACTATCTGGTACAGGCTTACAATTAAAAATCGGAGATGCCGAATGTGAGACAAATTTGGCCACACAACGCATGCAGGTTTCAGGCCGACGCGATGGATAGTGGTGGTGGGAGGGTAGGTGAAGCTGAGATTAACGTGTTAGACGCGCGTCAAATAAAAGAGGAGTGGGATAAAAGTATTTTAAGAAGTCAAGAATGTCTTCAGGTTCGTCAGATACATCACCGTCGGTGGACAAATATGTGATTTTCTGTGTTCCAATAAAGAGGGGGTGAAGTGCTTACTGAACAGTATATGTCTACCCTCAAGCCTTGGCTTGAGAAACACAAAAAATCACGAAATAAAGAATACCCCTACATAGGCCTATACTTTTACACACGGATACAGTAGCAGTGACAGTACTACGTGTCACCGTTGACGACAACAAAGTTATGCTTTGTAGGCCTATACCGACTAAGTATACCCATGGATGAGAGGGAGGATGCGATTTCGTCTCCCCACCCCCACCTTCCCACCCCCGGAAAAAAGGTGGGCCTATGCTACGGTAATTGGTGCATTTTGGACACAGTGTCAACTACTTTGAATGCACACTTAAGATTTGTTATACCTATCATAATGCAATTTCGGTACTGGGGGGGGGGGGGGACATGACCCCGAACAAAACACAGGCGGGTGATTTCGCGGATTATTTTTTCAAAAAAACAGCATCCCTTTTTTTTTTTTTTGTCTAAGATGACTATATGTTAACTATAGGTCCACTCACTGTTCGACGTCAGAAAGATGAGCTAGAAATCATAGGCCTAATACAAAAAATACACCTACTGCTGCTATCAATTTCCAAGAACAAGCAAGTATAATCTGCAAAATATATCAATATTTGCTTTAATAAGATGAGGTTTAGCCTCAAATGAATTCCTTGATAAGAAAAACCATGAACATATTTGTTCAACATATTTGTTGGAAAATGTTGAAAAGTTAGGAGGTGTTGGGGACATGGTTAAAATAGACAAATCAAAATTTGGGAGGAAAAGAAAATATGGGAGGGGAACAATTAGAAATGAGGGTGGGCCATGGGTGTTTGGGTGTTTTGAAAGGAGGAGAAAGAACATTTGTGTTTTTAGCGTAGATGACCGATCAAGGGATACTTTATTACTACTAATTCTAGCTCATATAGAAATTGGAAGTACAATAATATTGAATCAATTTGCAAGTTATAATGATTTAAATCAAAATGGCTATCATCACGACACGGTTTATCATTCAGTGGAATTTGTTACAGATGAGGGGATTTACACTTATGGAATAGAGGGTTGGAAAGGAAATATGACACAGAAATTTAAACAAATGAGGGGATGTAATAAACAGCAAATAAATGCTCATCTTGAAATTAATTACAGATTTAATCGTTGCCAAAAAGATGAATTATTTCACTTTTTATTACTGACATTGCAACAATAAACAAAGTACTTGATACATCGGTTAGACCCATGTTGATGCCGAGGGAGCCAACCTATTAAAGGTAAGTACTATTTTTTTACTATAAATTATCAAATATATATTTATGATACGGTCCCCAATAGCACCTGCGACAGCCATCTTGGATCATCGTCAGAAACGCTGATGCTTAATTTACATGTTAGGATCGGTCGGAAGTCATCTCAGATAAGTGATTCGTGTTGCTAATGATTATTTGAAACACTTCCTGAACTTTCGTGAACTTTGAACCATTATTTGTCTTATAGGGGCTAGGGTCCCCTAAAGTTAAATACGGCCCATCGACCTCGGACTAAGGCTTGTGAAACGTTAACAGTTAGCCTAACCACACGTTAAATTGTCGATCGTACAAATAATCTGAAAAACCACTCGAATGAATCAATTTTCCGAAGTAGGCCAATGAATATCCTTTAATTTATACAAAAGACCCTAATGTCACACTTTATGGAATACTTATCTGAAAAAAAAAACAGGATGGAAGAAGTAGTTTACGGTAGAATCTCCACCTGGGGGTAAACTGAGATTTTTTATTGCACACAATCTCTCTCATTTTCCTTACAGAAATGGGTAAAGACACTGTTGTTATTACATAGATTCTTGAACCCCTTTTAGAGTGGACCTACTATTTTCAAATCGATGCGATTTTTTGTCCTCCGAGTTTTTAAGAAAACATTAAAAGTTTCGCTAAAAATGGGGATATGAAACCAGAGAAAAAAGGAAAGAACTCACCAAATCTGCAGATTCAATCGGTGTCCACCTCAAATGTTCAACCCTAGCTTGCTTAAGGTGTTTCCAGCCACAGGAAGGTGGCATCTTATTTTTGTTGCAATATTCGATCAGTGTGGCCAGATGATGATCAAGCCGTTGATTATGCACAATATACTTTGAAATATGCCGGCCCTCAAATTTTAATTTCTCTATTGTCGTGCCACGAGGGAATCCAAAACCAAAACTCTTCCTCTCTGGGTCGCTTTGCTCCTCAAAATGTATGAAATTTATGTAAATGTACCCACGCCTTGGCCTTTTGGGTCTCATTGGGTACTGGTAATGACACTGACTAATTTGCTGCAGACCAATAAAACAAAGAAGCCATAGGACTAGGCGTGGCTGCATTGAACATCTAACAGATCCTTTACGCCCACTAACGCCCACTACACCAAACGGCATCGTGTCATGTAAAATGACTTACTAGTCTGCTTCAGTAAAAACTATCAACTTATGTGTATTTTGAATGACAACGGCATATGTCATCGCCACATTACGTCAGAATACCGGATCTGCGATGTCAATCACACGTGCAAGTACCTCATTTTGCACGTTCCATCACTTGTATCGTCAGGCTCTCACGTGCATCAAATGGGGGGGGGGGGGGTACTCCCATGGCATTGGTTGGTACACTGTATTATGCCTTTGCCTCTACATACTGTATACTTTTTCCAACAAATTCGTATTGAATGGGTCTTTTATCAAAACAAAGACATTTGGTGCAAACATGGTTTAGAAAAACCTACTGTCACTGACTAGCACAGGCCGTCCGAACCTGTCCCATGCAGGGTACTGTTTAAAAATTATTAAGTGCAGCCCCTTAATTAGGCCAGGATTTGGTCAGTGCGTGGCACTATCTACTCGGTGACAGTAACAAATACTGTCTGTGTGTACTACCATGCAGATATAAAGATGTACTCAGTAAAGCAAAAACATTATATAGACAGGGTTCTCTTTCATTCACGTTTGGGTTTGGTAGTGAAAGGACGAAGTAACAGCGGTACGGACAGGGTATAGGTGCAGGGCAGGCGGATCCGGGGGGAGGGGGGAGGTGCGCCCACAACCCCCCCTCCCTTCAAATTATTAGATAGATAAATAAATAAATAAATAAATAAATAAATAAATAAATAAATAAATAAAATGTATTTTTTTAATTAATACTAGTGGCCAGACAATGTCTGGTGGTTAGCGGGGGGTGCGAGTATAGTATAGGGGGGTAAGGGTTCACAGGACTCTTCTCCACTCCAGTCGGCCTGATGATATCACTGGCAACACTCATCGCCAACGCTCTTCCCTGCGACCACAGCCGGCCCAGTGTCAAAGCCCCCCATGATGCATTGCGCGGCCAGATTACTGCGAAGCTCGTTTCCGGTTTGAAACTTCGCCAGATGCAAAACACGCAAACTTTCGTCTGGTAGATTTTCGTTATTTATTTCAACTTGAGGAGATCAGAAAATGAGATGCCTTGAGCATAGATAACACGTTATTTAACGTCAATAATCACGCGACGCACGCTTAATGCACGTGCAGATTTTACGTGCGTTATATCGTAGGTCTAATGCTATCCCCTGGCCATTTTCATAATTAAAAAATAATAAAAAAAATAAAAAATCAAGTTCGAATTGATAAGTTTATCAATCTTAAAAATCATTCACAGATATTTTGTCCATTTGGCTAAGTTATGGGTATTCAATTTCTTATTCCACAGTTTTTATATCGTTCGGCGACAAGTTACACCCTTGTTCATCTTCTCAATTCCAATCACCCAGGCAGAAGTCATTAATCGTTTGTCCATTGTAATAAGATGTTGGCACATGGGTTCATAATACTGTCTTCCATTTTTGAAAAAAAAAAAAGAAAAGAAAAGAAAAATAACATGCACTTAGATCGATTGCAAAACGTAAAACTTAGTTTGTGCTGTCTTCCGTGTCAAATGTAAAAGTACATGTATGTCGGGGAAACAGAAACAACATTTTACCAGCGCATATAATTACAACTTTTTCACGAGCTCACCAGCATGCCTGCGGGCGCTCCTGAAGGCAGTAACAATGCAACCTGACACAAATCGGTAGCCAAACCCTCAAATTTATTCTTTACAGCGTCACCTGGGCATTATCCCACCCCCTTTACGTAAGAGTGCTACTCGCCCACCAGGTCACCAGTGTAGCTCGTGCAAGTATGAAAACACAAGATGGGAGACTGTAAGAGACTGTCAAACCGCTTCAAAGATGGCTACAGAACAAGAAAAGTGATATATGTAAATGTGCCACACAAAAAAAATTGTATTTTTACACTAAATGGGAATATAAAGGTTGTCACATGATTGTAGCTGTATCACCCCTCGAGGTCTGACACAGGGGGTGATACAGCTATAACCATGTGATAACCCATGGATATATGTATATGTATATGTATATATATATATATATATATATATATATATATATATATATATATATATATATACATACATATATATATACATATATACATATATATATATACATACATATATATATATATATATATATATATATATATATATATATATATATATATATATATATATCCTGTAATAGATGAAATTTACGTCTGCTGATTGGTTTAACAATACGAGAGAATTCCCCGTATTCCCTCTTTGGTATCCTTCCTGATCACCAAACAGGTATACGAATTCCGTATACCTGTTTTGCACTCAGGCTCATGAATATCAATGAGCACCGTCAGGGGTATACATAATTCAACATCGTTTTGGACCTGATCACCAAACAGGTATACAAATAGGAGACATTCATATTTAACTGCGATCCTGCTCACTTCCTGTGTTGCCGGCGTAACAGACTGATACTTCCATTGGGGTCAGGGCACATTTGTATCATATACTACATAGACATCCATTAATAATACCCTTTCAACCAAAAGAAAGCCCATTTGTAATTATTTTAGGCATCCTTCATGTTTCAATTTATATGTTAATACCTTTTTCTAAGATTATTGTGTGTTTGTGTTGTTCATTTTGTAAGAAAGAACCTTTGACCAAGCTAAATATATGGATCTGTCCTGATGCAGGTGGCTCCCTCTTTTGCTCAATAGGTGTTAGAGTAGGACCGCATTTAGATATGAATACATCCTATTCTGTATACCTGTTTTGCAATCAGGCTCATGAATCAAATGATTGATATCAGTTAAAAAAGTTGAGAAAAAAAAGACTTTGTAGCCAATTCTAGTATTCTACATGTTGTTAACAGGTTGATGTTATTTAACTCTGGACACTAAGCATTTTGTAACTCAATGTATGTAGAGCTTATATATCGGCTCTTGGGGCCCAAAAGGTTATTAAATTGTGATGTTTTTCACATTTCTAGTCCTGTTTCAAGATAAAATCGTCACTACATGTCTGTTCAGGGGAAATAAAAAAATATCCTCGTGAAAAGATTTGTATCCCATTCAGCCGTTGGCTTCATGGGATACTAATCTTTTCACGTGGATATTTTCTTGTATCCCGTGAACAGACAGGTAGCACCTAATAATAATAATGATAATAATAATAATAATAATAATAATAATAATAATAATAATAATAATAATAATAATAATAAAAATAATATATATATATATATTGCATACCTGGGCAAAACACGTGTTGTCCCTTTGCCAGCGTGCAGGACACGTATATGTACAACAGCGACTGTCAAAAACAGAGAGAAAGTGAAAGTTGGCTACAAATACCGTTTAGAGGAATTTCGAATCAACAAAAAGAATCTGATTCAGTTTTTTTCCATTTTAGATCAAAGCCGTCGTTCTTTCACACAAAACAGAAAAACCTTGATTCAGTCTATGTTTTTTTCAAACAAAATTAAGCCTCCCCCCCAAAAAAACCCAAAACAAAATGTACCACTATTACGATTAACTGTAAAAGCACATCCAAAATCTGTAGATATCACAAATTAAGCATAAACCCAAACAGGAAAGTGATTACTCATATTATTTAACAAGCGCCTGTTTCACACTTGAATATTAAAACTACGCTAAAAATAAAAACTCAATAGTCATTTAGGTAAAAATTAACCCATTGTGGGTGTTAATTGTTAAAAATGATGACACAATAAAACGGAAACGTTACTTCATATGTATAAACAAAAATACGCTAAATGTAAAAACATATGACAAGAGATGACAAGAACAGTATATTTGTAGTCAGATTGATTCTTTTTGTGCCAAAGTAGTCCTTCTTAGCTCTGCTGACCAAAGTTTGCAGACCTTATGATATCACTCGTCTGTCTGTCCGTCCATCGGTCTGAAAACTTTTGCGTATCAAGCTCGATATTGGTGGCCCCACCTGTGGACTAAAATGTGAAAATTCTGAAAATGCGGTACTTGAAGAGGTTTTCTTGAATTATCATGAAAACATGGTAGAAAGGTAAATCAGGCAAAAACAAGTAACGCACCAAAATGTGGTAGCGCCATCTAATGTGGTACAAATGATATAGACATGGACCAAAATGTGTTGAAAATACAGTACACTCAATACGTTGAGAAAAAATACGGCCAATGATACCAAATGAATCACAAATGTGTATCATATACAGAAGTTTTATATTACATGTGAAAGACCTTGAACTACTCAAGTTTCTCAACGTCATGGAAGGAATATGTTTCGGGAAATGTTTTTTTTTTTTTTTTTTATGTGATTTTCATTACATCTGAAATTGTGCACATGTATCAATATCCCATTACAAGATAAATGCAGACAAAAGTCTAAGACGCCAGTAGTCATGGTGGCACCACTGGTAGTAGTAGTGGAAATGCTCAGGGGCATTTGATTTCGATACGGCTTCTTGCCCCACTCGACTTTATGGCCTCCTTTTTGCCCCCACAAAATTATTGAAACAAAATTTGGATTGGGAGTGACAAACTGCGCAGAATTTTCTTTAGACAACAATAACAACAGATAACAATAGTGGGCCTACACATAATGCCTGTGAGATTTGTGACATTGCATTGATCAGGAGACTGTCCCTATAAAGTTTACCTGACCCGCAGCCAGGAAACCCACCTTGACATGCTAGTAAATAATTAAAGCCATTCAGGCCTATCACCTAAGGCCAGAGGCCAGTTTTTTACATTCGGCGTATTTTTAATTGTTCACCTTTATTTACACTCAGGATAGATTTTCACATTTGTGACCAAAATGACGTTGACCCGTTGACCACGGGCTTTGACCGTGGTTTTTACATTTAAGCGTGCAGCAAACGCCTTTTAAAGCAGACTGGTCAAAAGGTAACGCAGGTGTCCTAAGATGAGCTCAGAGAGGACAGAAACCTCGCGTAGAGCAAAAGGGTTACCTGTAGAAATAAAGCTACATGGAGGTGACAAACTTTTGATTATGGGTATTTACAGAAGCCCAAACTCAAGCATAGATAACAATGGCCTGCTAAATAAGCTGATCCAAAAATGTACAAGGCTTGGGTATTCTCATTTGCTGATACTAGAAGACTTTAATCACCCAGATATAAAATGGACTGACAAGGGTGGCTCCGCTCCAACACGGATTAATGAAGCAGGAAAATTTTTAGAGGCATTACAGGATTCGTACCTATGCCAACACGACACTTTCAACATAAGGCATCAAATTAACCAAGAATCTAACATTTTAGATTTGATACTAACAAATGAAGATAATATGATAAATAACCTGGAAGTTAAAGCACCCATTGGAAAGAGTGACCACCTTGTGATCACTTTTGACTACAGATGTTATACCCAAGAAACTTGAAACAAGAAAACATGTTACCAATATTCAAGGGGAAATTACACTCAAATGAATAAAGATCTTCAGATGGACTGGGCATCATTTCTAAGGGATAAAGATGTTGAAGAATGCTGGAAAATTTTCTGTACAATTCTCAAGAATGCACAAGATAAGAGCATTCCTCAGAAAAACTTTACAAATGGACGGAAAATAAAGCAAATTGGATCAACCAAATGGCAAATTCCAAACAAACTACGCAAGAAGGACAAAATGTGGAAAAAGTACTGCGAAACAGAGTCTTACCAAAACTATGTAAAATACACAAAAGCTCTAAACCAAGCAAGATGGGCTACAAGACAGGCCATGAAAGGGTATAAAAAGCAAATAGCTAAGAACATAAAGAAAAACCCTAAGCTTTTCTGGAAATATATCAAGTCTAAGTCCAAAACAAGAGACAGTATTCCTGATCTGGTATGGGAACAGATGACTGTAGTTAATAACCACGAAAAATCTGAAGTCTTAAATGTTTTTTTGTCAGTACATTTACTGAAGAAAAACTGAGAACCATCCCAGAACCTATGCCAGCAGAAATCACACACTTATTGGAGAACTTGGATGTCAACTCTGATGATATTTTAAAAAGACTAACAATCTAAATGTCAACAAATCTGCGGGACCAGATAAAATGCACCCAAAAATATTAAAGGAAGCGGCTGAATCAATAGTCTTGCCGCTGCATATCATCTTCAACAAGTCTTTACAATCGGGGACTATGGAAGTGACTGGAAACAGAGCCATATAACAGCCATACACAAAAAGGATTCAAAAAAGCTACCTCAAAATTATAGACCAGTCAGTCTTACCTCGGTTGTGTGCAGAATTTTTGAGGGAATCATAAGAGATCACATTGTGGACCATTTTACACGAAATGATCTATTTACCACGCATCAGCATGGTTTTCGACATGGCAGATCTACTATCACACAACTGTTAGAATCACTGGTCATGTGGACTTCATGGCTTGAGGAAGGATATCTGTTGATGTCATCTATCTTGACTTCCAAAAAGCCTTTGACTCAGTACCAATACAACGTCTACTGGTAAAAATAAAAAGTTACGGCATCACCGGAAACATATTGAAATGGATTGAATCATTTTTAATGCTGATGCTGCTAAATTATCTAAGCCGGTGTTAACTTTTCAGGATTGTGAAGCAATGCAAGTAGATGTCCAACAACTTGAAAACTGGGCAGATGTTTGGCAGATGAAGTTTCATCTTAGTAAATGTACTGTGCTACGAATTGGAAAAAATCATCCAGACTTCCAATACCAAATGTCAGGCACTGGTAAAGATGTACCTCTGGATATAAAAACTTGCGAAAAAAAAACTGACGAATCTGGATAGACAAAAATTTAAACTTTGAATTTCGTATAACAGAGATGGGTAAAAAAGCTAATAAGATCACTGGTCTCATATGGAGGACATTTGAGTATGTAGACGTGGAAGTATTCAAGCTGTTGTACACATCAATGATCAGACCACATCTAGAATATGGAGCTCCCGTATGGTCACCTCATGTGTGGAAGTTAGCCGACCTAATTGAATCAGTCCAAAAGAGAGCTACAAAAAGGATCCCGAAATTTGGAAATTTCACTTGCGCTGAAAGACTGAAAAGACTGAAAATCCCATCACTGTTGTACAGAAGACTTAGAGGAGACCTAATTTATAGATACAAGTATATACACGACCTTTACAAAACAACCAAATGTTTACCCCCAATCAATGAGGATATCATATTGAGACGACACAACCTAAGACTTACAAAATTAAGAACAAAAACAAATACTAGGATGTACTTTTTTCGCAATAGAATTGTAGACTGATGGAACTCGCTGCCTAGGGAGTTAGTAAATGCACCTTCAATAAATTCCTTCAAATCAAGGCTAGATATTCATTTCAATGCCAACCCTGTGGTCTATGATCACAGGGCATTGGACAATCCCCAGAGGACTCAGATGTCTGTATATTAATTAAGAGCAGCTTACTTTGGAATTTTTTTCCTACATAGCTGAATAAATCTGTTATCTGTTTGGTCCCATGTGTGCTGGTGTATGATTGACTGAAAGTTCTTGTTGCCAATGAGAGAGATCGAAGCTGGGTTACCAATCTGTGTTTGGTCAAAATTATGACTGCAAAATCTTTGCTGGATACCAAAAGCACCGGTGGAAGCAACTTTGGTCAGGTTTCACGATTTGTGAAAATTAACTCTGTAGGTAGAATAAAAAAGGAAGTAGATCAAGGAACATGGTCTAATTGACAGTTGGAAACAGTAGACATAGGCCTACGACTAGTTAATGCTACCGAACGAACTTGATTCAGGATGGGATGCCCGTTTGAATTTGGCGCCGAATTGGCTTCTGTGGGCGTGTTGCCACACACACACACACACACACACACACACACACACTGACACACACACACACACACATATATATATATATATATATATATATATATATATATATATATATATATATATATATATATATATATATATATATATATATATATGGATTTAAAATGGGTTATCAGTGTGACATACCTGTAAAATAGTTTTGGAATAAATTGGCTGGTTGCAGTGTATTTGTATGTCCAGAAACGGTGAAATAGTGTCAAACGTGAAGTAGGATGGGGGTCCAGATGTGAGCTACGTTTAGGCCTATAAGACAAAATTACCTGAGTCGTTAATCTGTCAAACCGAATCCCCGGAGTTGTTTGCCTGCCTGATCACCCAAGCGCGCGGGTGATCAGAGGCGCAGGCAGGCAAAGCACGAGGGGAATTCGGTTTAGACAGATTAACGACTAGGGTTATTCTGTATTTATCCCATAAATATGTAGTCCAGAGGAACCACGGACGGACCGTTCTGCACCGTGTAGAATTTATTGCCGATCCATACGCCCGTGTAGAACGGTCGCGTGCATGCCTTACTTTCGCGCTGACCACTTTTTCAGGCGTGCGCACCTTGGATGTTGATTTATCGTCTGCTGCGGTATTCGTTGTTGATTGCTGTTTCGACACAGCACTATTTATGTGAAATGGTGAATACTCTGGACTACACATACATGTGATAAAAATTAAACAACACTCTTGCAATTACCTGGCCGTAAATTCTGCATGACACTCGCGTACCCCTGGAGCGGCAGGATACACTAGATGGCCTGCCTACGGCGGGCTGCATCTCATGTATCCTTCCGCTCCACGGGTACGCTCGTGACATGCAGAATTTACGGCCAGGCACTCACACTCGTGTAGTTTTATTATTTTATCCCCTACGGTCCATTAAGAAAGAAAAGAAAAAAAAAACATTTATATCACTTGCAACTTTTTATTTCACTACATTACATGGGACTTTGACACGGTCATGCCGCGCGTATGAACATAAAATTTAACAAAAAAGAAAAGCGGTCGACCACAGGCCTAATGGGGTATTTTTTGAGCGACCGTCGCTTCAAACAAAACTCTCGACGAAAAGGCGATTTTTTATTATTTATATATTGAATAAATTTGGTGAAGAAGAGAATTAGAAGGGCATGTTGACTTGGAACATTGCACCAGCAAACATTCCAAAGTATGCACCCCTGGAGCTCAACTGACTATTGGCCGTCACAGCGTCATATTGGCCCCATCACTGACGGTAGCATTGCCAGCATTGCCCGAAGGAACAAATGGCTTCCTGCCACGCCAGCTGGGACAAACGATGAAGACAGAGTCTGGGGAGTGTTTTGGACAGATGTTAGCGGTCACTGAAAAGAAGAATAATTTCCCTGGAGAAGGCTGCATGTGGCGTGCTGTTGATTTCGGCTTCCTGTTGCATAACTGTTCACGGACTGCGCATATATGCACCCGCTACGCTGTTGAATAATGCCGTAAATGGTTATTGGTTGGCGGGACACTTGGATGTAAAAGTCAACTACACATCGTGCGTCTTACAGAGTGCATGGTTTTTCTGCCGATCATCAGTCGTGCATTTTTGGCCCTAATTTGCATCACAGAATCAAGTTTATTCTAACCCACTGGCTGGGATTTATACTACGGACCATCAGATTTTCGGCCGTGATTTAGGCCTATGCCTATTATTATTGTATTTGTGTCCTTTTGCCCAGAACCACTTCCTAGTAGGCCTTGTCATTGCTCGATTCCGCAGTCCGAACTCGTTACTCTCCATAAGCTAACCTGTCTCTGTCTAATTATGGCAAGGTAATAAGGCGAGTTTGGATCTACCAAGTAGGCCTATTTGGAAAACCAGATCTCTGATTTTTACAAATATGGTAAAAACTAGTCTCACCCATGGGATATTGTCATTAATATGGCATATGCCATATCCCATGGGTTTCAATGTAATATGGTACAAAGTAGGGAATAAAAAACTTTTCTGTGTAGGCGCTCCATCTGACGACGTTGTGGTTCTAGGCCCACCCTCCCCCTTTTTTTAGCACGAATGACCGACTGCACAGATGGGTAAACTATACGAATAGGCCTGTACTACTCTCTTTGAATGAGGTCAATACATGGTTCTAGGGACCTGGTAACACCAATATTCAGCAAGGCCAAGGCCGCGTTGAATATTTGTGTTCTCAGGTCCCTAGGACCATGTTTTGACCGAATTCAAAGACTATAATTATTTCATTAAATGATCTTGTGATCAGACTGGTCACCCATGATGATAGGCCTATACACACGTAAATGGGCTTGAATCCCTGTAGAACAGCAGGAAAACTGGCGTGTTACACTTACAGTTTGTTAGTTGCGACTTGTGTTGCTACGGCGAGGTGTCGCCTGAACCAGTTCATTCGACATTGCAAAATGCATGCCTAGGAGAGTTTGGATGATATAAAGTCACAGACGGAATTGCCAAAGCAAAGCTAAAGACTAATTAAGTACGGGGGTATCTGGAGGCAGTAAGTGAAGACAGGTGGTGCAGGAAAGTTTACAACGAAGTCGTCAAGGAACAAGCAAGATAAGTGAAAGACATAGCCTAAATAAGTTACCAGAAAGATATGAACTGAAAGGATATGATGAGGTTAATGATTGGAAAGTGTTTATAAGACTGTTAGAGAAGGGTGGCAGAAGGACTGGAAAAGAGTAGCCAGGAAAAACGGAACATTAAAAGCGTCCAAGTAGTGTGGGGGCATACGGAGTCCCGTGGGCTTTTAATGAAGATTTTATAAAACCTATTCAGAAATGTTAAATACATCTGAAATAACATACAAACATGTTGGCACTTTGTCAACCTGTTAGATTCAAAATGGCTGCCATTTTTCAAAATGGCTGCCAAATTTCCAATTTTTGGCCAATTACAGGTTCCTTAAAGGCCCTTGCAGTATAACGCACCTTATTTGGGTATTTATTTTCATAACACGCGGCTATAAAGTTGGATTTTTATCTTCAAATTGAATCTTAGTCAATTTAGGCTCATATTTGTCTTAAAAGTATCAAATCATTGGATCAAAAGAATGTACACCGAACCAAGATAAATGACAGTTGGTGTCTGTCCTACACAGTGGAAGCTGGCCGTATCTGGTGATTGCCATATACAGTGGCAGTCTGCCATAGCAGTTGGCTTGTTCAGTTGGATAATGAAGATGAAAGCAATAGATCATAATTCCAGAGTCATCAATATGCTGGATCTACTTTGGGTACTTCATCCAAAATCTATCATTTATCCCAGTTGAGCCACAGGCAAGAAGTTCACCAAGATAAAACTGTAGTACACAAGTGATATGTGAACTGTTCTACATGTGCTGTACATGGCAATGACCAGCTAATAGGATAAGCTGAGATGCACCTTGCATTATCATTAGGTGGGATGAATGAATTGGGTTGAGGGTGGAGGGGGGGGGGGAACCTTACGACCAAATTTAGTAAATTTCATCATCTAAACACATAAATTCTGACTACGAAAGTTTCCATTCTGTTAGATACTCCCCAGCTTTGATATTTTTCTAGTGGTTACCTGGGTGTTTAACCTACTCTGACTGAGAATAGGCTAACAGAGTTGGTATGTTTTTACATTCGGCACATAAAGTGCTGGAGGGCATTGTCTTCCCCTACATCGTCAGTCCATCTGTTCATCCGTCTTGTCAATGTTACCTTGATATTTCAAAAATATTCACCATAGTAGTACCAAATTTTTATCGGAGATGCAACTTGTAATGGGCCAGTTTGCTATTGAAAACTAGCATCCTGTAATAATTTTTAAACTTTAAATCAAACTTTTTAAGAATTTATTTCAAGGCCGTATGAGTGGCGCACAAGGGGATGATGCTACCATATTATCTCCAAAAATAGTTACCATAGCTTTACTTAACATTTGTCACAGAAGAACCTTATAATAGACCAGGTTACTTTCGAAAACAGGCTTCCTCTGATTATTTCTTAACTTTTTATGAAACTTTTAAAGTATTTATTTGTAGGCCGTCTGATGGGCGTCAACTCTGACGATGCTACCGCGATATCTCAAACAAATTTTATTGCACCTTTACCAAATTTTTGTGAGAGATGCATCTTCTGATGGACCAGGTTCTTTTTAAAAACCAGCTTCCTCTTGGTATTTATAAACTTTGTATGAAACTTTAAAGTATCAATTTCAAAGTCGTCTGAGTGGCGCACAAGGAGACAATGTTACCATAATATCTCAACAAGGATCTATCACAGCTTCATCAAATTTTCATCACAGATTGCTAAAAATAATGATAAATTGAATATTCACAGACAATATTGATAGTGATAGGTTTGGGGAGAGACGAAAATTAATGTATGTTTAGTTCTATGGTTGAATTTTTAATCATTGACCAAGAGCGTGAAAAGAATCAAGGCAGATTCAGATAATTTACAAGACCAGAGTATTTATGAACATTATAATGTTCTGTTGTCAATAAAAAACATATAAAAACAGAAGCAAATTTCATTAGAGATGCACATTATAAAGGACTATGTTCCTATCGAAAACCAGCTTCATCTCATTATTTTGAAACTTGTTATGAAACTTTTGAAGTATTTATTTGACGCTCTCTGATCATGATTCAGATTCAGATTCAGATTCAGATTCTTTTATTCGACAATAAATTCAAGACATTTCAATTGTTAGGTAATAATGACAGAAATATATATAAACAAATGCAAAACAAAAAATAGGAGAAACAGTACATTATTACCACAGAGAACAGATAGTCAGGATCACCCAGCTAAGGATCAAAACATCCGCTCTCGCATGGGCCACCAAAATAAATTTACTTGGCAAGGTAACACCTTGCTTCAGAGCAAAGCACCACATGTGTGTTAGGACAGTTGGACTGACTGAGACAAAGATAACATAATTACATACAAATATACTTTATGAATCCTCATTACAAACAAAGCATTTTTGAATAGTACAGGTTTCAGAGTGTTGGTCTATGTAGAGTCTTTGAGAGAGAGAGAGAGAGAGAGAGAGAGAGAGAGAGAGAGCGGGAGAGAGAGAATGTTACCATAATATATATATATATATATATATATATATATATATATATATATATATATATATATATATATATATTTATATATATATACATATCTTTATTCGTACAAAGTACACGTATTACATAGCAATAGTACAAATGATATATTCCTTTGTTGAGGTTTAGTTTACAACAAAGTCATGGTGCAAAATAAGTGCGTAGCTGCATCACTAAACGTTCAGTCAGTGCAAAGGGTTATGATCAGGTCCTGTGTTTCTTGGTGAGATAAAAAAGAAAAGTCTCCACTGTCTCTTGTTTCAATGAGATCGCGAATCAATTGACTGTGTATAATGTCCTCCTCACATATGGAACCAAAGGCAACATCTTGGACGGAGCTGACGACATCTGAAATTTCAACAAATTGGGCATTTTGTTTTGGAACTCCATATATATGGCGCACATAATTAATGGTGTTACATACTTGGGATCGACTTCCCTGCATCGCTAGCCTGCTACACAATTGAACGCAATTATTAGGGCTAACAAGACATTTTCGAAAGAAATTCATGAATCTAGAATGTAACTGACACTCTACTGGTAAGTCCTCACATATTAAACTGAGAAATCGGTTGTGGGTATTACCAGGGACACCAAAAATTCGTCTGATACACTTACGCCATGCCGTGAAAAACTTTGTTACGTAGGAAGATGAAAAATCCCAAAGGACACAGTCGTGTATTGACATGCAATATGATTTAAAAAGTCTGTATTTGACCTTGGAAGATGCATGTCCAAATTGAGAAATAAGTATATTACATCTGCTATACAATTCAGCTATGGCTTGGTCTACCTGCCTTTTAGGAATATCTTTGCCGAACGGCGAACCTAAATGAGAATCACTTAGAACATGTTGAATCTCACCACCCTCAAAAGACATATTATCAAGACATGCATCACTCCCGAATGCAATAATTTTACTTTTGCTCGGATTAAATACAACTTTATATTCTGTGCTAAAATTGGAGCATACAGACATCATTTTTTGCAGAGCAACCCTTGTAGGAGCCATAAGAATAATGTCATCTGCGTAGCTGATAGCTCCGAGAAATTGTTTTCCCACGTGACAGCCAAGGCCGGTTTCTTTTAGTCTCTTCAGTAATTCATCATAGTATATAACAAACAGTATGGGAGATAAGACACCACCTTGTTTAACACCATTGCTAACTGAAAAGGCGTCACTCAAAATATTTGACCATCGAACTCTAATTCTCTGTGACGTGTAAAATAACGCAAGAAACCTGGCAATAAGAGGACACAACCCTTTCTGGCGCAATAATTCGAAAAGTTTAACATATTCGACACGATCGAATGCCTTCGTGGCATCTAGTAGTAGTGCGTATGTGTTCCCTCCACCATTACAGTAGTACTGAATAACTTCATTAACAAGAAATGTACACTGAGTAGTTGAATGACGAGATTTGTATGCAAATTGTAAATCAGAACTACATAATATATCACAGTTTTGGTTTATAATAACCCAGTCTAGCATCTTTCCAATTACGCTGCTGAGTGCAATTCCCCTGAAATTGTCAGAATTCTGTAGAGATTTTCTTTTGTTTTTCAGGATGGGAATGACAGTGGATAGAACGAGACCATCTGGCGAAACGCCATGCCGAATCATAGTGCTGGAAAGTAATGCTAAATACAAAAACAACTTATCTGTACCATGTTTTAAATGATCTGTGTAATGACCGGAGTCTCCGTCCGATTTACCGTATTTCAATGAAGTAATGGCATTTTTTACTTCCTGCAAAGTTACTTCATGTCTATTATAACAATTGGAATGCACGCAGCACTTCAGTTTAATATCGTTATCAAAACTATCCAATAACTTCGACATTTTATTCTTGTCATATGCAACACTGTTGTACAACGCCTCGTATTTATTTGCAAACAGCTCGCCAATATCTGCTTTAGAATTTATGCCATCGACACAGCAGGGTAATGCTGAAGATTTGCCCCGTACCTTCTTTACCTCATGCCAGAAGTTTCGGTTCTTGTTGGACAATATAGCTTCAGCCATTTTGTTAGCTACGATTCTATCCTTGTTGATTTTTGCTAACCTAACTGCATGATGATACTGTGCTCTCGTGCGACGGCGAATGTCAGCTAATACGCCGTTATGGGGACGGTTGTTTTCCTTCCAGATAGAGTGCCAGAAAATGGAGCGCTTGCGATAATCTTCAACGTATTCGCTCCATCCAGGTATAACTTTGTTACATGTGGGACTGGATTTCGCGATTGTGTTGTCGCTAGATGAAATACAAGCATGAACTATTCTGTCATGAAAAGTATGAATCTCCTTTGTATGCCTTTCACAAAAATAGTCATCACAATAAATCGCCTCAAAAGGAACGTTAATCTCTTCTAATTTTTCATCAAGAGTCAGCTGATATTCCTTCAGCTGCGCAGTGGTCGCTTCCTTCCATTTAGGGACAACTGGTGACTCACTCTGCTCTTGAGAATGGTTTACATTAAGCTTTAGCTCTAACGACAGTGCAGCATGATCGGAAAGATTATCACCCTCATGCAGGGATTCATATTTGCTAATCATGGTGAAAAGATTACCAGTTACAACAAAATGATCAATTGTGGACTTGGAATTTGACATCTTGCTTTGAAATGTGAACTCCACGGCTGAAAATGCATGATTTAGAGCACATGAAAAATTATGATTCTGCAAGAAATGTTTAAGTTTAGAGGTATGGGGAGAATTGGTCCGATGTAGATCGGTGTTAAAGTCCCCGCCCACAATTATGTGGTCGACATTACATTCGATTGCAATACGATCAATTTCATTCAATACCTCTTAATATTCAGTTGTGTTGGTGTGTGCATTATCACATGGCATATAAACATTAAATAGTAACAATTTGACACCATCAATAGCAAGAGTTACGGAGCATAGTCTCCGGGAATTACACGGTATAGGCGTGACATGACATAGCAGTGAGTTTTTCCAAAGAATGGCGCAACCGCGTGTCAAGAAGGATTCATCACAGCTTCATCAACTTTTTGGTGCAGTTACACCGTATTATGAAACCTGCAAAGTCTCAAAAAAATGCAGAATTGGGGGAAAAAACCGTTGTGGGCGCCGAGGGTAATTCGTATCTGAACGCTATTTTCTTATTATGAGATGGGCACTAAACACCTATTCAATGCTTTGAAAAGCTGTAAATCCATGGGTTATGTAATCTCTGATTAGCTCTCATCTATAATTGTTGTTCAAAATGTTTTCTGTGGACAAAAGTTAATTTAAGACATGAAAGGAGATGACTTTCTATATAGTTGGCCACTTTTGGGGCAATTAGAGGACTAAACCCCAGAATTTATGGGGTTAATCAAGAATATCTAGAGACCTTGCTGCAGTCATTGTGCAAAAAAGTCTTTGCAAATAAATGTGTATGGATTATGGCAAGAATGTGTTCAGTCTTTCAATATAAATGAAGACTCAGCAAGTACTCTAAAAGCACTTCGGACACTATTTTTCCAAGCAGTTAGCTAATGCAGATCCACGCATCAGCATGCCAGCGCCATGCATTAGTCCACCACTTAAGCTACTATACAGGGGATCATTCTGTCAACACACCAATACTACCATACAGACCTGCAAAATACATTCAAACAACGGGTAAGTTATAATAGGGAACAATGATTTGAACTGATGATCTTGGGTCTGATAAGGAAAAAGTATTGATCTAGACTAAAAGGGTAATGAGAGATATAGTTAAATACCAACAAGTTTTGATGCATAGATTATATGCATGCATTGTTTTTAGCATATCAGCCATCTTGAAATTTGGTTGGTAACAACTGGTGTTAAGTTTCAATATTGAAAATGGTGACACAATGTTGTTACATGATTGGAGTATGATATATAACTCTTAAATAATGTTAGTTGGAGAATATTGGTTCTTTGTGTAAAATAACATAGCAGCTTGTGGGGGGGGGGGGGGGGGTGGCGGTGGGGCAGCCATTTTGAGGAAATTTTGGTTATCTTGAATTGTGATAACTACAGTGCTATACATACCCTCATTGATGCAAATAACAACCAAAATAAAGGCCAAATTTAAATCAACTATTTTAACACTAAACATTTATAAGAAACACCGAAAATATAGATAAAATTTTTCAAATATTTTAAATTTTGGTGTCTAATAATATTCAGGTTTAAAGTCGAAGAGATGAATAATGTTCTTGGATGACAAAAGGTTAAAATTTGATTCTTAGATTTATTAAATTGAACATTTCGGACACATTATGTAACATAAAATATCATTATGTTTGGAGTTTGGCGACCATCTTGGAAAATGGCGGCCATTTTGAATCTAACAGGTTGGCAAAGTGCCAACATGCTTTTTTATTTTCCTTAGGGTATAAATAACATTTCTGTATAGGTGGCATAAAATCTTCATCAAAATCCCACGGGACTTAAAATCATGATATATGCTCCCACACTAAAAGTACTGGAAAGTGTACAAGGTACACGAAAAGACAAAGAAAAGTGTGGGCTGGGATGGAGGGTAGGCACCCAGGCTTCTTTTTCAAAATAGGAGTTACGACATGAATGATCAATCTAGAAAAGAGAAAACTGAAGTGGACAACTGGTACTAATGGAAAATGTGAGGTATGTAGAGAAGAGACAGATGAGATTGTGGATCATTGGCTGTTGTGGGGTGATGCATATAGAGATATATAAGAGAATTATTTTTCCAGAAAATGGCACAGGGAAGACTATAGTAACAAGGGTCTAGAAGAGGTTCCGTGTTTGCAGGAAGAGGAACGGGTGGCATGGGTTTTAGGTTTGAACGTTGGTTTTTTGGGAGGTAGGACAGGTACTAAAAATTAACAAGACAACCTGGTAGGGTGCTGGGAAAAAAGAAAGGAATCGATAGAGTTAGATAGGAACAGGGTATATTAGAATTTTAGAGTGCAGGGAGGAAAGGGAATGGTGGTAGTCCTTACAAGGGCTCCCATGGGGTCCCCCTAGGAAATGACTGAGCGTTAGAAGCGGCGATAGGGTGTGTGAAGTAAAGTTTTATTTATTAATTTTTTTTTTTGGGGGGGGGGGGCACTACAAGCGATGAGTATAAGGGGATATATCCAGGACCAGGGCCCCACCACAGCTGTAAAATAGGTTGTGGTGGACCCTTTGCCTCGACTCTGGTCCTGAAAAACATGGCAGTAGGAGCTGATTAGGATAACCATAGTTTTCTCTGCATCATCTACTTTTTTTCTTTCCTTTCTTTCCCAGGCCACCTGTGTCACACAGGACCGCGGCATAAAAGCGGGGAACCACAGGAACATTATATAATGAATTAAATATACAATGCACGATCGCACCGGCATATTGCAATGTGATCAATTGAACGACACGGTGACGTAAAGCTAAAGGGATATTTTTACATTCAATCTTACTTTGAACATTGCAAGTATAGGAGAGAGCCTGGTGTGTTAGGAGACAATAGCACATTAGCCTTGTGTGTTATGGAACCATAATACATATGTCCTGCCTACATTCCAATAAGCCACGCCTGCCCGGGTTTCCAGAACTTAACACTTGAAGTTCAAGCATGTTCAAGTTGAACATGCTCGGCAAATCTGCTTTTAGTCGTTTTTTCTTAATTCCATGCATTAAGTTTCTAAATTTCGTGTAACTGAGCAGAAAAATTAAGAGGGAAATGTAAATATAAGCAATGATGGTCGCTTTTGTGCGTGTTATGCCTATGGCATTATAACGCGGGTGATTGAAGCTGGCATCAGTCGAGGCGTACTGGCGTGCACCACGTCGACGATGTCAGCTTCAATCACGCGTGTCATTATGCCATAACATACACAAAATTGACCCTCATTTCTTAATAAGTGGTTCACAAGCGGTTCAATTTTTTAACATGACCACCAGTCACTAAACTGTCCAGTGACTAACTGTATTGACCACTGAGTGACATGCACGTCACACTATTATACACATATTGCCTGTTCTACCGGGTAATAGTCCAAATCCATGTACCCGAGAGGTGGTGTCCAAGCTTGACCATTGCCCACAACCTTTGCCTTTGCTTGCGGGCAAGCTGGAAGACCACCACCTCTAGTCTCGGGTAGGCCTACATGGATTTGGACTATTGACCAGTAGAACCGGCTATATATGTTTGATTAAACTTTGCAAAAATTCAACATATATATGGAAACAAACATTTCAGTGTTTTGAAGACACACTTCAAGTAACAGTATCCACGCAGTGAACACGTGGCTTGCATCCAGTGCTGCAGGACTAGCTTGCTCTCTGAACGAGGCGAGGGAGGAAAGTTTCCACTTTAGGTGTGAGAAGAGCAGGAGGGTGGAGGTTTTGGAGGCACAGCTGGCAGCCCTCAAGATAGAGTTAGAGGAGGCTAGGGATAATTTAAGGGCTGCAGCTGGTGTGATGGAGGAGATCCAGGATAGGGTAGAGCAGGTTGAGGGGGGGCAGCATAGGAGGAGAGGACAGGAGGGAGGTGAGGATGAAAGGAGGCAGAGAGTGGTAGGGCCCAGCGGGAGGGGGAACAGGAAGGGGGGGAGAGATCAGGAGGGAGGCGAGTTATGAGGGGAGGCAGAGAGTGACAGAGCCTAGCGGGACGGGGGGACAGGAGGGCCCTAGAGAGGCAGTGGTGATAGGGAGCAGCATAGTGAGGTAGATAGGGTCTTCTGTAGGGCAGACAGGGAACATAGGGTTACGGTGTGCCTTCCAGGGGCCAAGATTAGGGATGTTGAGGAGAGGCTTGAGGGGGTTGTGAGCAGTAGTGGAGAGGGTCCGAGAGTCATTGTGCAGGTCGGCATAAATGATCTTTCGGACAGGGAAGAGCAGGGGGAGAGAATAGAGACAGAGACAGTGTTAGGAAGGTACGGGAAGCTTGTACCCTTTAAATATTCCGTATAAATTAGGTGGAACTCTTATATAGTGTGTTGATGTTTCTATACAAGTACTTTGGTGCCAGGCTCACATTTACTGTTCACTTATATTACCCATAATTTCTTGCAACATATGCACACTGTTTGAATGTACTTGCAATGTACTTTTAACTTCTCATTGCTGAATTAAAGCTTAAGTCAAGTTTTCCACAGTAAACCCTGAGTGTGCAATGCGCGCAGAGTGCTCCTAGGAAAGCTGCAGATTTTGATTATAGAACCATAATATTGATGGGAATGCGATCAATGATGGTTACCTTTAGGGCTGAAAGAGGTAACAGTACATGGATTGGAATTTCGTAATCAAAATTTACCTTCATTTAATACAAGCACAGTAATACTCTCTCTCTCTCTCTCTCTCTCTCTCTCTCTCTCTCTCTCTCTCTCTCTCTCTCTCTCTCTCTCTCTCTCTATCTGTCTCTCTCTGTCTCTCTCTGGTCATTTCATGAGGTGCTATATGGATATTTTCATGCATATTAAAATGTTTTGGCTCCATTTCACACCTACTCCATCTTTTCATATCTAGTTACAAACTTGCCCAGCCATTATGAAGTACTGTAAGTACATTAGCATATACATGCAGAATAAAAACTGAAAATATGGTCTTACTTATCTCATAAATTGTATGCAGGTATGATTTCAATTTAACTCTTGAAGTGCTTCATTTGAGACTGAGACAGCGGGTTTCCTCTGGGCACTTCTTGTACTATGGCTCAAGAAGTGCCCAGAGGAAACTTGTCGATCTGAGTCAAATTCTGTGGTAAAACTTTTGAATTAAACCTAGGCATGCAGCTACTTGAATGAAAGGTCGCTTCAAATCTGAAGTCAGTTTTACAGTGCAGGTTCAAACAGATATATATCTAGTTCAAGTGCTCTTTTAGGGTTCATAGTGTTGCAAACACTTTATAGAGTGTAATTGGATGTACTTTTTCCCACTGACATGCATCTATGGTAGTTTTATGAATTTTTTAGAGTTATGATTTTTTCTAAGTGGCACGTAGAATCTTGGTTTTTTTGTTTTTGTTTTTGTTTTTTTAGTTTTATTTATCTTAAGTACACTAAATCATGCTTCTTGGGCAGGAAATTATCAAAAGGACTTCCAAACTTGCAAAGGTCTGATTTTCTTTATCCTTTATTTATGTTTTCATTTTCATTTATAAAACCAAGAATTTTTCAAATTCAATTTATCAATGCTATATGCTTGTATGTACAGTATAAAGGAAGAATATTAATATTGACAGTGAGATGCTAGTAAGAACATTGTCCCGACATTAACATATCAATCTTTAATACCGGAGTAAAAGAGTGCAATACATCTTCTAGTACATGTAAAACCTGAATTTTATTTGTGTCTTTTTGTCCAGACCCACTTCCTAGCAGTCATAACCTCCTATTCCGCAATCCGAACTTTTTACTCTGCATAATCTAACCTGTCACTGTCTAACATATATACATATAAAAGTACTTTTGTCCATACTGCACACGTTCTTCTGTAGAATTTTGACATACGGTGTATTAGCCTAAACAAAATTAAAGGGTCTACAGCGGGTAACTACTCAGAACATGTTTCGGAGCATATACCCGCACATGGCTCTCTGAGTACGGCTTCTTGTCTATGCTAAATATGCAGCAAAGACAATCCACATCATAATGAATAAATAAATCTGAGCATGGGAAATGATCAATTAGCTAAATAGGTGAAGTTTCGCTTATAAATGCTTCATTATGAAAAGAGAATACCTGTTAAACAAACCGTAAAAATTAAATTTGTATAATTCACGTTTAGATAAGAACAATTTGATTAACTGCTGAACCAGTATGTACCCTTTCTAGCTGGAAAGCTTATCCTAGTTAAACCACCTGCCAGTGTATAACTGAAGTAGAAACAAACTAGGGCATTATACTCGGCCCCAGTGGTTGTTATATAAATATTTTCACCTAGACCACCTATACAAACCAAGATAAATTCTAACAGGTACTGCAATAATGGACATCTTGCACCAGAAATGTAAAACAAACCCCATAAAGACTTCTATTTCTCCCTTTGAAAGAGTCAATGTTTCAACGTAATGAGTCAGGTTTGTAACATTTGAGAAAATACTGTCAATTTTGAGTTTGTTTTTAATATGCAATAAATGTGCATTTAGGCATTCCAGGATGTCAAAAACATGTAATCAAATCATAATTTTACTTAACACGATTTTTCGGACAATTAGGCAAACTTGTAACTGTCTTCGGCCGCTGCTTGCTGCCAAACCCCCCCCCCCCCCCGAACGGAAAACATGCAAGCCTTAAATGTCTGAAAGTGAATATTAAAACAGAATTATGCCAAAAGACCAAACTAAATAGCAAAACAAGCAAGTCTAAAATCTGTAAAATTATTGTAGCCAAACTTTCCAATAATCTTTGGATATTAACAGCAAAATTTCTAGGGCAAGTCAGAAAGGAATGAAAGTCACTAGTATTTACGTCAAGAGAATATAATCAAAATATAATATTTCTTAACCAGATATCAAATACAACTAAGCAAGCTTGTAACTATCTTAGGCCGCTTCTTGCTTCCGATAGCCGTGGGGGTTTAACCTAACAGAAAACAAGCTAGCCTAAAATGTCTGAATGGTGAATACTTAAACAGAATAATGCCAAAAGGTAAAATTAAGTAGCAAAACAGGCAAGTAGAAAATCTCCAAAATTATTGAAGCCAATCTTTCTAATCATCTCTGGATATTTACAGCAAAATTTGTAGAAATATTCGATCAAAAGTACATCTTTGAATCCTCTTGACTCAAGTTTATTGTGAATAAATTTGGTTCTAGATGCAAAATCCTGAAATGTAGAACAAATACGACCAAATATCAAAATTTGTGACTAAAATGTATTATATCCAATTGTTTTCGAAACATGACTGTCCGGGAAAGGAGAGTTAACTACTTCAAAGTCAAACTCATCTATTTTGTGATAGACTTTAATACAAAACCTGTCATTAGCGAGCCGAATATCCAAGTCCAGAAACACATCTCTGGAACCATCTGAATTGTTGCCCTCCAAAGGGATATCTTTTGGGTAAATTTCTTTAGCAATTTTTACCGAAGTTTTGTACATTTACACAAGCAATGTTATCAATATATTTTGCGTTGCTTGATAATTTTATACCCATTTTAAAATCATTTTTCATCAATTTATCCATTTACTTAAATCCAAGCCAGGTTAACTATAAATCTGCAAGTAACGGGGAGCAGTTGCTACCCATTGGAATGCCTTTTATGTGTTGTCAAACCAACTCCGCATTGAACAAAAGTATTATCCAAACGAAAGTTATACCATCTATCAAAGTTTCAACAGTGTTAGATTTATCGTTACTTGAATATTTATTGTGTGACCAATATGCTTTCTTTGTATGTGAATAAATATTTATGTATGGTTTACCATTATGTTTCAATGTTTTGCTTATTAATTCTGAAAAAGAACTTTTGACTCCATCTATGCGTAGATTTGTATTCTGTGTAGAAAGATCAAAACATTTGATATTTTTTGCTTTTAAATCTTTCAAAACTTACAAAGTCCAAATTCCTAACATCACCGAAGCCTAAAATTCTGTCATTGAATCCAAACGAAAAGACTCAATTTAGTGTTTTGATCCAAATATTTTCCATTTGTAATATTTTCTTGTGTTAACTTATAACTATCTTGGTCTAACAAATTTGGCTCTATGTAATCAATAATTTGTATCCGGTGTAAAATATGTTGCCTTAATCACCTGGGAAATTGACATGTAAATATCCAGAATTAAAAGCCAAAACCACCTCGGTCATTAACGCACTTTTAATGCGGGAAATTGACATGTAAATATCCAGAATAAAAAGCCAAAACCACCTCGGTCATTAACGCACTTTTAATGCGGGAAATTGACATGTAATTATATCCAGAATCAAAAGCCCAAACCACATCGGTCATTAAGGCACTT
The DNA here is from genome assembly GCA_964020975.1 of Hermodice carunculata. Lineage (NCBI taxonomy): Eukaryota > Metazoa > Annelida > Polychaeta > Eunicida > Amphinomidae > Hermodice > Hermodice carunculata. Next base: position 63,882,285 of record OZ026614.1, on the reverse strand, counting down.
TTAATGCGGGAAATTGACATGTAAATATCCAGAATAAAAAGCCAAAACCACTTCGGTCATTAAGGCACTTTTAATGCAGCGTGTAATGCCGTGTATTAACAGCACTTTGATATTTCAGTTAAGTGAGTCAAAAAGAATATTGGAAGTGTGCTTATATGAATGGTGAAAAATAATGTATCTAGCGTGACTAAAGTAGAGTAAGTCATGGCTGAAGATGCTATCCACTTTTTAAACAGATGTTTGGATTGAGCAATGATGTGCAACACAAACAAAACTGGTGCTCTCAGATTATTTTATGTTTTCTTTCTTCTCCCATGTTGACCCCAGAATAGCCAGTCATAAACTTTAGTCTTTTTTGCAGGGTTTCTAGGGTACGAATATGAGATTTTTAGTGACAAAATAGGCCTCCAAATGGAGCCTTAAATTGTCCTAATAACCTCTGGGCTTCCAGGGTTTGCCCTCTGGACCCTCAAAGGATTTCTTTTTGGAACTTGTATTCACATAATTTCCAAATGGACCAGACATGTTTAAGGCTTCTAAAATGCTTCTGTCGACGTTATGTTTCTGACACAGTAGTAGCTAAAATATTAGCATCCATGGGTTTCAGTATTTAAACACAAGTACTGTGAGGTAGGGTGGAAAAAAGTATTGAATGGTTTACTAAAATGCATACCCCCCCCCCTGTAAGATTATAATAGTCCGTCCCTAATCTGCAATAGTGCATGAACATGGCACCACGAGTCATGGCCTACATAATAGTCTTTGAAAAATGTCAATACATGGTTTTAGCCGGGGGTTCAAGGTATCTCAGAATACCAATTTTTCACCAAGGCGAAGGTCGCGGTCGAAATTGGTGTTCTCAGGTGTCTAGAACCATGTTTTGACCGAATTAAAAAATATAATTGTTCTATTATATATATTATATAATTTTGGCATGTTCTATTTTTAACATTACAAGCGTTCAACAGATCGACCAGTGAATTACTCGGTTGACCGCTGAGTGACATGCACGTAGAGTTTGGGTGAATACACGTATTTAGACAAACACAAGTGACATTGTTTGAGCCAATAGTAAAACTGTAAATATCTATATCTTGATCATATAATAAAATACGTAACTGCAGATATGTAAGGCCCTACGTGGGCCATTGCACTTACAGATGTTCCATGTCCACCCTTGCCCACTTCACCCAGAACCCCAACCCCCGTAGGCCTATATATATGCTCGAATGCTTGACTGAGTGACCGTTACGAGCACCTGACTGTGATACATATTACCAGACTCAGCTGTGTATTACATAAAAGGTGTTTATATCTTGAAAATCTGTCATATCGAATTTCCAACTTGACCTAAATTAGGGCTCCGATACAGGACAGCGGCAAATTATAAGCGTAGTGCCACATGATGATGATGATGATGATGATGATGATGATGATGATTTTTGTGAATGTATTATTATTATTATTATTATTATTATTATTATTATTATAAGTGGAACGCACTGTGACCAGAGTTGTAAATCAGATTTGAAGCATGAAAACACCGAAACACACGACCATTTAGCATTCTGAAAGTTGGAAAAAAAACCGAAAGGAGTCGTACACAACGCTTGACCTGGCGGTATCTATAGCTATAGGCCTGTATATTCTTCAATGGAACACTGAGCATTCAGTCCAAGCAACATAACGGTGAATCTTTTTCCTCGTTTTAAGATTTGAATGGTTTTGTTATTTTTTGTAGAAGTCCAATTCGCTTGATACAGATACTACTAAATACAACTGACAATGGTACAGAACTAGGCTGACGATGATGATGATGATTCAGCCCGCGTCATGGAGAAAATAAAGACAAGCAAATGCTAAACACAATACATATAGACCTATTTAAGCGTGATAAACTGCAAGGGATTTTAAACAGCAAAGCATAGAGACACAAACATAGATGTACAGTTACGCCCGGCTAAAAGTTAACAGCCAAACACTTCTTTTGCGTTTTGCTGGTGTTTGGCTTGTGTTTGGAAACGTTTGAAAACGTTTGGAATGTGTTTGGAAAGTGTTTGGGATGTGTTTGGAAAGCGTTTGGAAAGCGTTTGGGAAAAATCGCAAACACTTTTACAAAACGTTCGAACACTTTCACAAAGCTACCGAACACTTCTCCAAACGCGTTCAAACACTTTCCAAACGCGTTGAACAATTACCCGAACGATTTCAAACACTTTCACAAACGCATTCAAACACTATGCATTTCAAACACTTCCGTTTAAATGTTGAAGAATCTCCAAACGTATTTTCAACAGGTCCAGCAATATATGATGTACCTACATGAAAATGTGCACTTATCCAGCATTATAGGTTGCATATATTTATATAAAACACGATCCAAATACGTTTACCCAAGTGTCTTATTCAACTAAAATTAATTAAAGACTTAATTGTTCATTTAAGATGTCATGAATACCGCATCTTTCAAAAACTGTTTCGGAGTAAATCCATAGGCAATATCATGATCAGATCATGATAAATGATCTGATCATGATATTGCCTATAAATTTACTCCGAAATAGTTCATAATTTTCAATTAAAATATATATAATTACTCCAAGGACAAACGATACCATGCGCATGTATCTGGTTTTTCCACCTGGTGAAAAAAATTCAGGTTGACTGCTTGAAATCAGTTTACGTCCACTGAAGCAAATTCAGTGGGTAGTGTAATGTACATCTTATACTCCTCAGCGCCCAATTTTTATTGTTTTCAGCGGAGTCTAATTTTCATAGAGCTCCTCTCCTCCTAGGAGTCTAATTGAATTAGATCCGCTGAAGTGCAAGTGACCTCATGACGGGACTTTGCAATGGAACTTCGACACTTTTTAATGAAAAAAAGATTTTGTCCCTGGCAGGGCTCGAACCAGGAATTCTGTGATCCACGGCTGAGCGTGCTGTCTACGCTAAACAGCTGAGACGATTCTTCACTGATTTAACATGATATTTATTCCAGCGTGTCTATTGTTGACCAACATTGAATAGGGTCAGGGAGCGTGACAGGTCAAGTGTCAAAGGTCGTTACATTATGTACTCTTACTTGTCGCTTTTCTCTTCGAAATCAAGTCTTTTAACTTTGTTTCAAGTAGGAAATACTTTTATAATACCCATCTTTTGGAGTATAAGTATGTCAGACGCCTCGTAGAGTTTTCCAATTGAATTAGAAGACTCGCGCTGCGCGCTCGTCTTCTAATTCAATTGGAAAACTCTACTCGGCGTCTAACCTATACTTAGAAGGTAGCTTTTGTTGCGTTTTCCACTGTATCATAAGCATAAACCAGTTGCAATTTGTCACGCAAACAAGAAAACAATGATATAGCCTACAATATATACACTTGCATTGTAAGTGATACATGTGCAAACTGTTAGATAGAACTGATTTTTTTGAAAAAGCAGAATTTCAACTTTATTGTGAAATATACATAGTAGAGTTTTTTGGCTTATCCATAAATAATGGCATGCACATGTTGTTGGGATTTATAGGTGCTGATAAGCTTTTTAGACACTTGTTAAAAATATTCCTGTCATTAGAATAAGATTACGAAGTGTACATGTGCATGTATCACATACACATTGGCGCTAAGTGTAAAGTGTTTGAAAAAGTGTTTGAAAACGTTCGGCTTTCACCAAACGCGTTCGGCAAAGTGTTTGAAAGCGTTTGGAAAAGTGTTTGAAAGCGTTTGGAAAAGTGTTTGAAAGCGTTTAGCAAAGTGTTTGTAAAGCGTTTGGAAAGTGTTTGGAAAGTGTTTGCTACGCGTTTGCAAAACGTTTGACTTTCACTGAAAGTGTTTGCGAAACGTTTGGGAAACGTTGGTGCGTTTGGCGTTTGTTAACTTGAACGCGAGCGTAACTGTAGGCCTTGGCTATAGTTACGGACAAATCAAATATAGCAAAGATGGCAATAGATCAGATAAGAAGCACAAGTACAACCGGCAGGCCAATACGCACCAAAACGTTCTGGTACAGGCTTACAATTAAACAAGATATGTTTGTAAAACATAGATGCCCCCCGCCCTCATTACCCTTGCCTCGCTACCCTATTGATAGTGGTAGATGGGGCACTCGTGACCTTACAAAATTAGTGAAGGTTGAACATACATCAATGTCACATATCTTTAAACTTTAACCTAGCCCTTATAAAACGACTAAAAACCTGGACAATATAAAAGTTATAGCCGAAAAATTAGTCATCATTAGGAACCATATTCAGCAAAGTGGCTTTATGACCTTGGAAATTAGGGCAAGGTCACTCATTTTCACTTGACCTTCTTCAGCTGTTGTGCAAAAACCAAAGGCAGTCTACTGTCTGTGTGTGACCCTCGAAACTGGGTCAAGGTCACCCATCTACAAACTCAAACGAGCCCTTATCATCGAACCGCTTCTTGAGGGCATCCAAACTGAAAGAGAGTGAGAATTAATCAGCAAGAGCAAGGCGGCGATATTCCTACGATCATGAACTTTCGACGAACGCTGGGAGTTGAAGCAAAATAGGCCACATGTGCCCGCAAATGCTTCCATTAATTTCCACTCGGTACAAATCGTGGGACAATGAATCGTAGTATGATAACAATGGAAGCATTTGCCGCCATGTACCTGTCTATAATTATGATGCTGTTGTATCAGTGTCCCACTGGGAATTTTGGTCTGTGACAAGAAGCGAATGAAAAGATCATAGGCAGACGTAGCTCCTCGTAACAGTTCTTAGACTGTCGTCTGTGTTCGCAGTTATTCTCTGCCTCGCACAAAAAAAGTTGCCTCCAACAATATTTTAGTCGAGGCCAATCGAAGTTAAATCGTAGCCTATATAAACACACCCGATTGTGTCGGACATGGTTTTACCTATTTATACAGGATCGTAGATAATGGTTATGGGAAAATAACTGAATGCTAAAATATCGCAGCTTGTAGAGGCTACATCGCTGATTTCAGATTGGCCACTTGTCATGGGCCAAATTCGCCAGTGGGGCACAGGCATTATGGGAGAATAACCGAATGCTAATATATCACAGTTTGTCGAGGCTATATTGCGGATTTCAGATTCGCCCCTTGTCGTGGGCCAAATTCGCCAGTGGGACACACGTATTATAAAGTAACAAGATAGGCCTAGTTCTACCACAATATAGATAAGGCCTAAATGGATATACCTGTCTTTAATAACCTACCACTCTTGTGGTTGGACTTCGGCATTTTCTTCGGGTCTTGACCGTGGTATATAATCAATATTTTTTGTTTTTGGGTACATTTTGCAACATAGCTTAATATGTAACCGGCAGGGAAGCAGGTGCTCCCAAAGGCAGTAACAATGCAACCTGAAACATTCCGGCAGCCAAACCCTCAAATTTATTGTTTGCAGCGTCACCTGGGCATTTTCCCGCCCCCTTTTAGTAAGAATGCTCCTTGCCCACCACGTCACCGCTGTGGCACATGCAACAATTATCATGACGCCAGGGTCCCATGCGTGCATTTAACATGGGATTCAGGTTGCGTGCCATGTGCAGAAATCCTCTCAGGAAGGTGCAGTGTGCGTTGCATTTTGCGTAGGATATGCGGACAACTTGAACGTGCCTTGCGTGAGACGCCATTAATTACTTGTTTACCATCACCGCACACCCATTTATTTATCGCCTTCCTACTTTTTATTTTGCATTTTATTTTATTTAAAATCACACAAGTTTCAAACTTTGAAGTACAAGGTCGCTGTTCAGTTAGTTCCCGTTCAAGTAACTGGTGATTGTTTTATTGATCAAACCCAATTTGGACTTTACACATAGTAGTCCGGGAGATGAGACACCTTTATTTATGTGTTTGAGTGCATTTTGTTTGAACATGTTTTCTAAGGCAGAAATACCTGGAGAAATCATATCTGGCAGTCTTACAAGCTGAAAGTGGTCCATTTTCTTTCCATGCAGCTGTTTTGGAGGGAATCTCGCCTTTCAAAATTAGCACAAAATTAAGGGGTAGGGGAAATTTAAACGGCCATATCTTCGTCCATATTGCTTACATCAGAATGAGTTACCCCTCAAAATGTTCGTATTTAGCCTCTCTATCCAATAAAGCAAACCAAATTTGAATATGGTAATTAGTGACGTCAACAGAGGTTACAGGGTCACCAAAACGGGTCAGAGGCTATACCTTCTGGAGGCTCCAGAAAAAACACCACAAACTGGAAGAAACAGGACCAAATTGATTTATTTGACTTTTATTCAGTAGAAAAGATGATACTTCAGACATCTGACTATAGTAAATCTTTGTAAAAGACAATCTGCATTGTTAAAAACAAACTGATTCAAGTTTTTCGTTCCTACATCAAATATTGACATCTTCTGCCGTTGTGCATTACCTATCAAAGATAAATGTATGCGGAACATATTTCAAAATATTGCTCAATTCATTTGATTATATTTACATATGTTGGGGTAATTTATATATCAATCAGTGATTAGGCCTAACAAGCAACAGTAAGTGAAATTTATTTTAAACTGAACTTCTCATAGTGAAAGTGGGTAATCCCCACTTCAAGTACTCTGCATGGTAACGACTGACAGTGGGGAATCCCTGTTTCAAGTACATCATGTACATTGCATTGTGAAACTGAAAGTGGGGAATTCCTGCCTCAAGTACATTGCATTGTTCTGAAAGAGGGGAAACCCCATCTCTGTTCTGTTCTGTTGTGTATAAATACTGGGCAGATCTTTTCGTGGAGTAACAGTTCCCAGGGGTGTAGGACAATTAGTCCAAGTATCATGTTGCAGACAGTCTGCTTTTGAAAGTGTCTATTGTCTCTGCAGAAATTTGGTGATTGGTGAGATTGTTCCAGTCAATGACCATTGTTGGAAAGAACAAGTTTCTGTGTTTTTCGGCTTGTGATGTACATATTAAGTTTTTCATTAAGTATAAGTCAGAGATATGGGTTGTGTGTTACTTGTCGAAGTTGATGTTGGTATAAATGGTAACAGTGGTGTTTAGGTTATTTGGTCCTATTGATTTGCATGATATAACAAAATTTTGTTGATGTTAAACTTCACGCCCCACGTGTTTGACCAGTGCTTGAGTGCAATTAGGTCTTGTATTGTCTTTCTGTCCGGATTTGATGTACCAGAAGTGTTTGCTGTTTTTCTGAACAAAACGAGTTTCAATAATTTAATAAGATATTTAGAATAAGATTTTCGTATCTTTGACTGGGTGTGTCCTTTATGTTTCTTGTAGATTTCAATATTGAAATGTTTATGGGATGACTGCATGTGGTTATATGGTTTCTGCTAACGTTTTATCAGTTTGTTTATCTTTAACTGCCGCCTCCGTTTGTATTCTGGTCTTTGCAGTGTATGTTGTAATTTGGTGGGAAAGTTTCACTGTCCTTGTTAGAATTGTCTAGCAACATTTCTGTTCCTAAAATAAGGTCTGGTTAAATGTAGTTTGTAATTAGGGCTTAATCTGTTTATTATTTTTTGTTTTTGACACTTTAGCAGTTAACTAGTAAAGTCCCAGTTGTTTGCTGTAGGTAGGCAGTAGGCCGAAGAGGATGGTAAGCAAAAGGACAGTGCATTTTCTCCACTCTGTTGTTGGAAAGACATTTAATCTTGGCCGAAGTTAGGCCAGTAGAAAAGCCAGTCAGTTTACTGCTTGCTTTTGGTGAGCAGGAAAGTTATCAGCCTTTATTTTATTTCGTGAATGTGCTGTTTGTATCATCCTTAGTCTTTGTTGTATGCACTTGTGTTTTGTACAGATGCAGTGATATTTTATGCACTTGTGCTTTGTATCTAGATGCAGTGATATTTTAAGCACTTGTGTTTTGTATAGATGCAGTGAAAGCTACATGATAGTTGATAAGTCTGCATTACTCCATGTCAGTTGTGACAATGTCAGATAAGCCATCAACAAGTACCGGTGTCAGAGAATACTTGCCCCCCCCCCCCGAACGGATGGTCCCCCAGGGGCCCATTCATTTGCCGAACGTTTGGGCCTCCCTGCAAACATTTGGCGCCCCCCCCCCAAAAAAAATACCTTGTAGGAATTATCTCACAATCCCTCCAAGTTGTTTTTTTTTATTTGTGCAACACATATTTTAGTACAAATCTACCCCACATGTATAGATTCGGGTGTCTCCATTTCCCCCTGATTCCTTGCTATCTGCATTGCTGGAGATACATAAGTGGCATATCTGGCTCTTGATATGAATGAAAAAAATACAATAAAACACCAGATTTTTTTTAAAGAAAGCTCTTTCATACTGGAAGGGCCTAAATATTCTGGAATGGACTCAGGGATGTGGGTTTTCAGCTGATTTCCTCTGTTTGTAAGCGTCTTAAAGTGGATATAAATGGGAGGGGCCCTTTGGTTCCAGAATATTTGGGCCCCCTATTTGTTTGTGTCTTAAAGTGGATGTGAATGGGCAGGGGGCCCTTTGATTCCAGAATATTTGGGGCCCCTGTTTTGAAGTAAATGCATTACAGTGGATATATATGGGAAGGGGGGGGGGCTTTGGTTCCAGAATATATGGGCCCCCCATTTGTATGTGTCTTGAAGTGGATATAAATGGGGAAGAGGCCCTTTGGTTCCAAAATATTTGGGCCCCCCTTTTTGTAAGTAAATGCCTTGCAGTGGATATAAATGGGGAGGGAGGGGCCTTTGGTTCCAAAATATTTGGACCCCCTATTTGTTTGTGTCTTAAAGTGGATGTAAATGGGGAGGGGGCCCTTTGGTTCCAGAATATTTGGGCCTCCTATTTTAAGTAAATGACATGCAGTGGATATATATGGGGAGGGGGGCCCTTTGGTTCCAGAATATTTGGGCCTCCCGTTTGCATGCGTCTTGAAGTGGATCCAAATGGGGAGGGGGCCCTTTCGTTCCAGAATGTTTGGGCCCACTGTTTGTAAGTAAATGCCTTACAGTGGATATAAATGGGGAGGGGTCCCTTTGGTTCCAGGATATTTGAGCCCCCTGTTTGGCAAATACCTTGCAGTGAATATAAATGGGGAGGGGGCCCTTTGGTTCCAAAATATTTGGCCCCCTGTTTGTAAGTAAATGCCTTACAGTGGATAGAAATGGGGAGAGGGCCCTTTGGCTCCAGTATTTTTGGGCCCCCTATTTGTTTGTGTCATAGAGTGGATATAAATGGGGAGGGGGGACCCTTTGGTACAAATAGGGGGCCAAATATACTGAAACCAAAAGGCCCCATCCCCATTTATATCCCCTGCAAGGCATTTACTTACAAATAGGGGGCCCAAATATTCAAGATCCACTTAATGCATTTAGATACCAAAAGGGGGCCCAATAGTCTGGAATCAAAGAGCCTCTTCCTCATTTATATCCACCTTGAGGCACTTAGATACTGTTCAGGGGTCAAGTGGCCAAAACATTTGGGAAACAAAAGCCTCCCCCGCCCCTCTCTACATAACTGGAAATTAAAAGCCATTTATAGTTATTTTACAGAAGTATGTGTACATGTCGTTTGGGTAGCTCAGCTTTTCATAAAAATTACTTTTATACTCAGATCGCGAACATACTCGCACCAAGTTAAATTTCCCATTTTCTATTAGAAAGTAAACTTAGGATCGAGTCATCTGGTCATAATTCCGCAACAATTATAATGCCATTCACATGATTCAGGACTACATTTTAACATTTTGTGCAGAATCTATTCTCATGCTGAGCTGACAAAACACTGTGACTAGCACCTTTTACCTTTAGTCTAGTGTAACATGACCAATTTTGCTATTTTGCATTGTTAACATCATCAATGTTACAACTGTAGTTAAGGTGTCACATGAAATGCGACAAAAATCAAATATGAAAGGGGGCCCAAAAATTCGTTGACACAGGGTTGGCGAAGTAGAGTCGTCAGAGTATTACCAACATCTCTTTGCTAAGCTGGGAGAAAGCAAAGAGATCTCAGAAGGCAACAACAAAGCAAAAGTCTCTAACCTAGGGGAAGCCAGGTACGCAATCTTCAGAGAGAAGTATGTACCTAGAAAGGAGTCTGAACCACTTGCCAAAATTAAAGGAGCAGATGCTATCACTCTTCCCCCATCCAGGCGAGTTCTTTCACAAAAGCTGAACAGGACAAACTATGTGACTATGATTTGGAGAAATGCACACCTCCAGGACCCAATATCTGATTCAATTGATCCTACTGAGTGTGGTTGGAAACTAACTGATGGCAAATACCAGATGGTCTGGTTTGTTGGGGACCAAATGCCAAAAGACATAGCTGAGCACGTTAGAGCTGACCAACCATCACACAATGATGACCAGGATGAGTATGAAAATTCCTTTGACTCTGATGATTCACACTATGAAATCGAAGATGATTTATAAAGCACTTGAAAACCCTTGATTCAGCTTTCTTGATATATCAAAGGGTGCTATATACTTCCATTATTTTGCAGCAAGTCTGACTATGTTTGGAAATGGCAACGAGTTATGCTAGAGATGTTGTCATTGTGAACTTTAGTCCCATTCACAAGTACCAAACTTCATCTGTTGAGCCCTCCCTATCATCCAAGTGATCAGAAAAGACCATAAGCAATGTATCCGAGCTTTGCGTAATCCTGTAGTTCAGAAAGTTAGCCTAACAGCTGCGGACCACTTTACAATGTCAAGCAATGCACCAGAGTGGAAAATGTCAAAATTTGATGAAAAAGCAATGTAATTTGAATCAGTTGGTTTGAAACAATGCAGATTGTCTTCCAAAGATTTACTGTAGGCAGATGTGTGAAACTTTATCTTTTCTACTTAATAAAAGTCAAATAAATCATTTTGGTCCTGTTTCTTTTAGCTTGTGGTGTTTTTTCTGGAGCCTCCAGGAGGTATAGCCTCTGACCCATTTTGGTGACCTTATGACCTCTGTTGACGTCACTAATTAACATATTCAAATTTGGTTTGCTTTATTGGATAGAGGGGCTAAATACAAACATTTTGAGGGGTAACACATTCTGATGTAAGCAATATGGACGAAGATATGGCCGTTTAAATTTCCCCTACCCCTTAATTTTGTGCCAATTTTGGAAGGCGAGATTCCCTCCAAAACAGCTGAATGGAAAGAAAATGGACCACTTGCAGCTTGTAAGACTGCCAAATTTGATTTCTCCAGGTATTTCTGCCTTAGAAAACATGTTCAAACAAAATGCACTCGAAAACATAAATAAAGGTGTCTCATCTCCTGGACTATAGAGAATCTGAACATATTGCGTCAGTACAATCCTATTTTTGGTTCTCCCTGCAAAGAGACTCAAACGGCACAGGTAAAAGCAACTGGAAGCAAGTTTTGACAGAAAATGCGATGCCGAATGACTCTTAAGTCTCTGTGCAGGTAGACAAAGAGGATACCTAGTCAGAAACATCGCCAAGTGCTTATTTCATACCTGGAGCTCGTTGTATAACATTGAGATTATTACCAAATTACATGAGCATGTCTATTGAGTAACTATGTATGTGGTCGGTCATATGAGAATACAATACTGCATAAGGATTACTTTAACACCTTGAATAGCTGTTATTGTGTTGTAGGACTCTTCTTTCCCATGTTTTCAACAAAGGTGTTTGCAAAGCTGCAAAGGAAAGAAAGCCAGTACTTATGTGATGATACACAGTATTTTTTTTGCTTTATGAGAAATTACATGGAATCGATGAGGATAAATGCGAAAAAAACCTAGAAGATTTGCCGGCTTAATCTTTTTGCGAGACTCAGGGTTAGGGGGTCATCGACCAAATATGATACTTGGGGCTGCTGACGAAAACCCCAAAAAGTACTTCCATTCCTGATCCCTGGCGAGCAATACATAACATGGATGCTGTACTCCAGTGAACTTTCCAAAGAGGGCGAGTAAATGTGACACAGCAAGTCTTTTTGTTTTTAATTTTGTTTGTCCCTCCATCATCAAATTTTGATGCAGAAACATCTCAAACAAAATATACCAAATGGGAAAGACACATAGTGAACAAAACATGTGGACATAAGCCGTGAGAAGAGTAAAATTCATAGAATGTGCTGGGTAAGCATTGCAAAGAGCTTAAATGTTGATAAATAATCCACTTGGCACAATCAGTTATTTCTCCAAACCAATGGTCCATCCTGCTTTTCATCAATGTTGGCATGTTGATTTGAACAAAAAGATGCAAAAATGCCTCCTTCAGCTGATGGTTTTCATGCTTTTCCTATAAATGACTGATTAGAGAAAGGAAAGAAAGGGAAAAACAATTTCCATGTATGCATTGAAAAAGGCCAGATTCGGCTGAATCTGGCTCAAGCGTCAAATGCTAGTTTAGCATGCCACCTCACAGGCACCAAAGGGACAGTGGAAGAGACAAGGCTGGTCACTCGGGACTCGACAGCACTTGCATATGAATGGCATCTTTGAAATTGCCCAAATAAGATGGTGTCTTCCAGGAAACAATGACTAACAGTGGATAAAGTCTTTTGAGGATTTTTCAATGTAATACTTTGATTTGTTGTGGATAACTGCAGACATTTTTAGGCTTAGCATCATGCATAAGGGGACTACCATCATGCATTGCGGGACATCCGGTTGGACGGGGATCTTTCACTGCCATAGACTGGAAGTTCCCGATTTTCAAGTTGGATGGTATGGTACTGAGTATATGGAACAAATCGAAATATTTATATTTTCAATATATATACACGTGTTATGGTAGAAGGCTCCCTTTGGCAAGCTTCCGGTTGCTATTACTATAATATACATTAAAAACAAAGGTGAAATGTAGCGAAGGAAAGTTTGGACATCCATGTTATACTGGCTGAATTCCTCAAGCCAGTGAGACAGCTGTCCTTCAATAGACTGGAAATGCATCTATCAAGCCAGACTTAAGTGATCAGTCCTGACTACAAACTTCTGACCTAAAAGATAGTGCCAGTATTGCTGTGTAAATCTCGAAACGGCCAACAGCTCCTTTCTTGTTGTGCAAGTACCTATGTTGAGCAGCAGAAAGTGACAAACTCCCATAGACAATCACTCATAACTTCCAATCCTGTAACTGTGACAACTCAGCTCCTATCGAGGTTGCTCAAGCATCACTATCTAGGAAGTATAATTCTTCATCTTTAGATATCCTAACACAGGGGCATCAACTGGGGCTGTCTTCAACTTACAGAAAGCATCTTGATGATGTTTTTCACAAACAAACTTACTTTCTTTTGGGACTGTCAATTTATACAAACAAAAGGCAGTTTCTGCAAACTGACAAATGTGTTCCCAGTGATAGTTCACAAACCCCAGACAGGATTCCACTTCACTCATACAAGTCTGTATTGGCCAATCTTGGAAGGCTTTTACTCTCTCTGGATCCACAGTGATTCCATTCTCAGAGACGATCCTTCCCAAAAACTTGACCTCTCTCTGGAACTGGGAACACTTCTTTGGTTTCAACTGCAGGTGGTACTGACAAAACTGCTGAAACACTGTTCTCAGATTTTGAAGATGTCCTTGAAAACCTTTACCCAGAATAAGCATGTCATCAAAAAATGCCAAAGTTTCAGACCACTTAATACCATTCACGCATGAAGGTCAGGCACGTTACAAAATCTGAACAGCATAAATAGATACTCAAACTAACCCTGTCTCCTGATGAATGCTGTCTTGTGAAGAACCTCTGGTTTAATAAGACCTTGCCAGTAAGAGGATGCCATATCAAAACTGGTATGGAAGGTGCTGCCCCCTAGTGTATCGAGGGATTCCTTGATGAGTGGTGAGGGGTATGCATCCTTAACTGTGGCTTTAGGTCTCGATAATAGACGCATCACCTAACTCCACCATCCTTCTTGTGGACCAAAACTGGGGAGGCCACCAACACTGATGATGATGGCTGTATAACTTTGACATCCAGCTTGGCTTTCAAGTGTTTGTCTGACTGGTTTGGCATCTGTCATATCAATTTAAGCGCAACCTCAGAAAAAAAGCCAATATCCAAATCCTGTTAATAGAAGATATCACTTAACTCACACAATAAATATTTCAGATGGGCAGCCTCTCCTCTGTAGGATTAACACATGATCTATCAAAAAGTGACTACAGATGTTCAAGCAACTCTGTCAGTAGACTTAGTTATTTGGGGTCATTCATTGAAGCATGGTCTAAATCCGTTGCATGACATTTGACTACCTTGATTGATTTATCAGAAGAAACAGCATCCACCACAACTGATGAACAACTGTTTCCTGCCCCAGGATTCCTCAAAGTCGAACACTGGTCAATCGGGTCTCCAATGGAAGTGTAATCACCAGAGTCCAAAGCATCCATTTTAGGTAACTAGCACTCTTACTGCATGGAACCAACAGAAACATAATCAACAGCATCCATCTCAACAGACAAACATTGAAACTCTGAGTCCAAGATGGCATCCACCTGCATGGCAAAACCTACAAATAGGCATGGGTTTAATGTAATAAAATGATCAGCCACATCAATCAACACCGCATGCACTTGCTGGTGACACCACACTACTACAGTGGATGCCAATAAACCCTCTTTGATATTCACAGGGCTAATCACATACGACTGTCGGTCTTATATCTGACCATCCACTTTTATCATGGCCTTGGCCTTATTCCAGGGAGAAATAACTTATCTATTCTTTAAAGAAACAGCATATTAGACATCTCCATTTCTACATAAAGTAGCTGGCAATGACTATTACATGTTTCTTCAGGTCAACTTAACAATGATTGGTAAGCATGAAGTCTAGCCCAAGTATTACCTGATCCGTGATTGAGGCCACATACACATCCCATTTGTGGATCATCTTTCCAATGGATAATCCGACATTCCTGACAAGATGAGCTTTCAACTTGCTATTCTGTCCAACTCCCTTCACTGATATCTGTTCTCTACCTGTCAGCTGTAGTCCAGCATGTGTGGCGAGACCAGTGCTAATGAGAGATGACACCTGTTCTCGACAGGAACGGCAAGATTGTATCTTTGTCTTGATCAAATACAACTTCTCAAAGTGTACACCCGTCTGAATGAGAAGATTCATTTTACATACCATTTAAATTATTAACAAAGGACAAATACACAGAGCCCGGTAAACTATCAGAGCCTACCATGGAAATATCTACTGACTGCTGTAAAACCATTTCTATTTACAGTATGTACAGAATCCTGCAGGCCACTGAAACATGCTTGGGTTGCCATTGGGCCCACCACTACAACCCTAGCTTGTTTTTTGCAGGAATGGACTTTGGAGATTTCTGGGGTCATTTCTTTGCAAAATGCAAAAGCACCTTGCACATAAAACAATGACCCCGCTCTCCCAAGGGGTGGCGAAGCTGATGTAGTAGCTGTTTTCCCTGCCATACTCTTGCTATAAGTCTCCAAGATATTTGGAAGAACATAGGCAAGACTCTTCATTCCCTCCTCAATTTCCGTCTTAATAGCAGTAGACAGAGGCTTCTCCACAATCCCAGTTACTGTCTCCTCCAGTTTCTTTATTTTGCCTTGCCCAGGTTTAAGCTTGGTTTCCCTGATGGCAAACTCCTGCTCACATTCTGAGTCGTCAAAGGTGACAGATTGGACAGACTTTTTGGGTTGACTTAACACAGTCTTGTTGTTTTGCACATGAATCTTCATCAGACATAGTGCTTCTGCTATGTCCGCAGGTTCCCTGTGCAAAACCTGTACTGCTGCTTGGTGATGCATACATCCCTTCAGGAATGCCTCCATCTCCATTGCCATTGTCGGTATTATGGAAGCGGCAACTCCAAATGCATGGAGGAAACATTCCTGAACAATCTTTTGAGTTCACCAAGCAAACCCTTCCTTTTTTTCCTCAGGCCTTTGTTTCAAATTGGACAACTGCTTACGCAGAGCCAATGGAGGATCAGTACATCCAAACCTCTGGTCCAATTTTAGGGACAGTAGATGATAGTTCATTTCGAGTTTCCATATCCAGACTTCCATAGAAGTCCAAAGCTTTGTCCCTAAGACTATTGGTCACCTAGTCCAATTTGTCTTCCAAGGTCCACTGGTACCTATTGGTTACTCTCTCAAACTGTAAGTAAAAAGAACCCCAATCTTGCTGACCATTGTAAGTGGCCATCTTAGGGAAAAGGTGGCTCTCTTACATACTGTCTCTTTGGGACAGTATCTATTCCTACTGACTGTAGAATAGGTGGCACCCTTGCATCCAACAGTCATGAGGGAAAACTTGCCCTGCATAATTACCTACCGGTGGTGCACCCATTGCTGGAAACCCAGGTGGAGGCTGGAGAATTGGGGGATTAAATCCATGAGGTATGGATACATTTGAAGCTGCCAACTGCTGAGGTACCAAAACGTGTGGCTGCCATAACATCGAGAAAAATTCCAAAAGTGATGCATACTGTGGATTCTGTTGGCTCACAGCTGCTGTAGGGGTGGCACTGGAAGCATGCTGCATTAACGGGTGTTGAAGTGGACAACCATACCGATTGACTGCCTGTGTTGTCCTTTCCACGGAGTTAAGTTGGATGCCACCTGGGATACAAACCTGAGGTCTCAACTGCGTTGACATAGGGGGTGGAAGTTAGAAAGCATTTGATACAAGTGGATTACCTTGAGCAGCCCCTGCACTCATCATGGTGTTGGTTGGTACTTGTTCAAGTGCACTGAAGCTTGCTTCCACTTTATTTGTGGTGTGTTGTTCCATTTTACCCATCTCATCCCTGATAAAAGTTAGCAAGACCGTCAACATCTGCTGTGACTGAGCAGGAAGTTCCCCTATCCCATTGTCTTCCACTGTTGAAGGTACATACTAAACAAAACAAATGCGGCCATCTTCCAACAACTTGTCCCATGCTTCTGGTGCCAAACTGCATGCAGCGGAGGTCGTAAAATCAAAGAACCTCTTCTCTTGCTTCAAAGGTGTGCCATATTTGTATAATGGCATTAGCTTTAACAGATCCAATTCCTGGGAATGTAGCCAAAGATTTTGAATTTACTGTCAATATGTTGACTTAAGCCATGCTGATACAATGGTGAACAATTGCAGCGATGATAAAGAAATTTTGAAAAATCTGTGCAGACATTTCTACAAATTTCTTTGTGAAATAGTTTTATCAAAGTTGGTACAGAAAGACAGTTCAATTATGAATGTTCCTAGCAAAATGCAATCAATTTTGAGAACTAGAAAATAAAATTCTGCCCAAATTCAATATGGTTGTCTCTGCAAAACCACAGAAAAAATTGCCAAATGCAAAATGGCTACCAAAGTAGAAAAAGAAATTTCCACGAAAAATTCAAGATGGCTGCCAAAAAAAAAATTCACTCACAGGTAGATTCGGAGATCACTTCACCTCCACAAAATCAAAAGTTGGAAAATGCAATTAATATATCAGATATTCAAAATGCAATCCGATTAAACTATTGAAACACACAATTCAAATAGACATTCTGCAAGTACATTCCAATTCAAAATACAATCAATATGCAAGTGCAATCAAATCACATCAAATTTAATCAAAGCAGGGACGGGGAATCAATAATACAGGACAACACAGTGTATGCAGTACAAGGTGTGCAAGTGGGCAAATGCAGACCAGGAAATGACTTTGAAAACAGGGCTGACACAGGTGTATCTGTATAAGTATATTCCTACCAGTCTCTATGCGCCTACTTTACATTCCAAATTTTGAAATCCAACAGTAAAAAAAAGCAAAACGAAGCGAAACGAAACGAAACAAACAAAAACAAAAACAAAAATCAAAACCAAATATCGTAGTGCTCTGTCAGTGAAAAAATATCCCAGGCAAAGAGCCAATTGAACAGTTGTGTTAAAAAAATTCACAACTTCGAAAAATGTCACCAATTTTATATGATCCCACTTCAACTCAAAGGAAAAACATCCCCTTACTAAATTTTTTGTTTAACTTCACACAAACAGTACTTTGGGATTTCACAGAACAAAGAAAAAAACTGAACAAAAATTAACACCCCCCCCCCAGGTCATTCACCTAGCGCACTGAAATGTCAATGTGGTCCTTACATCAAAAATTTTCGAAATTGCAACATTTGCAAGAAGAAAAATGCACTTCAGATGAAAAGCAAATGCGAAATATCAGTAATTCAGTACCAAATTTGATCAAATAATGACAGTCTTTATGTCAGACTTTGGCAGTGAATATGACTCTGATTCAAAATTTCCCAATTTTTTTTCCATGCTCAAATATCGAAACATAGCGTAAGCACTCAACAGTTCACAAACTACATCAGCAAATATGCACATGCAAACCTAGCTAAATGAAAACCCAACCCATAAAGCAAATAAACTACAATCAATCAATATTCACGGCTCAAGTAAAGTAATACTAAATCACACCAAATATATGATCCAATCCTCACAATGATCGAAATGTAAAAGTAAGTTTGAACATAATCTGTCCTATTGATCTATTAATAACATTAAATCTGCTTCACTGGTACAGCACATGTCAAAGATCTACGATCTTGACTATGGGCAGAATAAATTATGTTAATATATCGCTGCAATGTCGGCACGTTGAAACTTCAAAAGACTTCACAGGGTGGCACAAATAAAAACATGATACAAATTTTCTATTTCTAATGTGAGGGAAACTCAGGGTACGTCCACGATCATATCCCTATATTAATAGGGATACAAGCTACAGCATCCAATTAAAGCTGGCTTAATGTCAATGTTTCATTCTGTGTTGAGTATTACTGTTGAACTAAAATATGAAATAGGTATAACCCTGAAAAAGCAGGCAGAAGCAGCCCATTTCTAAGTTCATTGGCACCTTGCCAGGCTGCTCTTGCCTTGTAGACGTGCAACGAGCATGCAGCGTAACATATGTCGGCTTTTGTCTTGTTGGATGAATCAATTTTGCCTGGTGCCAGCACTGGCCCTTTGGGACATGTTTCAATTAGACCAAAATGCCAGGCCAGAAAAGTCTACAGACATTTTAACATGTCTTCACATAACATAACAGTAAAAAATTCTTAAATTGTGTTTGATTGAAACGGAAGCAACTGTTTAACTTTGGATGTAATGTGTTTGTTGGGGAAAAAAACATATATTTAAGAGCTGAACTGCCATAAAAAACCTTATGTTTCCAGAACAGTCCTTCGCTACTAATATGGTTTTTTTTTCGAATCTGGCAACACTACGTTACTATGACTCACATTCATTACAACTTCTTGTCGCTAAATTGTAAGAGTGGGCTTCGACTGCTCCAGATATATTGACCATATAATATATGTGTAAATAATCTGACAAAGTGACGACTGGAGTCCCTGGTTGGTTGTAAAGATATGATGCTTATTATCTGACTACCTGTCCCAGGCTGCCTGATACAAGAAGTGTAGGTAACTCCCTTGGTTTGTGAGAGGATTATATAATAATAAACAGTTGCCAGTAAATAACCGATCAGGATCTGGTATAGAAACATACAAAAACCAGGATGCAATATAATAATATCACTCCAAAATATTATATTACCCAGGATGCACTTGGCAATCCTTCAGTCTGTGTGTTCTCCTTCTTACCTTCCATCTACCCCATGTTTGTTTGTTTTTTTATGTTATGGGATGGGTTGCTAATTGGCTACAATGAACTATTGTTTCCCAGACACTTGGTAGGTAAAAAAAGAAGAGAACAAAAAGGGGGTGGGGTGGTTACACACTTATAGCAAAAGTTATTTGCCATTTCAATATCTGTGCCATTCCAAGTATCACAACCTTAATCAATTTCATCAACTTATGTTAAATTTACACTGGTATAAAAATCATTGTTATTCATATAAGCTGTTAAGTTAGCAGCTTCAAACACTATACTTTCTATTTGTGGGTGAAAAGACGCACGAAGGAAATGCACTACAATACTGAAATAGAAGGTGGTAGCTCTAATTGACTTTGGCAGTTAAATCATATTTTTATATAGAACAACAGAGGAAGGTCACAAAAATATGATTGTGTTACTGCTGGTACCTATATTGTACATATGACGCCAATCTTTACACTTTTCCCCTCTGACTCCAGAGATGGGTACAACTTATGTGCATCCTCAGTGCCCTCACCTGTCGCATCTGTCTGGTTTACAATATCAATGAGTTCAGAAATGCCCATATGAACATCTTTATCAGTGCTTGAAATGGGGTGGAGATAATAACCTTAAGTTTATGAGCAGAGTATATATTAAGTTTGATTTGGAAGGGTGGTTGAAGAAAAAAACTCATAGTGTTCGTAATGACCATACCATGCCAATCCATATATAATACTGGAAATATGAGATTTCCTCTAACTTCAAAATTGCTAGTAATAATAGTAGTAATCTTTTGAGGACATACTGAGATGCATTACTGGAATCTTTATACATGACTAACTATTTGTCATTTCTATTTCTAGATAGGCATGGTGAAGTTGTTGACACATTCTTCTCTTGCAAATGGCAGTGGTCCAAATTATCAGAAATAGAACAATACATAAACTGTGAACAAGTACTGATGGATTTGAATATGAATAGAAATCACCAGAGGAATTTGTATTATTTACGGGAATCATTTTTTGGCTTGTGCGTCTGAAATTCCAAACACAGTCTTGGTGGGTCTATAAGTTTCATAGCTTCTGTTTCCTTAGCCAGTTGAAGCAGCTGAACTGCTGGGGCTAATTTTAGGAGCTTCCAAAATAAAAGACCCACAGTGACTAGTACACTTGATAGGGAAAGTATTGCCAAAATTGTTGGGGTATCCAATATGTTTATATCAGAATTTGGAAGCCATTCTCCACTGAAGATTGGTTCAGATAAAGATTGATAAATTGTTTTGTTAGCTTCTGCCAACTGCACCATTTTGCCTAGGCTCAACTGAAAATGTTGGTTTGGGGCTATAATTTTACTAACATTATGTTCATATAGATTGAAATGTGGAATTTTGAACTCTCATGGTGGTGTTGCCAAACTATCACCTGATATTAGATGATGTATACCATATGAAAGGAAATGTTGCAGTAATGTGGAGTTTACTGCATAAAACTTTGTGATATTGTCAATCTTAGGCGTTTACAATTATTAATTCTAGGGGGTAAATGTATGGGCCTGCCTAAATTTCACAGTTGCAGGGAACCGTATTGATACAAAACATACATCCATCCTGTACCTTTGGCTGTTTCTTTCGGCAAGTAAATGCAATTTTTGAAACATTTGAAAGGAGTGTCTTCCCAGGTTCTAAATCAAGAATGTCACTCTTCAGATGGTTAAACTTGAAGTTAAATTTGCATAACTCAGTGATGATGGCTGAGCTCTGGGTGAGGATGGCAATGATGCATGTTGGGTTAGTAATCCTGCAACATGTGGAAATGTTAATAGTTTCTACCATTACATAAAGTAATATCAGATTCCGACATGTCAATAAATGTACTTGATGGTTCATGTATAGCCATATACAGAGGAAAAATTACCAACTGAGAAACATGAGTCATTGTAAGTTTCAATGTGTAAGGGGTGCACTAAATGTTACAAATAGTAAATAGTTCTTTCTTGCCAATACAACTGCAGTGGAATCATAGAAAAAACTCAGCATCATAGTAGCTACTGAGATTGAAAATCGTTTCTGTACATGTTCATTTGTATGCGACAGAGTCTTCAAAAGGGCATCAACAGGATGATGACAGTTTTGCTAACAATAAATCATGGATACCATTCAGTAATTGCTCCTTCTTCCATTGTAGTTGTGCAAGCATTCCGACCTTAGTAGACAATATTCTGAAATATTTTTTGAAATGAATTATTGTGCATTGCTGAGACAGAACGTCTGAGACTCATAGTAATTGTGGACGCTGCAGCACTCTTTGACTGAATAGCCTTGAATAAATTGTTTACTCTCTCATGATAAGTGTGCTTGTAAGAAGAGAATGAATCTCCATGACTTTGGAACCCATGTGTGAGTCTACTTTCATGAACCTCCAGTGCAAAAATGTGTTGCTGGAGAATTTTAACATCTTTCACAGTTGCTGTTTCAAAAATTCCCCATGGAATGTTGCCTATAAATGTGGGAAAAAAAGAACCAACCTGGGCCTACGAGAATGCCTTTGGACTGTCTGTTCAGGAACTAACTTTTGAATGTGATTCAAAGTTGATGACACAAATTTGGCTGCTGCCCTCCGAATCTTCAGGATCTGTTACAATAATTTAGATGAATGAGTACATCTTCGTACTGAATTGGAGTTGTTCAATGAAAACATGCATAATGTTCCAACAGTCTCCACAATGACTACCTTACGCAAATTGATTTGAAAGGTTTCATGCCACCTCTGTTCTAAATTTTCAATGTTTGCTATGTGGCAGCATACCACAACATAATTAACTCGAGATGCAAGTTTTAGGTTTCTTGCCATGGCCCCACTTATCATGACCAGCATATGAAAGGCTAGGAAGTAACCTTTCATTATCTGCATGTTGGCTGTGCCTGCCGATAAAACAAAAACAAGAAGTATGAGTAAGTGCTTGGCCTAATAGTACTTTGCAAGACATACTAATATTGTACAGTGGTGTTACTATTTCAGCCCTAATTACAGCCAGTTCTTGACTAATTTTTTCTAAATGAGCCCGGCCAAATTTTGACATTTGGAACAATACATGTTTAAGAAAAAAGAAGCAAAAAGGGGAAAAATGGTAAGTAGTTTGTGCAGCTCAACTTATGCTCCAGAGTTCCATAATCGAGCTGTGTTCTGGCTTTAAAAATATTCACAAACATTTTGTTTTTGGAAATATAAAATGGTGGAGGTGAAAATAAGAAAAACTCTGAGTCAAATACAGAAAGTATTGTCCACTGCAATTCATTACTTTATTGACTAGTTTCACACAAATGCTGGAAGGCAACCTTCCTTTGTACGTTTTGAGCCCTTTTGAATTCTGTTAATATGGAACTGTCTAATAAGCTCAGAGGGAAGGTCTTCTGCATATTCCCAGCTAGACTTCATTTTCCTGTCCTTCCACTTAAGCCTTGTTAATTCGTCTCTTTCGATACCAACCCTGAGCTAAAAGTTTCTCTATATGGGTAGTTGGAGTAGACAGAGATATATCCTGGACTGGTGTCTGGGGTTGTGAACTGGCATGCATAAGTCAAGTTTGGGATTGTGAAGGTACACTATCTGAAGCACTTCTTGTACTTGGCTGGGGAGTATTTGAGGTGTTGTAGTGAATTTGAAATTCACTATGAAAAGTGCTCCCCGTCTCAGTCTATGTATATGACTTACAGGGTTTTGACCAAACAAGAAGTTGCAACCTCTGACGTGTCTAGAAGGTTTGCACGTGGCAAGTTCTTTGCAAACTTATTTAGAGTGCGTCTCTGGGTAAAAAACTCAATTTTCTGTCTGCGTTGACTTGAGCTTTTCAGGACAGGACTGCTAGGACTTTGGCTGAGCGGTGAAAATGGTAAGTCAATTTTGCCATGCTATATCATTGTACCATGGAGCTTCAAAATAAAACCTGAAGCATTGGCTGCCGTTTCGCCGTCATTTCGAGGTAACGCGTTCTCGCTCCTGTGGATGTTCATAACATTACCATGAATTGTTAGAAACTTCGGTTTTGGAGAATTCTTCGGTTTTTCTGGGGGTTTTACGAGGCCTGGGCTAACATAAACGTGAAGAATTCTCTATAAATTTAAGGTTAAATAATACTTTAAATCATAATGTGATATTCTTGTAGCACAAAGTGTATGTAGAAATTTGTAAGGAGAAAAGAGGTTACGAGAACAGGTCAGTGTGGCTTCGTTTGGTTGACCAGAGTGACGAATATGCTTGCTTCTGGGCCACCCCTGGCAAGGGTTAGAGGTGGCGTGTGGCTTGGATGGTTAATGCAGGGGTGGGCCTAACAAGTGAAACGGGAAGGTTTTGTGTATATAGACGGTGGTTACATATCAGATATTAGAAAAATGATAGGTTGTGGTGACCAGTGATGTATTGTTGAGAAGGGTCGTTGTCTGAGTCTCTTGTGTCAATAAATGCGTTAAAAATGGGACTGGAAGCAAAATATCGCCAGTATCAAATCTCCTAAATATAACTCAGGTGAGGTCTAAAGCTGTCGTTCATATTTGTAATAAAATGTTAACAAAGTGACTTTGGGTGTCATTTTAAAATATACAAAGAGAGCTTTATTTCTTTCTTTGAAAATTAGAAGTTCTGTGTACTGAGCTCTGTCTTGGAAGAAAAGTAAAATGGAAAACCGTCAAGTCCATGCACGAATTCTTGACAAAAATATTTACTGAGAGTCAATTTAATTCTGATAGTATTGCTGGGGTTATTCTTTTCAAAATTCAAGTTCCCTTAGTGTCAAATTACAGAAGCCAATGCTAATTGTTTTAAGTCTCCTGGAGGTGTATTTTCCTGTATAATGTTGAGAGAATTTCTGGTTCAATTACACTGGGTTAGAGCGATGTCCGGCTCAGAGTTTCAACATTCCGTTGTATGAAGGGCTATCCCAGTTGGTTATTTTAGAAACAAATGTACAGAAACTTGTTGGAATCAGATTAAAGTTGCCAGTAATGTGTATTCTGACGGGTTTTTGGTTCATTTTAAGAAAGTCTTCTCTCATTTTTTTCTTATAGAATTATTTTTTTTTTACCTAAAATTGGGTATAAATAAGTTATAGTTTTGAGGCAAGTTGTGGGAGAAAGGGTTTTCTTATTTTTGATAAGAACAGATACTTTTCCACTAATAAAAAAAGTATTTATAAGTTTACTTTTGCAGTGACGTAACTTGTTAAAACATACTTATGTTGGTAGCAAAGGTATTCTGATATATAATTTACAGTATATTTTTGAAAGCAGTATTTTTACTTTACGATGCCCACTTGACGCTCTGAAGTTTAATGTGTATTTTTCTCAACGCCATAAAATGGTAGTAAAGTGGAAATTAAATTTATATACCATTGGCAGAACCTTCTGGATTATTCCCACTAAAGACTTCAACATATGATATTTTCCTAAATTAACTGACTGGTATAAAACATATTCTGTACTAAAATGGCTCAAAAGAAGCATTATCGGGATTTATTTTATTTTGTGAGAGAATATATAGCTTGAAGCTATTCTTTAAATGGTTAACAAATGGGTATAATTCTTGACAAAAAAAAATGTGTTTGCCATAATTTTTCTACAGTTTTCAGTTTATGACCATGAAATTATTCAGTAAAATTCAAGAATAAACATGTTAATGAAGCAGACAGCTGTTTTATTGATACTGGGGTAAACTATGTTCATTCTGGTCACATATTAAACAGGAACCGGAAGTTCAGGTCATAGGTCATGTGTCAGTCGGGTCAAGATGCCAAAGTTCAGATACTAATTTATTCATGGAAAACATAAGTGTGTTGATATAGACAAAAGTGTTGGTCCTCATTTGGACGGTTGGTTGATAGCTGCTACAGAGTTGGTCCAATTTATAAAGAAAAAGATTACAAATTTACTTGCAGTTTGAAATAATTGAAAAAAACAAAATTTATGTATTATTTGAATTTTACTTTTTGAATAGTTGATAGTCTTTTCTGACAACCTGTCCTCATTTCTATTTTCAAATCTCCTTCAGGTTGACTTGAGGTAAGTACGTTGAGAGATGTTTTTTTTCTCTAAATTGGGACATTTTTATTAAACTAGGGGTTGGAACGGAAATATAATTATAAAGTTATACCAGAATAAAATATTCTCTTCCACCATGTTTTCAAACTCAGACAAAACAAACTGTTTTGTAATCCGGTATAATGCAACATGTGTTGTAAAATACTTTGGAACTTACTTAATTTACATTTCTGTTAGGAAGATTGGTATTGAATGTTATAGAATGTAAAAATGAATTGTGATATGGAATTTATAATATTGAGATTGTGAAACTTAAGATTTTTTAAGAACTTGAACAAATCCTAAATCAAGAAATACAAAATCTTAGGTGCAGTATTTTTAACAAATTGATTATCTTACAGAAAATATATTGATCAGAAATTATATTGTTATACCAGAGTTATTTATATTGTCTTCTTAAGGATTAGGGTACATTAAGAGGTATCTTTTAATCAAAATGGCCACTTTCTTCCAAATTGTAGTCCTTGTGGGTTCACTTCTTAAGATTTACCTAACCGTTTCGACATAATTTACACATTTTTTCTGAAAATGCCATTTGGATGATTGGTCTTTGATCATGAAATTATTTACAAAAGTTAAAAATGGAACTTTGTAGGAACTCCTGTCGTAAATAGTTGAGTGGTCTCTGACTCTTTGAGTTAATTATAAAACCATTTAAGTCTGTGGAACTTTGACAAATTATTACTGATCATACCTGAATGATTTTGTCTTTTCTTATCCTCAGTCAATATCTCAGCCCTTAAATCCTTGAGCTGGCCTAAAAGACAGGTCTGCTTTCGTTTAGTCGAGGACGCCATAGCTGGCATTCACTCACTGTATTACAGTATTATTTGTTGTCACTTGAGGTGCTGGTTGACCTCTGTCCACCTCTACCTGTTCTGGGAAAAGGTCCCTGTCAGAATATATGTACAGGCTTGGTGTCTTGGTAGGGCCTGTGCTAGGATCAAGGAAAATTTTGAGCCTATTGGCATGTATGATGGATTTTACAGGTTTATTGTGTTCAAAATCTAGTAGCTTATATGTATAATTTGAGAATGCCTTGCATAAATAGTAGTAGTATGTGTTCTATGTGAAGGGGAACATGCATTACACAATTGTGAAACTTAAACTGACAAGAAGTAAAAGGTTGTGTGACAATTGTTCGTTGCCAGGGTACAGGGCTGATTCATGCAAGAGGCAGGTCTCTTGTACCATCCCTGGCTGTGGGAAGAAACACAGTAAATGGTTACACATAAGCAAGAAACCTGAGGCCCAAGTTGAAAAGGGACCAGAAGTGTGTAGTAGCCACAAGAATGATATACACAATGGTTACTCCCATGCGGGAGAAGGGTGTTATGTAATAGGGACCAGGGCAACCAGGGTGCCAATGCCCATAGTATCGTCCAGGGTCACAAACATGGGCAGTACACGTAGTGTGAGCACTAGTGCCTTATGCTCTACTGAGCTTGCAAAGCAACTACGTATAAAGGACAGACAGGAGAAACTGTTGCTTCCAACTTTGACGTCAAACACGTGTGTTGACACAAACGTTTTTAGTGTAAAGGTTTCACATGTGAAAAACACAGGCACAGGTGTGGTCGAGTTGCCGTGGGTGTATGTGCGGCACAATATGTCCATTAGTGCACTCAACATCACAAATCAAGATGACATAAATAAATGGTCACATCTTGATGGAACTGAATTGCCGAAAATAAATGAAAACAGTGTGCATCTGCTACTGGGACAGGACACACCTGAAGTTATGGTGCCTGTAGAATTAAGGCGAGGACATAAGGGGGGACCTTACGCTGTGAAGACAGTGCTGGGGTGGGCTATAAATGGCCCTCTTGGAACCTGTCAGGCTCATGATACATGTGACAGGGTGGCACATATTAATTTTACGCAGGTGCAAGATCTGCGAGATAAAGTGCAGAGGTTTTGGGAGATTGAGGCTGGGGAAATGATTCACACAGACAAGTTGGGCATGTCACTCGAAGACAGTAGTGTACAAGCTATGTTGGGTGAAAACATTAGCAGGGTTAATGGACATTCAGAGCTCCCCATTCCGTTCAAACACAAATCCTTGAATCTTCCCAACAATAAAGCAGTAGCTGAAAGTACAATAAAATCTTTAAGCAAGAGGTTGCCAAGAGATGATATTCTTTGTGAGCAGTATACGGCTGCAATTAAGAATTTAATCGACAAAGGTCATGCGAAAAAAATCTCTCAGAGTGACTTGGGCTGTGATGACGGGAAAGTGTTTTATTTTCCCCACCATGCTGTATCACATGCACAAAAACCCAACAAGGTTCATATTGTATTTAATTGTGCAGCAAAGTATGATGGTACATCTTTGAATGAGAATGTATTACAAGAACCTGACCTGTTGATTAGTTAGTCGGAGTCTTGTTTAGGTTAAGATGGGGACCAATAGGGTTAATTTCAGATGTACAAGAAATGTTCCTACAGGTGGCCGTGAGTCTTGACTGTTGTGAGGTACTCAGATTCTTATGGTGGGAAAATTATGATATGAGTTAGCCAATACTTGAGCACAGAATAAAACTTCGCCTTTTGGGGGAGTAAATTAAGCCCCAGTTGCGTGAATTATGCATTAAAACGAAAAGCACAAGATGAAAGTCTTAATTATGACAAGGAAGTCATAGACACTGTTGTCCAAAACTTCTATTTGGACGATTTGCTGACTTCAGTAAGGTTTGTTGGTTAGGCAATACCCTTATTGCTGACCTGAAGGGGTTATAAGCCAAGGCGGGGGGGGGGGGGGGGGCTTTAGACTTACCAAGTGGATAAGTAACGATAAGCAAGTACTCAAAACAATTCCCGAGTCTCAGCTGGCAAAAGGGGTAAAGGGAGTTAATCTTGATCAAGATGCTTAGCCTCCAGATCAAGCCTTGGATGTCCACTGGGAAGCAAGTTCTGACTGTTTCAGCTTCAAAGTGATAAACAAGGACAAACTGCTGATTAAAAGGGGCTTATTGAGAATTTTGAGTGTCGCAATAACTTTGAGTGGGGCGAGCCCATACCTGACTCTCAGCTGGAGCAGTGGACAAGGTGGGTCGACAACTTACCAATCCTTGAAAACTTCAAAATTGAACAATGTCTTATACTGTCAGAGTTTGAAAACGTAAATTGCCAGATTTGCTATTTTTGCAACTGTAGCTTAAAAGCATACAGAGTTTCGGCCTAATTACTGCTTACCAATGCAAATGGCCAAGTACGGAGCTACCTGATAACAGCCAAATCACGTGTAGCACCAATTAAACAAATGACCATCCCACATTGACTTGTCATAATGGCCCGGAGGGAGTTAAGGATTCTTTCAAAGGACTCACTGTTTTGGACAGACAGCACGGTAGTGTTTCAGTATATATTTAATGAAAGCAAGCGGTAAAATGTGTATGTTGCCAGGCTTGTTTTCATACCTGAAAACACAAAACTGTCACAGTTTAGCTGGGTTGGAACCTTAGATAACCCTGGTGATGATTTGTTGCAAGGGTTTATCGCAAACTAGCTTATTGACAATGACCGATAGCCACATGGCCCATAGTTCTTAAGCCAGCATCCAGATGCGTGGCCTAGAAATCTGACACCAGTGGTCATTTCAGAAAATAAACAAGAAGTAAAGAGGGAAGTCGGGTTTATGTGACAAGCGAGGGCTTGTCTGCATTGAATCGCCTCATACGGAGCCACTCTTCATGGCATCAATTAGAAAAGTGTGGCCTAGATATTGCCAGTCAAGGCCAAATCAAAAAATAAAGTGTATGAAAGAAAAGGCTTTGGAGTAGGCTTGTTGCCTGAAAGTCAAGGTGTTTTGACTGTACAGGAGTTGAGAGCGGCCAAGTTGGAAATAGTCAGATATGTTCAGGGACAAAATTTTGATGAGGAAATAAGAAGCCTTGAAGGAAAGGTCAATGCCACAAGATCAACGAAGGGACTGGACCCTGTTTTGAGATGTGGAATTTTCTGTGTTGGAGGACTTATGGGGAATGGGTCATGCAATGATGTTGCCAAACATCAAGTCATATTGCCAAAGAAGCATCACATAGTTACATTGATAGTACGTCACTGTCACGCCACAGCAGGTCATGCAGGTCCTGAATATGTATTAGCACAAGTAAGAAGAAACCATTATGTTATTCGTGGTGTGCATACAGTGAATAGGGTGATCAGAAATTGGTTTGAGTGTAAGCGCACAACAGCTGCACCATGCAAACAGAAAATGGCAGATATGCCACCAGAGAGGGTTAACCAGATAAACCACCATTTACATTTATATGGGTGGACTTCTTTGGCCCTTTTCTTGTGAAGCACGGCCGTGTTTTGGTGAAAAGATATGGCTGCGTATTTACTTGTTTGGTGTACTTTAGGGCCATACATATATTGAAGTAATGCATAGCTTAGAAACGGATTCCTTTATTAACGCATTAAGTCGCTTCATCAGCAGGAGAGGGAAAGAAAAGCAGATTAGATCAAATAATGGAACAAACATGACTGGAGCTCAAAGGGAGCTCAAAGATTCCATACAGTCCAGGAATGATTGGAAAGTCAATAAATTTCTTCAACAGAAGGACATTCACTGGGTATTTAATCCCCCATGAGCATCCCACATGGGCAGCGTGTGGGAGTGCCAAATCAGGACTATAAGAAAAGTTCTTAACGTTTTGCTGAAAGAGCAAGTATTACATGACGAAGGCTTCACGATACTGATGTGTGAAGTTGAGAATATAATAAATGGTAGATCATTGACCAACATATCAAGCTACCCAAGATACAGACCAGCGCTCAATCACATTTTGATGCTTCAGTCAAATAATCATGTGCCACCAGGGATGTTTTGTCCTGATGACAAATATGGCAGGAGACGTTGGAAGCAGGTGCAGTACCTGGCCGACATTTTCTGGCGTAGGTGGACCTGAGACTACTTAGCTGAGCTACAAAAAAAGACAAAAGTGGTTAAAAGAAGAAGGAAATTAAAGGTAAGTGACATCGTGCTTGTGGTGGATGAGCAATGCCCCAGAAACATGCGGCCTTTACGGCTTGTGACAGAAACCTTCCCAGGCAAGATAGGTTATTGGGAACAGTTAATGAGAGAATGCAAAGTAAGGTATTGATAGGACCAATACACACATTGTGTTTGCCAGAAGCAGCAGATTAAAGCTTGTTATGTAATGGTACTCGCATATGATTGGGCACAAAAAAGTGAGTTTGAAGCGCCTATGTTTCTAGTGTTATAGTTATTATTACTTTTATTATAATTGAAAGTAGTGTTAATGGCATTGTGGTAAAGGATGGTTGAGACCATTCATTTAAGGGGCCAGGATGTTAATGTATAATTCAATTCAGTTAAATTCTTTGTCGCCAGATGTCATGCATGAAGCAATTATTATAATTTTGACAATGTTGGGCCTACGTCCGTAATTTGAAAAAAACAAAGGGTGGTAAAAACGGACAGTGAAACATTGTACGTACGTACGTCTTTTCACGGTTTTACTTCACTCGGATATTCATTTACCCTTTAATTACTGCATCTTATCCTTGTTAACATCGGGCCAAAGGAATAAATATTGCGTTTTGTGTATAAATTCTTATATATGCTGGACCCGTTTTGAGAACAAATGAGTTCGACTTATTAGGATTAACGAACAATTCAACTGGATGCCATTTAAATAATTGCAGACAAAACTGCTCGCAGTATTGGAATGCATAAAAGGCTCTATCATTTGCTTCGTGGAAAAAAATTGGTTATCATGTATGATAAAAAAAATTCTTCACCAACTGCATGAATCAATAGTATCCTTGAATATACTGAATTATGACACACATGTTGACCAGGTAAAGAATAGGATTGCTGTGTGCATAATGCGCAAGCATAGTTTCGCACGAAATATAAATAACATTACGGGATTTGGAATGGCTAGCTATTCATGGTAGAAGCCATGTAGTATTATATTGCCCATATACTTTTCCACGTTGGAGTGGCGTTTTCTTTTTGTCTCTGACGTTTCGCTATTTTGAGTAACTCCAAGTCTCATTATCGACATAAATTTGACAGTTTGTTCGGCTGATTGTGTTTGAGATGAATTTCCTTGCCACTACAATCCAAATATATTGATGAGAACAAAGGAAAGGGGAAAAAGGATCTTAATTCATGTCTTTTGATTAGCCTTCACGCCAAAGGTAGGATTTATTTATTTATTTATTTATTTATTTATTTATTTATTTATTTATTTTTGTATTTATTTATTTATGAAATGAATTTTTATGACATTAGGGTTCGGATTATGTTATTTTTCATAATTCATACGACCTTATACCTGCAAAACATGAAAACGCCGATCGCTTACCTTACATTGTGTGCATTTCACCTTATCAATTTACTAAAAGATATCACTGTCTTGCATGTTCTGTGAACATCGTTTCACTCACACATGGTGAAAAGATTAAAAATTACAAACATCTTCTGTGATCCCTGTTGATTGGAATAAGCGTCCTGTCAACGCTAACGGGTCAAATATCATGCTGTCCTGGATACGGTGTCTCGCGCGAAATCGGTCGAATGCAATTTTGTATCACAAAACATGTGTACAATTAAAAGTAGCTCTTTGCACACAATGTCAACAAAATTTATCCAAAAGCTAGCTAGGACAAGACGTCTTCAAGCAACTCAATCGAAGAAAATAGTTTTCAAATATATATATTGAACTACATGGCGTTACGGCTGTATTTACAGCAAGTGTCATGCCTTGGGCTTGAGGTCCAGCACTTCGAATGTTATGTTACTCCGTATTTCTGTGTAAATCAACACACAAAAAGCTACTTTCGCAATTATACATGGTAGGCCTACTATTTAAGAATACACATACCGTTATAGTAGAAATATTTGTCAGTGGTGATAATAAAAAGTAGGTTCGCAGCACGTGAATAAAATCGGTGCTCGTTTATCATCAAGAGCGGTATAGATAATGTATATACTATATAGATCAATGTACACGTATGGCTTTACCGTTCTGAAAAGTACGTTTAGGGCATCTAAACACACAAGGTTGCGAAACCCTGATTAACAAGAAAACAACAAAACTAAATCTATTAAGCTGTTATTTGTATACTTATTTTTACATCATAACACACTTCTTGGAATGTATGGCAAATACATTGTCAAACACTAAGTTATGCGCATCACTTGTGAAGGTGAAACCATTCGGATGTTTGAGGACGCGCCGTGCTGCTGCAAGCTGCATGCCGATGCAGGGTATCTGCGGGAAAGGGGTGGCCCTGGTTGACCCCTCGCCTCTAGATCTGCGCCTAAGCCTTCTCATTACTCAGTTTCCTAAATATAACACCAAAGTTGAAAACGGTGTTCCACACATTCGGGCGAGCACACAGACTTTTTGAACTTTTAACGTACATACCACTTCCAAGGTCTTTCTCTCCCTCTCTCTGTATGTATATATGGCCAAATAAAAAAATAATAACTTGTTTCTCATTTCCGCACGCATGATTTTTCCGCCGCATCACTTTTTTTTTCTTAAATCTTTAAATGGGTGTAATTTTGCTCAAATGGCATTGGTCTTTCACTTTCTGATATCAGCACCTGGTGCCATCTGTCGGGCTTAGAGAGAAACTGATATTTCTGCCCTGTTCCCCGTTTCATCATCACACTAAGCATGTGAGGCGAGTATTGGTACCGCACTACAATTCAAATTGAGGTCAAATCAAGTGGTCCCGGGGCATTAGCTTGTTGTCGTTCGTGCGCCATGTTTCAGACCGGTGATCAGGCGGATGGTGGGGACTTCCTAGATCCAAAGGCGACTTCCAGGCGGCAAATTTTTATTCTTAGTATCCGTTCAGGCTGTAAGATTCTGAAAATAAAAAAACTGGATAGGCGTGCCTATCCTGGTAAGTGATGTGACCTTTGCAGATTTGTATAACCAGGACGTGTCTATAGCACGTGCCTGGTATAACGAATTCGCATCTGGGATTCTAGACAACAGTGATGTCCCCATTCTCACTCAATATTGTACCAGTGTGCTACGTGTGGCAGCAGGTCCCTCACCCACCTCACTCATTCAGACATTGCCATTGACCCAAATATCTGAAGTGGGTTAACTTGGTCGGTACATAGAATTTTCAGTGCTTTCCAGTGAAGGCACTGAAAATTCTGTGTATACAAAATAAGTCGAGTGGCGACAATGCTATCAAACATGATGCTTTCAATATCATGATGAAAATGACAAAAAACATCATGTCTGCCACAGAAGTTATAAGAAACAAAAATGCAAAATGTGAGCTGAAAAATGCAGTTATTGATTGGCTTGCAGAAAACAGTCTGGGCTGGGGGGGGGGGGTGTTGAATATTGTGAGACCCTTCGTTTAACGTTAGTCAACACTCTTGGTGATGTTTTTGGTATGCAGGGCCACACAAGACAACTTTGAGTGAGCGGGGATGTCCAGTTCCATCAGAATTTGACCATTTCGTAGGCTACAATAGACCTGGCAGCACAAACATAAAAAACACAATTTGAAAGAACAGGAACTCCGAGAATTTGCCAATACGTTGTACCACTTGATTGGTAATTCATACTCGATAATGGACAAGTGGAAACTTGTTTTTTAATTCTGTATGTACTCTTGCTTCAAACTTGAAAAAATATTGTCAACATCTTGTAGCACAGAATGAAGCAAGCAAAGCCACCCATGCAAGGCTATACAAGAAATTTGATGTAGATTCTTGGAATGTGTTGACACCACAAAATCAGAAATTGCCTTGAATTCAGGCAAAATATCAATCTTTGCATGCTGCATTGCAAGGTGCAGATGAATATGAGCCTATTGTTTAATGAGTTTGCACCAACAGACCCATTCAAGCGTCATATGTATGTGAAAAACATTGCAGTGCCATTCAAGTGTGTGCTATACAAGTATACAGGATCTCCTGAACATTTGATTTATATTTGGAAGGTGCCAAGGTTCGTAGAGGAAGGTGTACTGCTTGACAAAAATTCCAAAATCAGAAACACTCTTGCAAAAGAGTTCCCCTCATACCATACTAGAGCAATGAGACGACAGTTTATTCAGTCATTTGGTCAAGTGACCAATGCAAAACCAGCCTTTTTAAGACTAGCATATAGAAGACTGACATGAGACCTGTCAGCTGCTGAAACCACTGATCAAGCTGCAATTGACAAGAGAGTGGCTGATCTGTTGGACAATGAAGACCCAGATTTGATACGGGATCTTTGTGTGAATAATCCAGGTAGACCAGAAACATATGAAGTTTATCTGGCAGAATACCAAAAATATATAGAGAGCTCAGTTCAACAAGCTGTTGATGACAGGCACCATGACACTGTTGATGTTGACTGTGTAGTTACACACCTGGCAGTTGCAATGAGTGTGAAAATCAACACACTGAAGTATCGAAAAGATGTCCTGAGGGGACACCTGTACCAAGTATTCACTGGCTCTGCCTCCAGGTTTGGCCTCGCAGGGCTAATGCTGCTTCTGCTGCCAGGTATACTGGCAAATTGAAAGTTAAATCCATGATTCAGTCTAGACAATCCCGTAAAAGTCATGAAGACTGTCATTATGCTGCAGCATTGTTTAGATATTTAAAGGAATGGTCAATCCAGTACCGTGATCACACAAATTTCTGCTCTCTAGATGACAAACATATCATGAAAATTGGGGAAAAAGGCTCTCTGTATGTATATAAAAATACATATTGGCCAAATACTTCATCCATGTACCCGTGTGGCTCTTCCACCATGACACGTTTAAACTTACATTAAGACAACTTTTTACTTTGAACATGAGTAGTCCGATTACAACATTGAAAAATCAAAATTTGGAAATCCATGCAATCATGCAGCTACTGTCCAAAATTGGACCAACTTTTGCAATTTGATTTTCGATTTTTGCTATAGGCCTACCGTTGTTTAATCATTTTAATTTTTGGTTTCGATCATGCCTATTTAATGTTAGGAATAGGGAAAATTGTGGAACTGCCAGAAAAGAGGTAGCTTATTATTGAGTAGCAAGAACATCTAGTCTACATGTTCGACAGGCGCATTTGCATATTGACATGTTGCTTTGCTTTTCTGACACCCCCCCCCCCCCAAAAAAAAGTAAAGCAGTGTTGTGTGCAATATTCGAACCTCCCCTAGACTTACCTTTGCATGGTTTGTTTCTATAATACATATGACTTGAAACTTTTAAATGACCTCATACAAAAATTACTTTCAAGAGTTTTTTCCTTAATTCCCTTTATTTATTGTTGAGTCTAGTTTTCGTGTAACCATTTTTTTTCTTTGGCCATACCTTAGATCATGTTTGGATCTCTGGACCAAAACTTTGCCTCATGGCAAGCCTACATGCCCTTGCTTTGGGATATACTATTTGGTCACCTACGTTTTCCAGATTCCAGAAAATACTTTACATTTTAACATAAGTGCAAATCTTACTATGCTGTTAGAAAAATTGTATAATGTTGCTCCCAATATTTGTTGTAACCCTGCTGCAACCAAAATCTTGTTCAGCCTGAGGACCTGGTTCTGTATTGGCATATAACCAAATCAAAGAACTGTTAGGGCACCAGTTTTTGGTTCCAATTCTGGCACTGAAACTAGAAGGGAACCAATTTACAGACTACATGAGTACTTTGGTAGGTTCTAATTCTAACTTTTACGATTTGCAGGCTATTGTATTTGTGTCTTTTTGTCCAGAACCAGAATGTATATTTGATCATCATTTGTCACTGATACTAAGTTATTAAGAGCAACTCCTGGCACAGCTCAATGGATATCAATTATTGGATAGAACCAGTATCATTTTTTTCACACACACACAAAAATATATAAAAAATATTTTAAAAAAAATTTTAAAAATATTTAATTTTTTTTTAAAATTAAAAGATCATGTTATTGTTCTTAGTTTATTTTTTACTGAGACATATCAGCAAACATCTTAACATTTTCAAGAGTAACAGTTGCATTGCTTCAATCAACACATTGCGCCCCTGGTGTTGCAATGGACATTTTAAAAGAAGATACAGATAATAATAATAACGGACAGTCCTGTGTACATTCCTGATTAAAAGCCCCATTATGCAATGAATATTAATTTATCCAAAGAAGTTCATGCCTCAGTTAAGGCCTTATTGTAGAATGGATATCAAATTATAAACATTTGCACCAGGTAACCTACGACCAAATGGCAAGTACATTAATAAAGTTAACTGCCCTGAATATACACTACAAGAGTAAAAAGGGATTAAACTATAAAAATTAAACTAATATGTTTCATACTTTGCAGACAGAAAAACTCAATCATACCATCAAAATACCCAGAAAGTATAATAAAAACTTAAAATCACTTGCAAATTCTGTCATTTTTTTTAAATTTTTACCACTAGATTTGCACATTCAAAAACTTTTCTTCTTGAAATACACTTAGTTTATCTCCTTTCAAACAGCATCATGCCTTTAACTAAATGTCTAAAACACATCGAATTGTATAATTATGTTGTTTGGATTCTTTTTGATGGTCATTTTAGGCCTAGGGGCTTTGTGGATGGTTTGATCTTGGTGTTAGTGTCACTTGGTTTTAACATATTTTATTAACACAATTGGCCGACAGGCTCACCAGCCTATATGAGGGCCTCTTGTACACTTTGTGGACTTGTATGGATGATGATCATTGTTGAGACGGTGGTTGCAACTAGTACCTTTTAAATGCTGAATTTTATTGATAATTTCAACAAATTTGGAACCTGTTCTTGCGAATTCTCGGATGTGCTGCAGATTTTGGTCCCTTTTGCACATGAATAATGCACCTGTTCAAGCCAATATACTGAAATAGGCCTATAATTTTAAACACTTTTTTTCATTCTTGTCATATTAAAACTAGACATGGTTTTTTTTACCCTGTGGACCTTTGCACATACGCTTTTGGGCTCTTTTGGTTACAGACGAACTGTAAATTTATGTGATGCAGCTATACATAACAAGGAACATTGCCTTTGGTCGGAATTGACTTGGATTTTTTTCGTTTGGACTACGGTTTGGATATGGTAATGGCACTGTCTACTTAAGTGTACCCAGATATGTACATGCTATCGTTAAAATACACTAACATTGCAAGATGACATATTGCTACATTATAATATATCTGCGAATGCAACAAAGAGCCACTGTTAAAATAATAAATTGTTTGATGCTATCATGTTCTCTACAACTGTCAGGGGCACTCATCACTTTTTCTGCCATGGTACAAAACTATACACTCTGTCACACATTTTCAGCTGTCAAGATCAAAGTGTTTTCATAATTTCATTAATCCCCTGTTATTAGCATGGTTTGTTCACAAAGTCTCGCATAAAGTGGATTTGCGTGTCGGGGAAATCTTTTTGAAGATACCTTTGCTCTCTGGCTGGCATTCAGTGGTGTTCGTAGAAAAACGGCAGATCTCAATTTCTGGGGAGCCTGAAAGAACACAAAGAGACAAGGATTTGCTGATTTTGCATGATAAATGTGTATGTTATTGAAAAGAGGGCTGTGTGAACAGCCTGTGCCCTCTAAGTCTGGGCTTCACAAAGTACCATCACAACGTGCAACATCAAAGTCGTAGCTCAAATACCTTTCAAGTTATTGATTGAGCAGTAAAATTTACGAGTGAACCTGTGACCAGATACAGAGTTGAATTAAATTATACCCACATGAAATTCAGTATGATGTAGTTTGTTTGTTTATTTATTTATTTATTTATTTATTTTTCTTTTTTTTCTTTTTGTTGAAAGTTTATTAAAATATCTTCGAAGTTGCATCCAGACCTTTACAAAAACCTTTATGTTAAGTTTGCTTTTTATATTCTTAAGTATCAATTCTTTTGGCATTACAGGTGTTAACATTCACACCAGCTGGCCATTTGGCCCCAAGACTTTTTAAGGCGGGAGGCGGGGGAGTGGGGGGGGGGGCAGTGTAAGGCCACTTAAGTCTCTGTTTTACTGGTCCTGCTGGGAGACGGCCTTGTAATATTTTGAAAATCACGCCACTAGCTTGTATATAATTGTAATCAAAGTCATCACTATTTGACTATAAGGCTCCTTAGAAATATTATTGCTGTATGAAAACAAAACAACCCCCCCCCCCCCCCAAAAAAACAGATTGTTACCTCCTCTTCTTATGACAAGATGCCCTTGTATATGCCGTACACTCTACTGTCGCTTATGAGCCATATGAACCATTGGGGGCATGTAGATTTGCCCTTGTCCGTCCAATATTAAAAAATGTCACATTTGCGTGGCGCATATCTCCAAAAGCGTTTCAGGTACAACAATGCAACTATGTGGAAATATCTATCAATATATGAAGGCGTGCACCTAGGGTTTTGTTTGTCTCTTGGATTAATTGTCTTGTGTTAATTAATCATTAATTAATTTGGGGAAACGTTTGGTTAGACGTTAGGCTTGTCACATTTGTGTCGCATGTATCTCAAATCGTATTTGAGCTTCAACCATGCAACTTTGTGGAAAAATATATCAATACCGGTATATGAAAGTGTGCACCTGGGGCTTTGTTTCTCTTTTGGATTATTTTTTGTATTTATCAATCATTAATTAACTTAGGGAAAATGTTGATTCGATGTTAGACTTGTCACATTTGTGTCGCATGTATCCCAAACGTATTTGAAGTCTTGCACCAGTTACATGACATTCTTTCCAATGCTTATGGGGGCAATGACAGGAGCATCCGTGTCGCGTGGACACTTTTGTAGTTCTGTATTTTTTAAAGTGCTGGCCTCAATTTGATGGAAAATGTTATTTTTAATTACAAACTTGATTAAATTAAGTGATGAATTATGAAAAATAAGATTAAGCAAAAAATATAAATGCTTTGAGATTTTTTTTAATCATCCCTACTTGGTGAAACTCTGCATGTAAGAATTTATTTATTAGGTTTTATTGGCACATTTTGTAGCAAATAGGCCTACTTTTGATGTTAATGCGGTTCACCACGTATGTTAACATTGCCATTTGGTGTTCCCAGAGAATGTTGTATCCTGACATACACAGTCAACATCACCACTTGCTTTCTTAAAATGTTGCAAAGTCGGTGGTGATGTCATAAAGGCTGTTGTGTAATATATGTGTAACAATGAAGAATGTCGTGTAGCCGACAGTAAAATAACGCTTCTGGTTTTCACTCGAAAAATTGATAGTTCACCTCCAAAAATAAAATATAGGAACTTTCTTAACTTTTGTATTTTCTCTCCTCTTCTTCCTTTTATTTTATTTTATTTATTTAATTATTTATTTTAATTTTTTTTTGGGGGGGGGGGCTTTTCTGAAAATTTTTAACATTGTAAATTATTTTTAATTCATTTACTCCTCGGGAGCTTTCTATTTGTCACATGAATCAGTCTCTTCATTTGTTATTGAAAACAAAATTAACAGTCAATGCGCTCCACCTCGTCCTCCCTCCACCTGCAGTGCCCCCAACATAACGCAACACTGGAAATTGGTGGCTGGAAAAGTCATGCTACAGGCCCAAAACCAACAGTTGGTTCCAAATAAATAGATGCTGCCCGGATGCTCGGTCGGAACCAATGATCGGTGTACATGGGAATCAATATTATAGTGCTGGTGCCGGGAACTAGATTATAGAGTTGGCTTCCACTTTTTCTAATAGGGTACCAGATCAGGTCAAACAGGTCATATATGGAAAAAACTGGTTCTCGGAGCACAATTTCTTATAATTATATGTAGGTTCAGAGATTAAGATCAAGGTGATATGTCCTTATGAAGAAAACCTTTGATTTTGTTTTCTTTTCTGTAATTAACAGGTGCAAAATCGCAGAAGGCATAAAGCCCTCCCTCTGAGTATTCCTTGCAGCACTGAGTGAGATATATATAAGGCAGATTTGCATCTGCCATTTCATTAATGACCCAAACCTAGTTTTGATTGGGACCTCATGTTGAGCAGGTTTCTTTTTCCCCGTAACCCGAGAAATTATTAACTGTCATGTGATGTTGATGGCTACTTGGGATTAGGCCGCGCATAAACATAGATCTCACTTATGACGTCAAATTTGAAAATCAAGACCATGTGGCCGTTTGAAAGAAAAAAAAATCACAAATTCCTTGGAAGGAATTTGTACGCATAAAAAACGAGAGCCAGCCGGGGTCTGCAGGTCAATTTTCTAGCAGCATTGCTCTCATGTACTGTTGTTTGGCACTCGATCCTTCATTTTGACGTATATTTTTTAGCGTCATGACCTTGCCAGTAATTTTTTTTATCAATTGTTGGAACGTCATAACTAACTTGACAATGACGTTTGGAAAATATTGGACGAAGCTTGTATCACATTTAATATACTTCTATCCCATATATTCGATTTATAATTTTGACCTTTTTTGTGTCGTTACCTATTTACTAAAATCATTTCTCCGTGCATAGTCCAACTCAAGACTAACTTTGCACATTAACATAAGGCCTCTAGAGATCAATGCCGTGAATCTAAACTAGCTGTCGCTCGGTAAGTTTTCAGCCAATTCCATCAGGGGGCTTAAATTGCGTGAATTGTATAAGTACACATTTTATCATATATGTGTGGTCTCCAAAGGTCAAACTTAAAACTCCGTTGGCCATAAGGTGGTTTTTATCCAGGCATAGCTCAGTCAATTTTCATCCGATTATTTCATTCTGATTGGTCTAAATTGTAACAGTGCTCACTTTTAAAGGTAATTTAACCTGAAAAGGTCAAAGATGAAGGTCATTAGTGTATGCTTCGAAAAGGAGCGAACACAAAAATGGGAGCAGTGGCTTTCTCAGCGTTCGCTTGCGATCAGAGATATCCAGTTTTACTTGTTATGACGTACCTAAGTAATACGCGTGGTGTCCCGTTGCCTGCATGCAGGACACGTATTTGTACAAAACTGACTTTGAAACACAAATGATGGAACTGCTGCGCAAAAATACAAAGTATAGTAGTACTAAACTAATATAAAGAACCTGTGGTTCAGTAATAACTATTTGAGAACACAGATGCCTCTCTACAACACAAAACAAAACAACCTGTGGTTCAGTAATAACCATTTGAGAACACTGGTGCCTATCTACAACACAACACAAAACAAAGCAAAACAAAAACAAAAACAAAAACAAAAACAAAAACAAAAACAAAAACAAAAACAAACAAACAAACATTCAAACAAATAAAAAAATAACAAGATCCACCTGTGCTCAGCTATGCTTAGAGTAAAACCTCCAGACATTTTACATACAACATGTTAAAAATAATTAATACCCGAATCTTCACATTTGACAAAATAAACTCAATTTTAAATGCTTAACGTACTAGTTATGACAAGTGACTGCCTCATCATAAGTCCTTCCTACTTTAAAGTGGGCTGGTCGTGTGTGTTGTATTTGTGCCTTTTTGTCCAGAACCACTTTCTAGTAGTCTGTACCCTATTCCGCAGTCCGAGCTCTACACTCTCCATAGGCCCACCTGTCACTGTCTTACCTATATACATATGGAATTACTTTTGTCCATATTGCACACTTTCCTCCTTGGAATTTCGACATAGGCTGTTTAAGTCCAATTGAATTAAAGGGTCTTCAGCGGGTAACTACCCAGAACATGTTTCGCAGCCTATACCCGTACATGTCTCTCTGAGTAGCGGCTCCTTGTCTAAGCTGAATATTCAGCAAAGACAACCCGCATAATATTAAATAAACATGAACGTGGCAGATGATAAATCAGCTAAATACGTGCAGTGGTGCTTATAAATACAGAGCTTCATTATGAAAGAATACCTGTCAAACAAAACATCATTACTAAATTTGTATAGTATAGGTTTAGATAAGAACAATTTGACTTACCCCTGAACCAGCATGATTGTACCCTTTGTAGCTGAATAGCTTTTCCTAGTTAAAACCTATGCCAGTGTTTCACTAAAGTATGTACAAACTGGGACACTATATTCAGTCCTGGTGATTGTAAAATAAACAGTTGCAGCTAGACCACCTGTACAAACCAAGGGAAATCCTAACTAGTGCTGCAACAATGGACATCCTGCGCAAGAAATGTAAAACTAACTCCATGATGACACCTACTCCTCACTTTGAAAGTCTCCAAACAACTAAGCTCTATTTCACTGCCAACCCGGAGTCAATGTTTA
This sequence comes from Hermodice carunculata, assembly GCA_964020975.1. NCBI lineage: Eukaryota > Metazoa > Annelida > Polychaeta > Eunicida > Amphinomidae > Hermodice > Hermodice carunculata. Next base: position 63,839,488 of record OZ026614.1, on the reverse strand, counting down.
AACGTAATGTATCAGATTTGTGACATTTAAAAAAATACGGCCAATTTGAAGTAATTTTCATAATGAATAAATATGCATTTAAGCATGCCAGAAAAGAATAAAAGTCATTAGCATTTATGTCAAAAACATGTTATCAATTTTTTTTTCTTAGGACGATTTAAGTACAATTAAACAAACTTGTAGCTGTCGTAGGCCGCTACCGATAGCCCCAAGGGGGTTGAACTTGACAGGAAACATGTAAGCCTAAAATGTCTGAAAGGGGATTTTAAAAGTGAATGATGCCAAAAAGAATTTTGTAGCAAACAGGCATGACTAAAAACTGTAAAATTATTGTAGCTGAACTTTCTAATAATCTTTGGATATTAACATTTTTAGGGCAAGTCAGAAAAGAATGAAAGTCATCAGTATTTAAGTCAAGAGAATGCAATCAAAATAAAATGTTTCTCAACCAGATATCAAATACAACTAGGCAAGGTTGTAACTGTTGCGAGCCTAAAATGTCTGAAGTGAACATTAAAACAGAATGATGCCAAAAGATAAAATGAAGTAGCAAAACAGGCAAGTAAAAAATATCTGAAATTATTGAAGCCAAACTTTCTTACCATCTCTGGACATTTACAGCAAAATCTCTTGAAATATTTGATGAGAAGTACATCCTCGAACCTTGTAGATTTAAGTTTATTGCAAATAAATTTGGTTCTAGGTGCAATGTCCTGATATTTAGGAAAAACACGACCAAATCTCAAAATCTGTGGAAAAAACGTATTATTTCGAACAGTTTCAGAAATATTACTGTCTAGGAAAGGATAGTTAACTAAATTACAGTTAAACGCATTTATTTTGTGATAGACTGTGATACAAAACCTGCCATTAGTGACCTGAATATCCAAGTCCAGAAACACATCTCCATAACCATCTGAATTGTTATCCTGCAAAGGGATATTTTGGGGTAAATTTTTTATAGAAATTTCATTGAAAGTTTGTACATTTACACATGGCAAGCAATGACATCAATATATCTTACGTTGTTCGATAATTTTATGGCCATTTGAAAGTCCTTTTTCATCAGTTTGTCCAATATTTATGTATTGTTTACCATTATGTTTAAACATTTTGCTTATTAATTTTGAAAGAGAACTTCTGACTTCCTCTATGGATGGATTTATGTACAGTGTAGAATAGGTAAAAGATTTGAATTTTTCGCTTTTAAATCTTTGATTTTAGAGACAAACTCGGAAGAATTGCTAATACTCCAGAAACAATTTATTTCACAGTTTCTAGAAATTGCATTACTGTATTTACGGAAATGATTCGTAATTGCACTCAAATACAATGTTAATTCTTTTGATAATTATTTTGTTGTACATTTGAAGCACCAGCTATGAATCTAGATTTAAAAGGGTTATTTTAGTATTAAATTTTAATACTAAAATTCCTGTTCATCCCATCTTTATGTGTTTCTATCAAATTATCAATAGACTGCTTGTGTAATATATATACGTTATTTTTCTCTTATGTCTAAATTATTGTTTACACCAAGTTCATTTTTGCAAAAGATCAAGATAATATTTTTTGCAGATGATTCCAAAATTGTCACCTGCCTTATCAATGTCAGTGATTAGAAATCTTTATTGGAGTTCTTTGACTGCTTTTAAAACTTTATCCTGCTTTAGATTAATCGTATTGAAATTCTTAATGTGGGATTTGTAACGATCAATATTATTTCTAAAGACTCTTTTCAAGTTTAACAAGAATCCTTCAAATTTCTGAAATTCCATGTTTTCTTTCTTTGCGCATTTCATATAGTAGGAATCAAATGCATCACATGTATCCTGAAAAATACTGTCAATGTTCAACTTGGGCATTATCCAAAAATGTGTACCTTTTTTCGTCGATTCTTTTAAAACTGGATCTTGTATTATATCCAAATCACCTATAAATAAATGTTTGTGGAATGTATCAACAAAATTTGAGTATTTACTGTTAGACGTACAGCCACAATTTTAATTCACTGCGATATCCTCAAGAGTAATTGAAGCCAGAAATTTCTTTTAATTCATTATACTTGGGCCAATATTATTGCCATATTTATAGGAAATAATGGGGGAATCTTTTATTTTCATTCCTCGGGAATCATGTTACGAACATGTGTGTGTGTGTGTGTGTGTGTGTGTGTGTGTGTGTGTGTGTGTGTGTGTTACTATGTTTGGCCCTTGTCGGCTGCAAATGCAATGCATAAATAAGTGTTTGTTTTTTTTTATTTAAACTGTGATGTCTTAAAACTAAAGTAGGCCTATGCAAAGTTTATAAAAATACATCAACGTTTGCAGATCTGACTCGAAATAAGTTCTATGGCATTGTGGTCCGTCTTAGCACCTGTATGCCACATTTACATGCACACGAATTGAAGAGAGGGAAGTCAGCATCGCTGCGGAGCAAACTGAATGAGGTTTGTCCTCTCTTCATGTAGAAGATTGAAGAAAAGAACCCAATGCCGAACATGAAAGTATGACCACACCTTATCAGTATAAAATCTGCTTTGCTGGGGGTTTTGCCGGAGTTTGTTCTTTATGAGCTGGACACAATTATTTTTTCTCAGAAAAGAAAGAGAGGAAGGCAATGAACAAGAGAGGTTTGACACCGGTCCCCAAGATAACTAATACAACTGAATAGAAAAAGTGACTTCTTGTTTTGGATGACCTAAAATCTTGAACTGTCTGGGCACAGTGTGCTGAGATAGTGACTTAGCTTATTGGTCATGAATCAAATCAAACCAAACCAAATAAAAAGTCAAATAAAATGATAAGTTACGGTTTTCGTCGCGCAATCAAACTTCATCAATCTAACAGCTCCATCAAAAATAACAAGTCAACCTTGTCAGCGTCAAATGACATCACGGCAGGGTCATACAAACACTGCGCCGTAACTATAATTTATATTATTTTATATGAAACTGAGCATGGAATCCAAGCCGAATATCGAAGAATCCTTGTGTTAATTTGAATATGAAAAGTGTTTATTGTGCAAGAGATGCAGTGTGCACAGAATCCAACATACAGCTTACCCTGTTACAGAACTAGGCTAATAATAATAATAATAATAATAATAATAATAATAATAATAATAATAATAATAATAATAATAATAATAATAATAATAATAAATTCCCATACAATGAAGGAAATAGAGGGCAAACAAGTGCACGAAGAAAATTTATACGGTTGCATGACATGATGTCGATGTACCTTTGGTAGGCGTCTAGTGGGTTTGTTCAAATGGTGAAGCGATACTGTGTTGTCGTTTTGTTCAAATTTCCACCATTTTTATTTTATGTAATTTTGCTTCATTTTATTTTGCCAAATTTGAAAGAAAACTCTTACAACCCACACGTATAAATTTTTTACTTGCTTTGAAATTGCAGTCGAAAACATGTAGAAACCTTTCGTCGTTATTTGTTCAACAGGTAGCGCTGCGATTTTCCCTGCTTTTGTGAATTTTGTGTGCGTTTGTAATTTTTGATGGCTTATCCTGAACGAGAATCAGGATTCTGTGCAAACTAATTAGACATATAGCTTGACACTTGGATTGAGAGTGTAAAGGTCAGCTAAACACGGGCAGTTCACAGAGCTCTTTGTTGACTTCGGTAATGTCCTTGGTACAATAGAAGATCCATATGGTACCCCCCCCCCTCCCAAAAAAAAATCACAGGATTTATGGAACGTAGGTAAAATAATTTTCAAAATTTTAAGGTGTATCACATCTGGCAACAGTGGGTGGGGTTAACTTTGAGCACACTGGAAGACGGGATTATTTTGTTGATACATGATTAACCATTGCACATCAAACGAACACTGAACAAATATAGCATGTTTAATTATGGTAACTCTCTTTCGAATGATAGAATTTTGCAAAGGGGCTGTATTTTGAGAACAAAATAGCGTTCTGTTCCAAAAGGTACGAGACGTTAATTTCTTACTGTTGTATTTCATGTATTCCAGTAGTGACATTTCACAGTATTGCAGGTGACGCTGACAGATAAGCTATGGCATTCTGGGCACGCTGGCACCTCCTGTGCATTTACAATTATGGGCAAAGTGTCCGATTTTAACTCCAGACAAAAGGTTTTGACTACAAAGGCTGAAATTAGCAACAGCGAGTTCTTTTTGTATGGTCGGGAGTGAGCATATTACCTGCATAGAGTTAAATAATGCTTAGAAATGCATTTTTACATTTCCAGTATCTTTCATATTTCAATAGATGTAGCCATTATTATATCGTCAACTTTTTTTTTGTATTTCAAATCGTTTTGTTACATTCTCTGATTGAAAATATGTAAAAAGAGACGATTTACTACAACAACATCAATTTCCAGTGTATTCAAGCATTGTACGAACTTTAAGGCAGGATTATGTTAATCATTGTACACGATAAATAGCCCCACTGTAGCAGCCTGTGTCGAATAAAAAGTTCATATTTTTTCCGTAATGCGCTGGCGCGTGCAGTGTCGCTAGGACGTTTTGGACCACCATTTAGGAGCTGTTTAGAACGTGGCACTAATCGTTTTTGGCAACTGTCGTAACTTATCTGCATAGCTGGTAACGAAGAGTAACCTGTAACCGACAGATCCTAACTGCCTCTTTGAGATTGTATAACTGCACAGGGTTTGACTTGGAAACTCATTCAAGTGTGGCAACATGACAGAGACGAGTAAGTGTGCATTTTGTGATAAAATGAGAATCAGTCAGACTGAGAAAGAGACCATTGACAGTAAGGAAAAATAGAAAAGAAGAGTTAATAAAAGGAAATCGGTCTGTGTGCCTTCAAAACTTCAAACATGAATCAAACTTCTAATGACAAGTGTACCTAAAATATGTTGACGATATTTAACTGTAGATATTTAAAGTTCTAATGGCGCCTCCACCTTTAATACTTTTGAAGATATCGATATTTAAACTGTTCAAGTACCCCCGATAAGCATAAATTAAAATCCACAACTTTCGTTTGTAGTTCATCGGATGTGCCTACAGCAAAGACCTACGAATTGAAGTTGGAATGCCATCTCTGCCCATAATACTTTTGAACTTATTTAAGATCTAAATTGTCAAATGGCTCTAATGTGCATAATTTTCAATATTATCACCCCTCTTCACAAAAAGATCAGACTTCATGTATTTAAATATAATTGAGCCAAGTTTAGAGTTTCTTTGTATGACAGTCCTTAAGTAAAATGTCAGACGAATTTGCTGTGAAAAAAAGAGAAAGAAAGGACAATGCCTGTGTGGGCACAGGAACGTAATGATGGGCAGAAAGAATGAGCCTGGGAGAAAATCACCTGTCAATTTGATGCACGATTTGGGTTAGCTCACGGAAGACAAGGCTGTGGACGTTCAGTTCAGCATGATCCTATAGCTTGAACGTTTATTGAGTGAAACGAGTTTTCTGTGTCTTAAAAGCTTAATTTTGGTAATTATTACCTGATGACAATATTGGTACATGAGTACAGTCTACAGCCCCCACTGTATGCATACCACTAAGAGCATAGATCTAGGATTGTTCCTGAACGTCTGCTTCAGTGCGTAAAATGTACCATTGCCATAAAACTGCAAATTTTTGTAGTACCTGCAACACAGAAGGTACAGATACTGCAGAAAAACCTTTGATTGAACATTTTTAAACCTTTCATCCTGTGGCTCAAATATAGTTACAACACCATGCCTGGTGAAAACAAAAAAGAGACACTAATTCTTCGTCATATGTAAGGACTGGGTTAGTTACTTTGGTCCTGAAAAACTGCTGTTCTGCTTAATATAATTTATTTTCTGCCGGGACAGTATCAAACACGTTAATATGCTGCCAAACTGTGGTTGCATGGTGACAATTTACATAAGGGAGACAAACATTATCGTTACGCATATTTTCCCAAACAGCAACGGCTTGAATCTGGTCTCAAACCATGGTTCAGGCAAGTTCAGAGTGAACCCAGTATCAACATCAGTTTGAGATACTGATAGAGACATGCAAACGGACACTCGGTTCAAGCTTGAGACCAGATTCATATAATCTTAGCGCAAGCTTGTCATGTGCATCGGGCCACGAGATCCACATTCTATAACTGCAAATCTGTACTCATGGTTATCTCTGATTATTGGCAGCAACACAATTTTTATGGCACCCCTTCCTGACAAGCTTTCGGCCAACCTTTCTCGGAGTGATGCCGACGGTTCAGATGTCAGAATGTTGGACTATATGTTTCGGTAGCAAATGGTGCCAAGGTCGAGAGTTCGAATATCAGAGGAAGCTTACAAAAATCGGAGAGGCCTAACGCACAAATGGTCCATTGGAAAAGCACAGGCCATCAGTACGCTCCCCCAATACGCCACCTCCTTTTCGACCAATGACAGTACCCAAACTTGTTACCCTAGCAACAGGCATTTAACACTCAAGTAAAGGGTACAAATATCATGGCATGGTTAATTCTGTAGGTTTTCCTGTATTTTTCTGCCTCAGGCCCTAACCTTGCGAAACCCAAAGAAGACTACAGACCAGAGGAGAAAAAAAGGATAGCACCTAAATACTCTGTTGGTTACCTTGTGCTGTGGAACATTGCTCCGCCTTTCAAACTACATCATATTTTTTTTTGTATTTGTCACTATTATTGCCCTATTTACCCACCGATTCTCATAGAAAACGTCAGCAGACAGACCCATCCGTGTTTTCATTGACTCAACTTCAACATTGATAATTCTAGTAGATGGAACAAAAAGGAACATTACAGATTGAGAATGCAATGGCCACAGGCAAAACCTTTGCCCATTGTGGTCCAGTAATTTTAATGTAGAATTTGTATATTACTGAACAATGTTACTGGTATTTGAAGTATTGAAATTTTGTTCATAAGTGGCAAAATAATTGAGAATTTAATTACAATTTTCTGGCCTTTGCACCTTTAATCACTGGCAGGAACAACCCTAGCCTCTAAGCAATCTCAACCACATTCATGTGTGCATTTTTGTTGTGTGTCTGTTGTTGCTGTAATATTCGTCACATTGCACAGCTTTATGGGTTGCGACATCATGATGGTGTTGACTAAATGAGAACTTTATTTTCAGAAACGGCAGTGCTTCGGATAAGGACAATTCACGTCGTCATCTTTGCATTTTTATATGCCTGGACCTTAATCTGGACTGCTCAATTCTCCTTTACCCGCCTTGGAAGGGGCAACATCTCAAAATGTATAAGGGTGGGAAGTAACCCAAATTGTTCCAAATATAAGGTAGTGGAAAATAATGAGAGGCATGCACATAAAAGAAATATTAAAGACCCTGGTAACAGATGGTTAAAATGGTATGAAGGTATGTGTCTGAAGGAACACCTTAGGGACCAGTACCGATGTGCCCCAATGCAGTACTGTCCCTGTGTGCCACAAAATTTAAGTAAGTATGGTTTCAGGCTTTTCCCCAAAAAGGGTTTTACACGAGCACGGATCTTATTAGTTGCTGTAAAAAATTCTTTTAATATATTGGTAAGATAATAACAATTATCAGTGACTCTTAATCATGACCAATGGATATGATAAATTGTTTTTTATAACTTCTAGAGCATAAAGTATACATCTGCGAGTTCCTTAACAATGACTATCAAAAAAAAAAAGAAAAAAAAGAAAAAAAAAACCCCCACCAGTTTATACTGTTAAGCATAAACGCCCTGTTAAAAGTAAACACGCCACTCGCTGTAATGAACCCCTTAACATCCATGAGTGCCGGAAATATCCAGCGTGCATTTCAATTCATACATGCTTTATTGTCCGATTTTTCCGGCGTTTTCACATAATAGACGCCATTTGGCGACCCAAATACCAGCGTATGTGGCGTATATTTACACACAAACCTACGAACTTCGTCCCTAAAGATCACTTGGCTCTATATGTTACTATTTAAACACACGTACACTAGTTGTACTCGAGCTATTTAAATTAGTTATTAATGGTAAACTTTCGCATTACGTAACTTCCTTAGAACACTTTGGAAAATATATGTTCATGCAAATGCAGTGTCATCAGCATGGTAACATAGTTATGTTCACCAGCTAAAAAAACGGAGTCCACTTCACAAAGTGGATTCGAATTTATGCATGAGTGATCACACGATCTGTTTTTGTCCATGTTAACGAGGTTGTCAGAAAATTAATTATATATATATATATATATATATATATATATATATATATATATATATATATATATATATATATATATCTGCACGTACGTATATTTGTATGTATATGTATGTCCAAGGAACAGAACCTCATTGTAGAGTGCTAGTCATGCCCACTTATCAAATGTACATATGTATGTATGTATGTATGTATGTATGTATGTATGTATGTATGTATGTATGTATGTTTGTCCCTGGAACATGCTTCAGTATAAAGTGCTAGTCAAGCCCATTCATCAAATAATAAACCAATTGCACTGAGTCTGTTTCCTTTGTATTCGCAAAAACCACTCCAATGGATTCAAAATTTATAGGTTGTTCGTTTAAGCTGACGATATCGACCAAGTGTGTTCACTTTGCAATACTAAATGTCCGCTGCCTCTGGGTTGATAGGGCTAACACATTACAAACTGTAACCAGGAATCGTCAATATTTAAGTATTCACTTTACCAAATGGATCATAACTATAGTTTGGAAACCTTCGTTATTGCATGATATATTGCATGGACAAAAGAACCAATGTAAAGCGAATAAGCAGCTATCAGAAACAAGAGATATTGTAACGCCTTTTTGCATGTCTACTATGGGTATATCATGTAGGTAACCAAGAAACAAATTGGACTGGGAATCATGTACTGCTGATCGTACACGAAACAAATGTAAACAGTTAAGTGTTGAACTGAGTTTACTTTGACGTGCATTTGCTATGCATATATATATATATATATATATATATATATATATATATATATATATATATATATATATATATATATATATATAAATTTATCGATGAACGGATGCATGGATGAACGTATATTGATACAGATGAGTGGATGGGTACATGTGAGTAGAGTATGTATATACTGCCCACAGTCCGGTTTGAGGATGGCAATTGACCTGCAGACAATTTGCGTGACCCACAAACCGGCTGTAGGACCTATTCCATTATATATATATATATATATATATATATATATATATATATGTGGGTTCTCTTCATTTTATCTCAACAAATAAGACGAAAATGTACATTGACTAACGGCGGTACTGCCCGCTACAAATTTGAGCCAGTCATTAAAGGTCCTTTATGATCAAATATGCATTAGAATAGGCCGACAAATAATGATATATTGCCTGTGTCACAATACTTTGAATATGTATCATTCACTCCCAGTGAACGGAAAGCTGCAGGGAGCTAAAAAGCTATAGAGCATCTTACAGATATGACGTTCAATGCCGACCAAGTATTTTTATCTGTGGCGAAGCCACAGATATTACAACCAGCTTTGGCGGCCATCTTTGTTTACGTGTTGCTTGGCAATGCCAATAAAAATTGGGGATATCCAAGTTTCTGAACGGGAATTTGAGGTTTAAGGCCCAATTGTTGAGGTTGCAGGTCTGAAGAGCTTGAAAAGAACTATTTGTAAGTCCTCAATTAATTCAATTTAGTTGAAAACTTGATGCGAAGTTGATATATCGGTCAAGGCCGCTCTCAGAAGTCTGAAAATATCCACTTGTTGCTCATTAGGGGATCGTTTCACCCGAAAAACGCGCCTCTGTGTCGTGAAGAAAATTTTGCTGCAGGTCCTTTGTTAATTTTTGGGGTACATCTTTTAATAAGAGGCTTTTTCTTATCTGTGTGTACACAAGTGTTCTAATATTAGTGCGTATTTATCCACCCTTGATGCCAGTACAACCCTGCCATCGGAGACAAAGGAACTTTCCCCAAGACCAAGCGATCACCCGTGGGCGTGGCGTATGCAGTCAGAATTACATGCGTGCGCTCATCGCTCCACGTGTTGGTCGACGTTCCGCTTGAGTTTACATCGGCCGAAACGAAAGAAAGTGCGTAATAATATTGACTGTTGGTTAAATATTGGGTACATCCTTTTAAGAGAGGCTATTTCGTAAGGCAGACTTTGTTCGTAAACTTCGGCACATGTTACCGCAATACAGAACGGGAAGACGTGCTTGCAGTTCCCCGCTGAAGGCTGAATGAATAGCTTAGTTCCGAGATAGGGACAATTTTTGCCATCGGTGGCGCTGACTACCATGTTCCCGCGAAGTCACGGACGTTTCTCTAAGTCTCGGGGGACACTTTCAAGTCTCGCCATTTTGCCCCATTGGGTTACACGGGAAAGTTGGTGTCATTTTTTAACGCCGTTTATTTCAATAACCTACAAGTGCAACTCCAAGAAAGCATGCCAGGCTACACCTGTAAGGTACCAGGATGTACCTCAGATAGCAGAAAACACGGCCACTATGAAAAATACTGACACAAAACCTGAGACAAAACCTATACAAATCGGGACCTGCATTGTGGCACAACTAACCATGCATTAAGTCACCCTTGATTGACTCGGTGAGTTCTGAGGGATTAGCCTAGGGCGCACTTCTGCCAGTTCTTTGAAGATCCTCGCGCTTGGCTGACCACTAACCAGATTAGCGCTTGACGGGTGCAATCAGAAATTAACAATAAAGCACCTGACCTAAATTCGCAATACACTGTCTGCGAACTTTGTTACCTGATCACTGGCACACTGTAAGCCTTCAAATATTTTCAGATCAGCTATTATTATTATTATTTTCATTTGTTTAAGATTGGCGACATTAAACTATAAATAAATATCGAATAATTAATATTAAACCCTCTAACGCTGTACACTGGCACCCTCCGGTATGGATGACCCCTTCTTCCGTGACGGTATTCCAGACCTGGTACGGTGCCTCGCCCTGCGAGGTTTGTCTTGTACAAAGTGCTTTCACATACAAAAGTTTGCATGAAACAAAGTTCGACAGCACGTGTAACTTAACCCCATGGATGTGCCCTTGTTCCGCAAGTTGGTAGTCTCTGGATTCGCGGCACTTCTGAACATTGTTGGGTGTCCAGTCACATTTGCTTATTAGGTAGGCGATGACATGGGGCATCTCAAGCACTGGCATTTCTTTCAGGTCTCTTGTCTAGGAGGTTATCGAAGATATGTATGGCAGAGCCACCTTCTTCTTTCCATCGGGAAACTCCAATCGAGCTCTCCGCACGTCCATGGTATCATCTTTCTCCTCAATAGTGTTCACCTAAAGGCAAGAGGCTCGAACGGCCAAAGCTACTAGGTATTTCTTCACATATTTGTGCCCCTGCACTCCGCGAATCTTTAGAAACTTAAGGTCAACCACTTTCATCTTTTAGAATTTGTCGTACAGTTAGTTCACTTTCCATCTGTTCAATCACGTTAATCGCCGCTCCTCCGTCGTCCGTATTTCCCGCCATGTTCACTGAAACTGAACGATCACTGTTGCACGTCGATTCTCTGAAGAGGATACATCCCAAGTTCAAGGGATTTATCTGGAATCCTGCTTTTTTAAATCCCGGAGTGAAGCGTAGGGATTTAAAAATGCAGGATTCCAGATAAATCACGAGAACAAAGGAAGTATCCTTTTTATACCATGCCTTCTTTGTTTTCATGAATTTAAATGCATTTTAAAATGTATTCACCAAAGCAAATCAGTCCTGTGTTGAAATTTTGCCACAGAAATTAAAGCAGGGATATATGTGTGAGCAGGTGACATATGTATCCCTTGAGGAAACAAACGAGGCATGGTATAATATGGGTTTCGCTGTCACGCTGTGTTGGTCACGGCCTTCTATTACCCCGGGAAAGCTTGACCGCGAAATTGCGTTACCAGGCATGTCGGGCATGCGCGGAGGGCAAAAATCTACCATGCGAAGCCTGGTGTTAAAAAAATCCCTAACTCGGAACGCGAGTATTAACCCAAATTCTTGAGTTTGCACATCCGGGTATCCAAATAGAGATGCACGGTCATCTGTGTGCACGAGGACGAATCTGGTGATTGTTGTGTCGAACTCTTTGGATGGCATAGACAAGAAAGAAAGGCCAAAGTTTAATATAGAAGGCATATCAGAGCACTGTCCGCATAGAATGACAGAATCTGTTGTATTCTAGCGACGGATAGTGTTGAAACGATCGCAATTTTACCGCAACCCAAATGAGGCCCCAGCATACGCGATGCAAAGCGAGAGCCGATCAATATTTCTGCGTGCCGTGGAGCTCCCGTTGGGATGTAGGATATCAAATCAATTTAATGGAATTGAAATAACAAGTACATGTACATAAGAATACTTGAGGCCCCCTACCCCCATGTCAAAAGATTGTGAAATTAACCGCTGAATTATAGCACTGCAGGCTTTATATATTTTAATGAATTTGTAAAGAAAATTAACATATTTCTCCATTTGCTACTCTGGCAGATTGTCATATTGACATGCACAAGTTCCAACATGGTATCATTTTTCATCTTTCACTGTCTTTTACCCGCCACACGTCATCCAACGAGGAAAGGATGCCACACAAAGATATATTTGAAGCGATTCTGTAATATACTTGAAATGTGAAAGTTTAGTTTTATTTCATTAAAATACAAGGGAGTCCGACACTCGAACATATACTTTTAAATCAATCAACCAATACAATATACAAATTACAATATATTTAAATAGATTGAAAGCTAATTGCATCCGTGACAATTTTGTTTGCATCATCAAAAAGATGCAGTGCCAGTGTACTGTTTGTCAAGAATAATTTTTGTTTACAATTTTCAAGAATTTGTCGGAAAAACATTAAATAATTTTTGGAATTCAATAGAATGTTGATATCGGATAACTCAACTTAAGTACATCAAATCACATTGTGATTCAGAGATTCACAGTTTATAAAAATTGAAAAAAAAAGAATCCCTACCTACCTACTCTACTTTTGTGCTTCGCTGCAACAGGAAACACGACATTTGTTTTAGGCCTCACCAACGCAATCTGCCTGCCCAGGACTCCGCAGAATAGAAGTGCTAATATCTTATAACATTACAGTCTTGTATTGAAGTTCCTGAGTAAAGTTACCACATGTAACATGGCTTTTTGACGCACAGTCGTTTTTTGGCTCAGCTGACCTACCAGTCAGGTTGAGATATTCGAAGACTCAGTCATCCATGGCTTCTCTCGTCCATTCACAATTCACCTTTTTTGACTTCTTCTCCAAAACAGCCAGCCAGATTCACTTCAAACTTGGTGGCTATGTACCTTGGGTGGGTCTCCACCAAGTTTGTTCAAATGGTCACGCTCCAGTGATTTTAGCTCAGTAGACTTGTCAGTCAGTTGAGCTTATCTTATGGCCCTCTGTCCGTCGTCCTCCCTCCGTCAACAATTCACATTTTCGACTTCTCCGAAACTGCCAGATCCACTTCAAACTTGGGGGTGGGGGGGGGGGTGGGGGTGCCTTGGATGGGTGTCTACCAAGTTTATTCAAATGGTCATGGTCCGGTGATTTTTGGACTTTTTTATGAAATATTTTGGGGTTTTTTTTGGCAAATCTTAAAAAATCTGATTCTCCAAAATCGCTCACCCAATTGCTTTGATATCACACAGGAACACTCCCTGGGACTCATCGTTCTTAATTTGTTCACCAGGTGGCGCTGCAATGTTTTTCTATTTTTTATGAATTTTTTGTGTTATAGCTATTTTTGACTTCATGTCTAGAACTGTCACTCAGATTAAGCTGAAACATGGTGGATATGTTCCTTGTAGAAGGGTCAAACAACGTTGTTCACTATGTGGGGCTGCTGTGGATTCCTGATGTTTAACAACTTTTTCAATTTGGCTCTTTTTTTCAGTAAATGCACCTTTCCTATTGATTACTCTGTAAGTCAATGGGCATTCTAATGCCAATTTACATTTTCAACTTCTCCAAAACCGTCATCCAGATTTACTTCAAACTTGATGGGGATGTATCTTGGGTGGGTGTCTATCAGGTTTGTTCCAATGATTTTTGGATTTTTTTATGATTTTTTTTCCCAAAAATCTTTACAAAAGTATTAATAGGAAAGTTTAACATGGGAATATCTTGTAATGCTGATAACTTAAACAATTTTTGCCGGATTTACTTCAAACTTGATGCGAATTTGCCTTGGGTAGATCTCTACCAAGTTTGTTCAAATGGTTACGCTCTGTTGATTATTGGATTTTTTATGAATTTTTTTGTTCTTTTTTGGGACAAATCTTAAAAACTCTTTTCCTCTGAAACCGCTCACCCAATTGCTTTGATATCGTACATAGACACTCCCAGAGACACATAATTCCAAATTTATTCACCAGTTGGCACTGCAATTTTTTCTAATTTTTTGATGGTTTTGCGATTTTTCACTTGTTCTCACAACCGTCACTCAAATTTAGCCAAAATATGATGGATGTATTCTTGTGGAAGGGTCAAAAAGTTGTTCACTATGTGGCACTGCTTTGGATTCCTGATTTTTAAGGATTTTTTCAATTACGGTACTTACCAGTCAATTCAGCTTTCCTATTGGTTACTATGTAAGTCAGTGGGCATTCTAATGCTAATTCGCAGGACAACTGACACGAAATTTACTGTTTACTTGATAACTTGAGATCTGTTTTGAGTTAGTAGCGTGATGCAGCAGGTTAATGTTTCTGTATGAAGGTCATGCTTAGACAGTACATGAATGACCTTGACCTCGTTTCTGGGGTCACAGTGCAACATACATGAACTTTATTCTTCATTATAACTTGAGCACTACTTGAACCTTGATGTTGCACATGTTAGTGGTCTTCTATAAAGGTCAGACTTACTCAGAACATGGGTGACCTTGATCCTTTCCCATATATATTTATTTATTTATTTTAACAGGCTCAATAACATTTCAAGACATTTGCAAACGTCGTAGTGACATTTAACGGTTCCATGTCCTACCAACGGAACGATACCGCGTGAGCGCCTGTTTTTATTTAAAGGTCTACCAAGGTTAAACTTCAGTTCCTTTTTTGCCGGCGTGCTTACATATGACGGTCTAATACATGAATACAACGTAAGAATGCTATCAGTAAAATATAACTTTACTATTTTTTTTATTTTCAGCGGGACCGCAAAGAATAAACTTCAATTTTTCGGATATAAATCAACTAAAAAAACAATTATATATCAGGCCAGGTGGGAGCTGGCAACCGACGCAATGTGTTTCCAGATTTCGCATTGCCATCATAATTCCATTTAGAGAGAGGCTTTCACATTTGATGGTACTGCTTCATCACCTTCATAAGATATTACAACGTCAATTATTGGATTACACTTTTTTTGTGGTGGAACAGGCAAGTGCTAAAGTTAATTATATATTTCAAGATATCATTTGTAACCCATGCATACAATTACTGCACATGCCCCCTCCATAAAAAGCCAGCTTGCAATGTCCGAGCCCATAATGTTGCATTGGTTCTTTAGTTTAAAAAAATGAAGGGGACAGACATGCCTCGCTTAATTTCTTTTCAAAGCTGATACATCAACTTTCGTGGAGAGTGATAAAAATGCAAAATAGTAATGGGCGAAAGCAGGCAGCTGTTATTATATGAATTCGTGGTCAGCATGCTATACACAACATACTGGAAACAAAGAACCAAAACATTATGCATCTTCTTGTTCAGTTGTTAATCCCATCACACTTTGTAATCATATATAATAGTAATAATACATATGAACACGATTTGATAGATATGTTGAGGCACCTTTGCAAATGTGACCAGAAAGAAACCCACTTACTCTGCGGAACAAGAAGGCCTCCAGCTGGCATCCTGCTGGTAGTAGCCAGTATTTTCTGATTAATTCGCACATGCAAACTGTAGACAGCACACCTGAATCCGTATTGTTACCCTTGGTTTGCTTTGAATTCATGGGAGTTTATTCATCACTATTTATGAGGTATTCAGGCACCATGCAAGCAGAACTAAGGGCCGATAAAGGTATCCAATGAGCAGGGAGGAAGTGAGGCACGTTCCAACAAAGCATTCAAGGAGCCTAAATTTCAGCATATCCTCAATACTTTAATAAATAGAAATGTCGCTACAAGCTCTACCTGTGGGTAGACTTATTGCGCATCAGACGTCGTGGCGTTTTTAGTTATTTTAATAGAGGCATATCAAAATGTAGAATTTCTTCATCTTCAGGATTACTTTAACACAAAAATTCGATCCTAACGTGTGTTCCAGTAACTAATAATTAAAACGATTTGTTTTTACTTCATTTTTCGAACATCTTCAAAACTAATGCTAATTTCATTCAAAACTTCAAATAACTAATCATAGACTATTAGATATCCAATGAATATTCCCATACATTTTAAGTAAAATTATAACAACAGACCAAATGTCATTCAAATGTTGTCAACACTGGGTTTTTGCACTGATATAGTAGCATTATTAATCAGTGTTATGTCTACTGGCTGGTGAAATACACCTGACTGGTGCGAGTAATATGTCAAAGTTCATTCCTTATCATTGACAAAGGATTTTATGCCATTTTTAACTAATTATTTTTTCTGTAACTATACAAAATACCTCCAGCAGTGGATCCTCCCTGCTTCTACAAAACTGGCTATGTATAATGATCACAAAATTTAGACTGTTTCGCTAGCTTTGAAAATACCCGTTGTAGTCATACATGAAAAAGTCAGACAAGCAATGCACGTGCTACCATAATGAAAATGTTAAATAGTAATAGGCAAACTGAACATCAATGTCAGAATAGTAATGTAGAGGCAAATTGGACATCAAAGTAAGAACTTCAATTATAATAGTGTCTTAGTTGTTGCACATAACTGTCACGACCTGAATGAACCATACTGTCAGTTGTACCATCCAAAGTAGCTACATTATTACCATCTGTACTGAATGAATATGTGACTGTCTTTTTATTGTCTTGGTGTTGGTCATAGGCAGTGGTTTCATCGTGATCTATACATCATTCAAAGTATAATGTGTCTGGTTTGGTTTGAATAAAATTGCCATGGCTGCGACGAATCACAAGCTAATGCTTCCCTATTTAATTAGTACCAAAACTGACAGGACAACCATCACCTGATCAGGACCACTACAAATGACACAAGCTTCCTACTCTGTCAATGTTTGGACAGGACCTCAGCTTGTACAGCAAATCTTTCTGTAACTGTGATGTTTCACCACACCTGAGGTCATACTGTCTCTTTTGCTGAATTTAAACTGTTTAAAGGAAGGTATGGTATATATGTTATGTTTAGATGTGCCTCCAAATCTTTCATGAACTATGGAAAGATGTTGGTACTTCTAACGACACTAAACATCACCTGGCCAGCTGCCCTCAATATATATGAATCTGACAGGCCAAGTGGGGCTACTATGGTCAGCCCTGATGACAAAACTTTGTCAAAGCAAATAATGCTGCGGTTACCTTGTGGAGCAGACTTGAAAGAATTATTCTTAACTGGTTGTACAAAATGAAATGGAGCACAGACAACGTTGTCATAACAAACGACCCTTTTACTTTCTATCCTGTAACAGACAAAGCTCATCACTAAGAGAAAAGTCTAAACTATCATATTCTAAGATGAACATACCCATTTTCTATTCCAGTCAGTCAGCATAGCTGATGAAATCTGTTTGCAATTGTCGTCAGCCAATCCATCTACTGATCTTTCTATCAGTCCATTAGACTTTTTTTTCATTTTCATCTTGCTCTCAAAAACTGCTATGTAGAATCATTTGCCACTTCATATTTTTTCATTATTATGTGGGTTGTTTTGCTGAATATTGAGCTTAGACAAGGAGCCGCTACTCAGAGAGACGTGTATGGGTAATAGGGTGCGAAACATGTTCTGAGTAGTTACCTGCTGAAACCTTTTAATTTATTTGGGCTAATGCAGCCTATGTCAAAATTTTACAGAGGAAAGTGTGCAATATGGACAATAGTACTTGCATATGAATATAGGTTAGGCAGGACAGGTTAGCTTACAGAGAGTAAAGAGTTCGGACTGCCGAATAGGGTTATTTCTACTAGGGAGTGGTTCTGGGCAAAAAGACAAATACAATATGGGCCAACCAAACTGCAACTCTTGGGAAAGGTGCATCAATACGTGACTGTGCGTTCTTCTAATGCGATGGTGAATTCATTGTGACATGCAACCAGCTTTGGAAGTTGTACTACTTCAAAATTCACAAAACCCTCTGTTTTGCTTACAAACCCCAGAGTTTTTAAACAAAGCCCAGTAGTCAGGCAGCCAGATAGGTATACCCTGCACCGATTGATAAAGTTTTTTTCTTATTGTATTCTACATCTCTGTGACCTCCATAATGGTTATCAGGCGGATATCAACAGGATATCCTTGAGCATTTTGAGAAATCCAGTATGGCTGCCAAGATGGCTGTCGAGACATCCAAGAAATGTAAATTCCCAACCAATTGGCCCAGAGAATAGCAAGTAGTACGTCCGTTTCAACTAAATTTGCTATGGTAAATCCATTTCTAGGGTTATTTGAGTCATATGAGGTCATGAATAATGCCCAAGGTCAGGTTCAAGGTCAATAGCCATTGCCCACTCCATCCCCAATGTTTAACTGGACTTGACATGGTAGTAGAATCTCATTTGGAATACTATTCATATTGCTGTTTTTACTTATAATAGCAGTAATTTTTGGCAAAATTATTTGGAAGAAATGGGATTACCTTATCACTTGCCCAGTACCCCCACAGTTGCAAAAGAAACCAGCTACAATGAATGAACCTGCCTCTCCCCCTTACAACAACGAGCTATGCCACAATTATTGTACTAACGTTTATCCGTCTTTCACCCATCTCTGCGAGGGCAATGTGGGTGTAGACATTATTAATCAGGCAGCCAGAAAGCTATACCCTGCTCCGACTGATAAAGGTTTTTTCTTATTGTATTTTACATCTCTGTGACCTCCATAATGGATATCAGGCGGATATCAACATATAGGAACCTCTACTACGCAACCCACTTCTCAACTTTCTACTCTTGAATAAGCTCTCCTCTTAGAAGGGGTTTCATGGAAACAACCTTAGGACCTAGCCATACCTCACTTGGGGAAGTCGCCACATGGAGTTGGGGGGTCCCCTTTAGTGAGTGACGACAGATGCGCATATGTCGTCTAGCTAGCACGTACTGATGGTGTTCTGCTTGGACCTTCCCGAAAACGTTGAATAACAGAAATTCCATTTATTGGTGATTATTCATGGTGTATACATTAAAATGTCAACAAAATATAACTGATATGTTCAATTAATGAGTAACTGTATAGCTGTTAACAGAGTAAACCCCATTCTTCGTCTGCGCAGCACTGAATTGGTCTTAAGTCTTGAAAAAATCCAGTTCAACTACTGTAGTCCAATGCAGAGACCCAGACAGTGGTGTAAAGTGCGCTCCCTGAACCTGTCTGAGGGGTTTAGAGAAGTGTCTTAATATATATACCCATGGAGTCTCATGGGAGAAAAGTTTTAAAAGTCAGAAACAGTTGTAAAGTTGCAAGTTGCGAGGGCGCAAACACTTCTTATATGTTCGCTCTCGAGACTCCTCTAAAAGGACAATATTGTGATTTTATGATACAAAGTACATTTGCATGTAAGTAAAACTTTTAATTTATACTTGTATACATTGTTGCTTATCATATATAAATTTATAGATAGTAGTTGAGTATCAGTGTGCTTTACAGTTATGCAAGCTTGTTGGGACCCATTTGGCCCCCATTAAACCCAGATGGAAACTGAATGACACTCCCAATAGGGCTAATAACTAATGGTCACACCACATGGAACATGTTGGTATTTTAGATACTCGTGACTACTTGTGTAAGTAATGTAAAGATGCATGCTTTGTTTACACTTTTACCTTCTTGGCCTGACGAGGTAGCACATTTCGGTTATTGATAGATGGGGTGCAAGGAACATATAATCCAAAGGTTAATAGGGAGTTCTTGTGCTATAAATATATATGCAATGTCAAGCCAGTGAGTATCAAATATATCCACATATTTTTCTTTATTTGTTCCTGTTGGCGGCCACATTAATTACTTGAAATCATTTGTGCCCTCTGAAGGATGCAGTGGTCATTTCGTTATTTTAAGGACCAGTTAAAGATCTACATCTGCCGTTGGTCAGGTTTGGTGGTATGTTAATGAGTAGACTCCATAATTATGATGACATAACAGGTCACGACCGCAATGCCGATATGTACTGTTTTCTGTTATGCTAAACACGTAAATATAGCCTATGGGTTTGCATCTTCATGTGTGTTTTTAAAGGTATTTAATGAAAGTAAACTATTTGTCTTTGAACTGACCCGAATCCATTGGTGTGGACAACTATAGTTTGTATATTCTATACTAAAGTATACTGGCGAGTTTGTGAACAAGTCCGGGATAGATAGAGTCCCTAATTAGCCTTGACTGGCAATCTGTCTGGGACAGAGTTGCTCCGAATAACTATACAACTGCTAATGCTTATGTGGCATCCCCTTGTGCAACCAGCAGTTCATATATACTTTACTATTGTCAGTAACATGAAATAAGGGGCATATAACTGAACTATATATTTTTTTGTATTACACGGCCATATGGGCGGGTAAAGGTGGTTGAAAAAAGGGTACTTGTCATTTACTGTTGTTATGGAGGAGTGCTGAATGACTTCTCCCACAGGTGGGCCATGTGCTAGTAGCCTCTGGCCCCGTTTGGTATTAGTGGAATAACCAACAAAACAGAATTTTGATTCATGCTGTCTTCATGTATCAAAACTAAAAAACGATGGACGTGTGTAAAGATTTGAAGTGAGATTTTATGATATTTTATTTGGCATGTGAGATTTTGTTTCAGTAGTTCTTGAAGTTCTACTTGTAAGTTATCACCTTGAATTTTACTGCCTTCTATAATATTTTGCAATCTGTCTGCTTCACTCTGGCTTACCTGCATCCTACCATTGTCAGAGCAATGGTAGCAAAATTTAAACAAACATTTTTATCCATTTTTTAAAATTTTTACTGAGTGTCCACCACCAATGAAGCACTAATACTAGTCAACTACAGTTCTATACAACGCTACTTTGCCCTTCACAACATCATCACTCATGTAGATGTCTACACATCTGAAACACATAATATCAGTGAATTAACACTGTAGGAGAAGCTCAGCAGTTGCGGGTAGAGGAAAGCTAGAAATATGGTAAAACTGGCCATCTTATCAGGCACAGAAGCCTAACAAAAACATTATACCCTGTGATCTTGGAAACGAGGTCAAGGTCAAAAGGATATACTCACCTCAAGAAATCCAAAGTTATAACAATAACACTTTGTGGAGATACCTTTAAGCAGTGGTTCATGATATAGCTTGTTCACAAGATGTGGGATGGACAGATGGGTGGCGGGACACACTCGCACACATGCACTGATGGTCAGACAAGCTGAAAACAGTAAACCATCCCACATTTCATTTCTGGGGGCATCACAATTGATTTCCCATGAAAAATGTAGCTGAAAAATGGTATTACTTGCAATTCTAGGTGCATTAGTTAAAAAGTTATTGGGGCACCGGCCGCCATCTTGGCAGCCATCTTGAATTTCTCAGATTGCTCAAGGATATCTGCTTGATATCCGCCGGATATTCATTATAGAGTTCCTCAGGATATATAATCAAGTGAGAAAAAAACTTTATCAGTCGGTGCAGGGTTAGATAAAAAAACCCAGCTTTGGCTGCCTGACTACAGGGTATTATATGTAAAACCATGAGTTTTGTAACAATACCCTTAGATTTGCTGGCAAATCCTAGGGTTTTGTCACACGACCCTGGGTTCTTTAACTACCCAGGAAAACAAAACAATAATAATAGCATTTTTAATTTGTTTAATAGTCTGCAAACAAAATTAAAAGTTTAGTCCACAAAACCCAAGGTTTTGTGGACCAAACTTTTAATTTTGTTTGCAAAACCCACGTTTAGAATCAAAACCTATGGAATTTTGCACAAAACTCAGGGAAGTGTCACAAAAACCAGAGTTTTTTTCTTGTTATGCCATCTTTACACAAAACTCATGTTTTTTATTAAAAACCCTCTTGCCATGATAACCCTGTTTTTTTTCATTGTTTTCAACACTAAGTGGTCTGTAATATGCTTCAGTCATCTTCATAATTTGAAAAACCCTGAGTGTTGTTGTGATAATGCTTGGTGCTGCTTTGTTCAATAATTCATAAAACCAAGGACTTGTGACGTCAAAAATCCCACGGTTTTGAATAATTTGCAAAAACCCTGAGATTTATGACGTCACAAAACCCACGGTTGAGCAATTTACCGCCAAATTAGTCATATTGATATTTTATGTTCGGAACGAGCGGGACTCGAACCTGCACCCTTTGGCACCAGTCGCCTAGCTGAAATGGGAAACGCACATATCCATTCGACCAAATCCCCATTCTTAAAAAGAGTAGTTCATTGGAGGTAGTTATGTGCGAGTGCCATATCAACACGGTTATACAGTATAAGTACTGAGTCGGCATTTATTTCCAGAATTGGGGACTTAAATCCACCAGCATTAAGGAAATGCCGAAAATATATATTTAATGGTCGGAACGAGCGGGAGTCGAACCTGCAACCTTTGGCACCAGTCGCCTAGCTGAAATGGGAAACACACATATCCACTCGACCAAATCCCCATTCTTAAAAAGAATAGTTCAATGGGCACCAACCACTCACAACATGGCTTTCACTGTGTCTTTTGATGCCCAAATCAAGACAAAATGACTTATTTTGCGTAACTTTACACTCTCGCCAGTCACAACAGCTATTAGTCCCACAAGCAGTAGCGCTATTTCGAGTTGAATAACCTACCAAATAACATATGGAATGATTGGTTGGTTATAAAACCCTATACGCTAGCGGCAAATGCTGCAAAACTGCCCTAAAAATAGGTGCAACCCCAACCAAAGGTATAACAAAACACAACCTATATCAAAATGTGCGCACATGTCTCCTCTTTACAGAAAAATAGGTTGTGGAGTCCGAAAAGCGTTTTATGGTATGTTTACACGCCCGTTTCTATGGCAACCTCTATTTTTTGTGGAAAATGACTACTTTTCACTTTTTTTTTAACATATGGCTTAATTTTGAAGATAAGCACTCCAAATTTCATCAGAAGGTAGCACTAACCTTACTCTTTCAACAGGCGTGCAGCTTTTAAAAATCATTTGATTAACATCATTATTATTATAATTATATGCAAAATATTGTCATCTATTTGGCAATATAAATACCTCTATTTGACGATGTTGTTTGCCGCAGTTGCCAAATTACCAAAAAATGGGGGTAAATGTTAAATGATGAAGGTGATATATTTCCAGGGATATACTGATACCAAATTTACTGGAGTATATGAAGTAGACACCATTACATGTATGCAAATTAGGCTTCAAATGGTGGGGTTTTTGAAGCCATTCTAGAGATGTATATCACACATTATATGCTGTACCAATGCAAAAAGTTACATTTCTTTGAAAAGTGCTTCAAAGCATATAGAACTTAGATTCCCAATCGTCTTATCAACATTTTTCGTTCACAGCTTTACTGAAATTTTATGGGTCCGCCACGGGGGGGGGGGGCATTATGTTTATGGGTTGTCTGGTCTGGCTAGCTTGTGCAAAAGTGCTTTCTCTAGAACGCATTGTTGGAATTTGAGCAAATTTAGCATATATATTACCGAAAAAATGGAGTGAAGACAATTTAGAAACCCTATCATTAAATTTATGCAAATGAGGTCATCTTCAAATTAGGATTTTATAATTTATGTGTTGTGTTGTAGAGGCACCAGAAAGCACAAATCTGGGCACATTTCTTTGACTTGCAGAGTCCATGTCGGATTCTAACTCTCCTTTGTGATTGTCTCATTATCAGCGTTATGGAGAGTGACTGTTCATATTGTCAAAATGTGTTGCATGATTGATAATATACACATGGTGAACTGGATTATTTTCTAAAATGAAGCTTGGACCTGGTACGAACACCCACGTTTTAATGTATTTGCAGGTTAGATAATTTTGTACCTTGAACCTAAAATCATGAACCTGGAACCGCCATCCAAGAAGCCACCCCCAGCCAAGCTAAATCCCAATACCTGTGTTTTATGTAGCAAAGCTCTCAACACAGGAAAAGGGACTGATTACAAAACTACTTTGGACAAGAAACGATATACGCTTGCCTCCACCACCGACCAATCAGCTGCTCAACTACTGCCTACTGAGGATGCATTTGAGCAACATGTGAAAAGGGCACAATACCAATGTGCCATCTGGTGCCACAATGGCATTGATCAATTACATACAGCTCTTAAAGCACTATCATTTCGAGATATAACAAAAATTAATGAATGTTTGGGTCTTACTGATTCAGAACACACATTTCCGCAAAATGTTTGTGAAATTGTGTACGATTACACAACAACTATTCGGAAACCAGATTCTAACAAGAAAAAATTAGATCAAATGTTTTGCAGCATTCCTTTCAAACACAAAATTATTGATTCACTAAACATTCAGTCCCTTTTCAAATTGAAATTTGTTCGTAACATGATTCCCAAGGAGTGCAAAATAAAAGACCCCCCCCCCCATCATTTCCGATAAATATGGCAACAATATTGGACAAAGTTTCATGAATTACAAGCAAATTCTGGCTTCAATTACTCTTGAAGATATCGCAGCGAATCAAAGTTGTGACTGTATGTCTAACATTAAATATTCTGATTTTGTTGATGCATACCACGAACAAGTATTTACAGATAATTTGGATGTCATACAAAACTCAAGTTTAAAAGAAATTATGAAAAAAGGTACAAAATTTCAGATATGTCCCAAGTTGAACATTGACAGTATTTTTCAGGATACATGTGATGCATTTGATTCCTACTGTATGAAATGGGCAATGAAAGAAAAAATAGAATTTCAGAAATTTAAAGGGTGGTAATCAAACTTGAAAAGAGTCTGTAGAAGAAGAATTTATTGTTACAAATCCCACATTAAGAATTTCGATACAGTTAATCTAAAACAACCTGAAGTTTCAAAAGCAGTCAAAGAACTACAAGAAAGTTTTGTAGTCACTACCATAGATAAGGCAGGGAACAATCTTGGGATCATCTGCAAAAAATATTATCTAGATGTTTTGAAGAAAAAATTGGTAGAAACAATATTTTAGACATAAGAGGAAATGACGTATATAAATTACACAAACAATCCATTGATAATTTGATAGATATGCATAAAGATGAGATGAAAAGGAATTTTGATATCAAAATTTCTGAAGAGGACTCCTCTATTCCACAATTGTTCTGGATACCCAAATTACATAAAAACCCTTTTAAATCTAGATTCATAGCCGGTGCTGCAAAAGGTACAAGAAAACAATTATCAAAAAAGGAACATTGTGTTTGACTGCAATTAGGAATCATTTTCGTAAATACTGTAATGCAATTTCTACAAACAATGAATTAAAATGTTTTTGGAATATTAGCAATTCTTCCGAGTTTGTATCTAAAATCAAAGATGTAAAAGCAAAAAATATTCAATGTTTTGATTTTTCTACACTGTACACAAATCTACCCATAGATGAAGTCAAAGTTCATTTTCAGAATTAATAAGCAAAATGTTTACCCAGAATGGTAAACCATACATTAATATTAATTCATATACAAAGAAAGCATAACACAACAAATAGTCAAAAAGTAACATTGAGTCGTACACTGTTGAAACTTTGATAGATGCTATAAAATTTCTTTTGGATAATACTTTTGTTCAATGCGGACCATTGGTTTTTCAACAAATAAAAGGCATTGCAATGGGTAGCAACTGCTCCCCTTTACTGGCAGATTTGTATTTAACCAGGCTTGAGTTTAAGTATGGATAAACTGATGAAAAAGCACTTTCAAATGGCTACAAAATTATCAAACAACGTAAAATATATTTATGACATTGCTTGTGTAAATGTACAAAATTTCAGTAAAATTGCAAAAGAAATTTACCCAAAAGATATCCCTTTGGAGGGTAACAATTCAGATGGTTTCAGAGATGTGTTTTTGGACTTGAATATTCAGGTCAGTAATGACAGGTTTTGTATTGAAGTCTATCACAAAATAGATGAGTTTAACTTTGAAGTAGTTAATTATCCTTTCCCAGACAGTATTATTTCGGATACTATTGAATGTAATACGTTTTTTTCAAAGACTTTGAGATTTGGTCATATTTTTTCTTAATTTCAGGACTTTGCATCTAGAACCAAATTTTTATTTACAGTAAACCTGGGTCAGGAGGATTCAAAGATGTACTTTTGATCAAATATTTACACAAATTTTGCAGTAAATATCCTGAGTTGGTTAGAGAGTTTGGATTCAATAATTTTAGAGATTTTAGACTTGCTTTTTTTTCGACATAATTTTATCTTTTGGCATCATTCTGTTTTAATGTACACCTTTCAGACATTTTAGGCTAGCTTGTTTTATCTTAGGTTAAACCCCCAGGGGCTATCGTTAGCGAGTAGTGGCCTCCGACAGTTACAACTTAGTTTGCCTAATTGTACTTGATATCTGGTTAATATTTTCATTGCATTCTCTTGACTGAAATACAAATGACTATCGGTAGCAAGCAGCGGCCTACGACAGATACATGACATTGTTTGCTTAATTGTACTTAAAATCCTGTTAAGAAAAATTGTTTCGATAACATGTTTTTGGCATAAATGCTAATGACCTTCATTCTTTTCTGACATGCCAAAATGCACATTCACTCAATATAAAAAAAATACTCAAAAGTGACAGTATTTTTTCAAATATCACAAGTCTGACACATTATGTTGATACATTGACTCAGGGTGGCAGTGAAATAGAGCTTGATTGCTTGAAGAGTAGGTGTCATCATGAAGTTTTTTTTACATTTCTGGTGCAGGATGTACATTGTTGCAGTCATTATTAGGATTTCCCTTGGTTTATACAGGTGGTCTAGCTGCAACTGTTTATTTTACAATCACTGGGGCTGAATATAATGCCCCAGTATGTTTCCACTTCAGTTAAACACTGGCGGATGGTTTAACTAGAATAAGATATCCAGCTAAAAAGGGTACATATTGGTTCAGGGGTAAGTCAAATTGTTCTTAACTGAACCTGTACTACACAAATTTGGTAATTATAGTTTGTTTGCAAGGTATTCTTCCTTCATAATGAAGGTCTGCATTTATAAGCAAAACTTCACGTATTTAGCTAATTCATCATTTGCCACGTTCATATTTATTCATTATTATGTGGGTTGTCTTTGTTGAATATTTAGCTTAGACAAGGAGCCGCTACTCAGAGAGACATGTACGGGTAAAAGGCTCCGAAACATTTTGAGTAGTTACCCGCCGAAGACCCTTTAATATATTTCGGCTAATACAGCCGATGTCAAAATTTTACAGAAGAACGTGTGCAATTTGGACTATAGTACTTCTATATGTATATAGGTTATACAGAGACAGGTTAGCTTATGGAGAGTAAAGAGTTCGGACTGCAGAATAGGGTAATGACCATTAGGAAGTGGTTTTGGACAAAAAAGACACCAATACAACAGTGACATTCCTAACCCTAAAGTGTGGGATCCCAATGGTAACGGCTGGGAAATGTCTAATGATGGCTACCTGAAGCATTTGATGTATACCAATGACCTAGCCCCACTGGAATTTCGCAACCTGATTCATAGGTATTGCACCGATATTGAGTGTACCGTGAAAGTGCCATTCCTTTTAGACAGGACTGAAATGTACAGAATTATGTGAATGCTGTGGACATGAGTGTGCAAATGACACTTTTGACACTGAAACAGACAGTGATTATTAGGAAGATGATGATTGAATCTTGGCTTAGAATGTCCAAACTATGACCACCATTAATCAGCTTTCTGTATTTAGTGTGTACATGTACTTATACTGTTTTCCTTTACTAAAAGGCATCTTGAATCATGGTTTGATGCCAGAGATACATTAGTTATGTTGCAGGACTCCATGGGATGGTTCACTGTAAATTAGGTGTAGGTGTGAATACATGGTACAAAGTACTATCTTACTTTATCAGTTGTATTGGCAATTGTTATGACGGTTCTCTAAGCGAAGATGACATATGATAGCCATATTAGCATATTAATTAATATGCATATGCTATACTCATATAAATATGATAAAAAAAACTTGTATGAGTACTGTACCTAATCATTTTGCCTTTTTTTAAATAAACGAAGCTATATCTTAGTAAATATAGTATGTTATCCGTCGCACATTACTTAATTTCGATGTAAATTTCATATATTTGCATAAATTAACAAATGATAATTAGGCACTTTGAACAAACTCTGTATTTTGTGACTATATTAGAGCAATTGAGCACATTTGGGTGTTTATTTAGCCTTTCCACAGGCAGTATCACCAAAGTTATTATTTTTAAGGACAAATTTTAGTTGTCTCAGAAATGGCATAGGTTGTCATGGAAACGGGCAGAAATATATATGATACAACGCTTTTCAGATTCCACGACCTATTTTTTCATAAAGAGGACATATATACCTATAAGAAAATATAGGTTGTAACTTGTTATACTACCGGTTGGGGTATGACCCCCGAAGGGCCCTCTATGCCGCAGGTCTACTAAGTATTGCACTTTTTTCAAAACCCAGACATTTGTGACATCACAGTGGGCCTCAGTTTTGGAATCTTACAAAACCCAGGGTTTTGTGGGCAGGAAAACCATGTTTTTTTGGGGGGCTTTTTCACAGTGGCACAAAATCCAAGGTTTCCTGGCAAAGGCCGATGCTTTTGTGAACAAAACCTTGGGTATGCTAAAAAAATAGCAGAACAGAGGGTTTTATCATCCAACTCTGAGTTTTGCTCTAAAAATGTTGGTTTTATGCTCAAAACTCGATGTTTTGCTACAAACCCCTGGGTTTTGTTCCTGAACCCTGTGTTTTGTAGCCAAAACCGGTGCTTTGTCCAAATCACATTAAAATTCAAAAGCTAAGTAAAACCCTGGGTTTTGCTAATGAACCATATGGTTTTATGATAAAACCTATGGTTTCTTCAGCAAAACTCAGGGCTTTGAAAAGCAAAACCCAGGGTTTTGTGAACGAAACTCAGAGTGTTGTGAACTTTTTAACAGTACAACTTCCATAACCATCAATGTTTGACAGATTTGTTTCAGAAACAGCTAAAAGGTGTTTTACATTTGTGGGTACCTAAATTTTAAAGTACAGAGCTGATGGATGAATACCAGGTAGTATAACCAGAGGCGACGGTATTACATCAATTGATTGTATCACAAGTTAAGTTGTCCTTAGGTGGCCAATGTGGTATAATAGAGATGCTTGACAAAATGAAAGAACACTATTCATTTCCACCTGTGTTACATCCAATTTCAGACTTTTCAAATCCTGCCATGATTGTCAAAGTTGCAAGATGACAAAAATACAGACTAAATCAGAAATTGTGGCTTTCTGACTCCTTGTTGGAAGTCTGTGCTGCTGACATATACGGATCATTACCAGTGACCATGTCAGGGCCATACAGATATTGTACTGACCCTCGTTAAGATGTTCAGTAAGCAATTGACTGCTATTGCCCTGATAAACAAAAATGTACTTAGCTTGTCTTTGCACTCTTTCAAATTTGTAAGACATAAGGTTGTTCAAGGACTCTGATTACTGACTGATTACTGATTACTGTGCAAGATGCTGCGAATAACACAGCAATTCACACAAACTTACATGCATGAGTCCGTCAGCCTCCAGAAATGTGTTGTCTTTGTATGCTGAAGCTGTTACTGCACCTGCAGAGCAGACCTGGTGGTCCATTCATTGCTACTTCGACCAGGTGTATAAGATATTTGACATGTTATATGCGATATTTGAGGGAAAGTAGATATAGATTTTGAGCCTGGTGGTAATTTTGTGGATTTTTTTTCATAGTTTTTGGTAGAGATTAGTCAAAGCACAATGAAAATTTGTAATATGAATATGTACAGACAACTCCAGGATAGTTTCAGCAGTGAAATTGGCATAAAAACACTAGGACAACAATTTTTTAGTGAAAAAAGGTCGGTGAGCATGGCAGCTGCCATCTTGAATATCAATAACAAGCAACAAGAGAATAAACAGAAGCTTCAGTATGATGGGTCCTGGTTTGCAACAGAGAAACAGGAGTGCAGTGGTGAGAAGGCAGCAGGAAGGAGGTCTTCTAGAGGGGGTGGGGAGGCAGACAGAAGGCTAACTGGTTAAGGCAGGGCAGAAGCAGGCTGAAAGGAGGGGGTGAGTGCTGGGCAGAGCCAGGGGGAGGGTGTGAGTGGGACAACAACATACAGTTTTGAGGGGTGTTGTATGTGGGTTGAGATCTGTGCTGCAATACCAGCTTGCTCACCAAACAATGCAAGGAAGGAGAGTGTTCGTTTAGGTGTAAGAAGTGGAAGAGGCTGGAGGTTTTGGAGGCACAGCTGGTAGCAAGAGGAAGGCAGGGACAGGGCTGCAGCTGTTTTAAGCAAGGGACAGAACAGGAGTGAGAAAGTCCAGGATAGGGTGGACCAGCCTGCGGGGAAAATGGATGGGGGAGAGGTGAGGATGAGGGGAGGTAGAGAGTTGCAGAGCTTAGCAAGAGGGGAGAACAAGATGAGCCTACAGGTAATACAAAGTACTATAAAAAGAAAGATGCTTATGGTCTTCTGTAGGACAGAGAGGGAGCATCAAGTTATTTTGTGCCTACCAGGGGCCAAGATTATGTACATTGAGGAGAGAATGGAGGGGGTTGTGAGGAGTAGTGGGGAACACCACAGAGTAATTGTACTGGTGGGGACCAATGATCTCTAAGACAGGGGAGAGAATAGGGACTTAGATGGTGTTAGGCACATATGGGTAGCTTGTGGGGAGGTAAACCCAGTTATACTTCAATTCTTTGGTAATGTGAATGTTACCAAGGCTTAGGGGCAGTGCATGGGAAATGAGTCAGATTTTTAGAATGAATGGGAGGTTAGAGAGATTATGTAGGAAGAGGGGTAGCATTTAGAGATGTGCAGCATTTTTTAGCAAGGAGGAGGGAGATGCTTGCTTGGGAATGGCTGCACCCGAGGAAGGAGGGAGGTAATAGGCCAGGCCAGGACTACAGTGAGTGGATACAGCAGCAGGGAAACAAGAAACCAAGCAACTACCAGCTGGGTTGTGGAACAGAGTGACAATGATAGGCAAACAGGAAGTAGTAAGGCAAGAAGAACAGAGATAAAGAAAAAAACAATTGAAAATAGGATACGTCAATTGCAGATGATTTAAAGCGAAGATAGCAGCAATAGAAGATGAAGATGTAGCTGAGAGTGACAAAATGGATATAATGCCACTGGTACAAACACATATTCAAAGAGAAGATAAAGGGATAAAACAGGCCCTGCAGGATAAGATATGGTAGGTAGAAGAAAAGAAAGTGGGCAAAAGAAGAGAGGAGGAGTAGGGTTTCATATAAAGAAAGGAGTAAACTGACATGAAGTCAGGAAGGACAGATGGAAAGATGATAGTCAGGTAAAAATTGAGATGTAATGGATAGGAGTAGAGTCGAATGAAAACAGAGCAGAAATGGTTGTAGTGTATTTGGGACTTGAGGGTTTACCAAATGAATAGAATGATCAAATTTATAAGAGAACAAGAATGATGTCTAGTGGTATCCAGCAGCAGTGGTATAAGGTTTTGATTGCAGGGGATTTCAATCGGTGTATAGGGCATGGCATAGATGGAATAGAAGGATGAGAGAGAGAAGTTATTAAGAAAGAAAGAAGGCTATTGAACTGCACCAGGGAATATGGGCTGAGAATAGTGAACAGGGACCCACAGTGCAAAGGGAAGTGGATGATGTGGACTGGAACTCATGTTTTGATTCAGAGGATGTTAATATATGTTGTAATTTTTGACACATTATTTATGGAAACAACAGTACAGTCTGTACCTAACAAAGAAATCAAAGTCAGAGAAGGAGCATAATAAAATGTTGCGAGCTGACCTGAACAACCGTAAGTGGAAAAGTAAAAGTTGGTGGTGTACTGTAGAGTATTGTGTAAATCGGAATCAGTCCACATCTATTCTCTCCCTCCTACATGACAATAAACACATTCTGACACCTTGTATAAAGCTAAAATTTTTAACTCCTTTTTGCTGCAACAGTGTAATGTTGATACCACATCAGCTTATCTACTTGTATATATATATATGTATATATATATATATATATATATATATATATATATATATATATATATATATATATATATATATATATATATATATATATATATATATATATATATATATATATATATATATATATATATATATATATATATATATATATATATATATATATATATATATATATATATGGATCCCCAACTTCTATTATTGATTGTCTAACTGTAATACAAACTTATGTCCTTGAAACATTATTGAGTCTACACATAACTAAGGCATCTGGTTCTGATGGTGTAAGTGTCATGCTTCTGAAAGAAGCAGCGCCTACCATTTCTTCTTCACCTAGTAGATTCAACTCTCACTGGACAATAGGAAATTTACTTCAGCCTAGAAGAGGAGGGTTATCATTACACCACTATATAAAAAAGGCCCACGATGAATCATGTAATAGTTACAGACCTGTATCATCACTTAGTTGTATTGGTAGAGTCTTGGAAAAAAATAGTTTTAAAACGTTTTCACCTTTTTCCGGGACAATATTCTTATTTCTGCTTACCAATCCCGTTTTATACAGGCGATTCAACTAAAAGTCAATTGCTTCTTCACTACAATGAAATATATCTGGCTGTGGAGCAGCAAAAGGAGGTTCGTGTTATCTTTGTTGATATTAGTAAAGCGTTTGATAAAGTTTGGCAATCTGGTCTATTATTTAAACTTAGGAAGGCTGGTATTGTAAGAAATCTCCATGACTGGTTTTCTGATTATCTCAGTTATCTCTATCAATGTGCTGTGGTCCAAGGTAAAACCTCTAGTTGGGGGAAATAAATGCAGGTGTTCTGCAAGGTTCTGTCCTAGGACCTCTTCTGTGTTTAATAAATATGTAAATCATCTAGTTTACCTCGTCCCATCAAATATAAAACTGTTTGCTGGTGACACCACTCTGTACCTGAATATCAATAATCCTGCTACAGCGGGTGAAATTATCAATTCGGATCTCTCTAATACTGATCAGTGGTCTAGTGACTGGCTGAGAGCATTCAATGCTTTAAAAACTGATTCAATGCTTACTTCTCGAAAATCTAATCCAACTGATCACCCCACCCCCACTTTTTTCTTCCACAGCCAGGCTTTGGAACCAACTTCCCCTCCAGACTCGGAAATCCCCTTCATTACAGATATTTAAATCCAAAATAATCAACAACAAAAAAACACACAAACAAACAAGAAAAAAAAAGCAAAAACAAAAAAGAAAACAAAAAACAAAAACAAAAAAAAAAAAAAAAAAAAAACAAAAAAAAAAAAAACAAACTTTGGCCATTAAAATTCCAGGAGTTTTATAACATTGGCGATAGATTCCTTTCAGATCAGCATACACGTCTCCATCTAGATGCAAGCCAACTAAATTCGCATTTATTTAAAATAGGTTAAAAGGATTCTGCTTAATGTTCTTGTGGCTCACCGAGGGAAGATACATGGCATTATTTCTTTATCTGTCCGTCATATGCTACCGCTGGGCAAAGAAGTATCCGATTACGTATTGGCGAGCTATATTACTTATTGTCGGCCAGGCATTTATTTCAATCAATGTAGGGGATTTATTGCCACGCCCAACTACTAAGACAGTTTGCCACGTGCTAAGATAACATTTCGTATATATATATATAAAATGTATAAACCCTTCATTTTCTTTTAATCTTTGATCCCTGACTCTGTCGCCTTTTCGTGCACTCTGTAACAATAGAAAGATTTATTTTTCAAATTTCAAAGATAGTACTGTATTCTCAAAATAATATAATCATAACACTTATATATATATATATATAAACGATGTCCACCTTCTGATTATTAGCATAACTGAACAAAGAATGACATCAATGATATAACTTAAACAATAACAATATATTTGCTTGTGCGGAATGACGGGCGAGCCCCCATAATTTGTTATGATGCCCACCTTCTGAATATCAGCAGAACTCAACAAAGAATGATAACAATGATATAACTTTCACAATAACAAAATATTAACAATCAAAATCAATACAAAGTAGGTAAACTTATCTCCGCTGGTATTGCAATGCTTAAACAGTCTTAGGTAAATCCTAATCCATGGTGAGATTACCCACAGGCACTGTCGCTCAGTTTGAAGTCCTGTAACAGCTGCCAAATGATCTGGTACAAATCCCACAGGGGTACGCTTGGTTCTAATGTGGTACAATTAACACCAAATATACCAGTCCATTCGAAGACACTGCCCACAGTCCGCAGGTACAATGTAAAAAGTGAGTATCTCCCTGTCAATATCAATAGCTCACAGTCCCACTGGCTTGTAGTCACAGAGCTTCTGTCAGATCTTTCAGAATTCTCTCTCCAGTAAACAAAATAGCTGCTTTATATATAGACATATAAATCTCACCTTTGTTCCAGAGTTTTCCAATCAGTTACACATCCCAGTGCATTAAGTGAGACCTGCCTCTGATCTTTCTTGATCATCTCCGAAATGTGTACACACAGTAGAATGAAATGAGTCATATGAATGTAGATCAACACTTTGTTTACAAGCTGCCTGAGAGTCACCCCTACAATGCAGGCTAACTCTGTGACCTGGTACACACCCAATCAGTACAGTGACCTATAAAATCGAAAAACTAAGAGGCATGTCTGCAATCATTATATATATATATATATATATATATATATATATATATATATATATATATATATTAGGGAAAGAAATAGTAGCATCAATAATTGTATAGTCCAAGTTAGGTATGTATGCAAATATTTTTGATGATTTTTTTTCAGGTAGCTCCACAAAAACAGCTTGGGTCTTGGATAAAACATCATTGACACTATGTGTACCGCTGCGCAAAAACGTACTGCTCCATTTTAGTGTTTCACGGCCATGCAATATCGCTCAAAGTGTATTTGATACATAAAAAATTGCACATTTATTTTGTAAAGTGTTATTTATAAAAGACTGTTCTCTTCCACATATGCCAGTTCTGCCGACATCAACTCAAACTTTGTTTGGCAAAATCTACGATAAGGCCCCCTTGTGCATTTATACGATAGTTTCAAGAAAAAAAACACGCATAGTGAAGAACATTGTTCAGATTTATAGTGTCTTGATCATAAGCCCAGATCTATATTGTTTGGTGAACACATAGCAGGACGTGTACAGTTATTATTGTGTAGATGTAAACAGCAGTTTGGGTAGTGGTATTGTATCGCTAAATTTCTATGTTAGCAGCAGCTGTCACGAGTCTCTTCTCTTGTAGACCAGCAATTAATGAAGGCTGGTCTTTTACGTAATAGACCCTAATAAAAATGCTCTCCCAACTTAACTACCAATCTAACCTTTTCGATATTAATGTGAAACATTTTTTTTTAAAAAGCTTAATTTATTTTGCTTCGTGTCAGCAAAAATTAAATATCTATCTAAAAGTCCAAATGTCCGAAGTTGGAACCGTTGTTGTACCCGAACATACATTCCAAAGAACATGCCTGTAATACTTAAAAAAGTGGTACACTTTTTTACAATGGAAAATTACTAACAAAAAAAATATACTGGGTTCTATCTAGCACATTTCATTATTATAGCTATTTTTGTGGCTGTAACTCTGACACCTAAAATATCCTTTCGGCATCAGTGCTGAAAAATGCTGTTAAAATAGTATAACAATCTAACGGGAGAGTATTTTATGTGCACGAACGGTATCCAAAAGTTGTACAGTTATATTCTTATTTTATACAGATGTCGCCTAAGATTTTCAACAAGGCTTCCTTAATGAACGTCGCCTTTTTAGAAGTCAACAGATTGGGGCATTTTGACTGCTTTATCTTTCATGATGTAGATATGTTACCAGAAGATGACAGGAATATATATACATGTTTAGACACTCCAAGACACGTCGGAGCCTACGTAAGCAAATGGAATTATACGTAAGTATAGTTTGAAGTCCGCATGCCATCATGAACAAGTATATGCCCATGATGCTGGTACCACGATATATGCTTTTGCTGCTGCTTGGCTGATTTACCGTTTACGGCGGAGCCGTAGGCAATTAACCACAGTTTGCAAGGAACGGCTGCGCCTATTTTGTGATTCTCATTCGTTTATACTATCCAAGGCTGCCCCCTGGTAATTTATTGTTCTGTAAAATAAATGCTAACTTCGAACATTAATACTGTATTGAATCTGATGGGCCAACCAGACATAAGCATTCATAATAGGCCAGCATCTGTGCATCTGTACTTTATCTACACAACATGTGGTGCTTGCAGTAGAACTTACCACTAATCCTAGTCAATACCCGGACCACTGTTTTGTATGGAACCATTGGCATGTTGGTACTGGGATGAGTTTTCTTTTTCCTCCGGTAATGTGAATCTAGCAGCTTAATAATAATTGACAGCAGTTCGTAAAATATGATTAATGTTTAACATGAGTGACGCTAACTTCAAAGCAACAGACACTAAAGACTCTGAACTATGAAATTAACTTTGACGATAGACTCTGCTGAGGATTAGTTAATTGTCTGTCCAACCTGTATACTTCAGTTTTTCTTTTAATATCACTCTAACTTCAGACAGGTTTAGTGATATTGTAGGCATCTGTAAGAAAATTAAACGGACATTTGTTAAGAATGTATTGACTCAAAAATACTATTATTAGGCATTTCAGTATTTTATATATGCATCATGTGCAGCCAAAAGCGTTACCAACTTAAACTAAATTACAACAGCACATTAATTCAGAATACTTGGGCGTATTGTTACATGCAATTTTAAATGTTCATACAGATCCACTTTTCTCGAGTCCCCAATTGTTCTACTGTAATGACATTTATGTGCCTGTAGCGTTTGTATTTATGCACGAATAATTGAACAATCTTATGCCCATGATAAGATTTGATTTTCAATTTTACCTTCGATACAGATTCTGATCAGATCAGAAAACATGTAAATTGACATGTTCCCAAGGACCATCTATCGCTGTAAAAATTTGCTAGTCAAATTTATGTACTACAGTCCAGAATGAGATCCATACGCTTTTCAAAATTTATCATTACTATATCCAGCCGTTGGAAGCTGAAAAACTGACACGTGTGAGAATCATTCAGAACTCTATTATTGTCAGTAGTGGCACTAATGCTGTTGTTGTTATTACTTTTTTTCGCACCACGTTAGCGTTATTAATATCATTTCATTTATTACCACCATCTGGAGAAAAGTATCATCAGTTTGCCTTGCTATTCGTGCAAGGATTTCTATAGCGACTCTGTAAGCTTGAAAAAGATCCATCCCCAGCCTACTATTTTATATAGGTAATTGCATTGTGTATCAATAACAGCAATCATTCATTTTAAGGTACATCACATAGTGGCAACAAAATGTGAACATTCAAATTCAACATATTGGGTAATAAATTTCGTTTAAGTTGAAATAAATGCGTACCATTTCTGCTGCGAAACAGATACCAAATTGTTGGATCGCAGACTGAGTCAACAGCTTTCCTCGAGTGCAAGGAGGAGAGCTTTGTATCCAAACTCGTTTTTTTTACTTGGAACAATAGGCATATTGGTATTTGACTGAAAAGTGCATTCCCTAACAACTTGAATAAAGAATCCCTGAATCCTTATTGTAATTTATATGGGCACAGATCCTATTTTGGTTGGCGAGCAAAAGATAAATTATTGGGACACTACACAGAGTCCCAGTACCTTTTTGTCGGCAGGGCTGCCATTTAAATGTCGAAATTGCAAAGGGACTGTTTTAGTGTACTCGCTCTAATATTATTACCTGAGGTTTCTTGGTTATTCTTCAGGATATCTCCGATTGCTATTTCCCCGATTAATATAACATTTTTATGCAAACTGAACTGCGCATAAGTTGCATAAAGGGCAGTGCAAACTATAAAGCATTTATTTGTTTATTTGTTGGTTGATTGATTTAATTATTTGCGTCAGTAAATAGTTTCCCATAACATCTCTTAACATCCTCCTAATGACTTTGTCGATAACAAAAAAAAAATGCGTTACATGTTTACCAAGTGCGACTTTTATCTGATTCGTTTGTCTTGTTATCTCCACTGTTATGACAAAATGTCAATGTTCATGCTGTCTCATCCATATCGTACACATATGACTTCAGGTTGCCATACCCAAAACTTTTTGGTGGTGCAACAGCATTCACTCGCAAACAGTTTGAGCGTGCAAACGGGTATGCGAATATTTTTTACGGCTGGGGAGGAGAAGACGACGACATGTTTCGAAGGTGAGTGATTTCATATCATATTGGCAAACCGCTCGAAGGTGAGAACAAAATTCAATATCCGTTTTCGTCTCTTCTCTTATATTACGCCATATGAAACTTTATTGATGGAAATGTGAATAGAAGTACGTGAGGTGAAAATGCGTTATCGTCAGCAGTGAGTGATCTTCATGAAGGTTACTTGTAATTAGACAAGTAGATATTAAAACTGAAACGTGCGCAACATTTACGCTGTAGCCTAATGGGAAGTAATTTTCATTGTTTTATGACTGGTTTTGGGCAATTTAGTATTTAAAATTTGGAGATGATAGACATTCGGACCTCTGTTCTTAATTCCACCTTTATTGACACGTCACATACCATTTTATGAATTCATAGTGTTTTAAAGAATATTTGATTACAGTTTCATCAACCTTGTATGTTCTGATGGATTTTTTATTACATACACACTGTAAAATATATATAAAAAAATGCACAAAGTACGCACAAACCTAGCGATACAAGTACAGTTACTGCTTATATAGCTGTGTTGGAGCCGTCTCCCAGTTTTGGGGAGACGTATTTTTTATATCCGCTCAATAAAGAAAATCCATATCCCCTCTGGATGTATACTGTTGGGTGCTTGTTACCCACTGAATCTTTAGTACATTTAACATGTATATGTATAACTTGTAGGGTTTTCTCTACTTTTAAGTTGGAAAATTAATCTAAAGCAAGACTGCAATATATGACCTTTCTGTCTGCAGCGCAGTTATTCACTGCATCGCTTCCCCATGCGTTCCAGACACATCTTCCTGGTCAAAACGCATTGGTGGTGAACCAATCTAAACAATTTATCCTTCCGCAGTTACATTAGCTCTTTCTCTGAACTGTAACGGGTGAACTACTCTGCGCTTATAGTCCATGAGCTGAGGGCCCAATTTTGACCAATTGGTACCATCTGAGGGCACCAAACTTAACAATGCTTTTTTGATTGGTGTATGTCTCAGGAACTCAAAACAGCATGATGAACTTTTCTGCGGCACAGCTTTTACTCACTATACGCAATTTAATAGATGCATGTTATTTTGCATAAAAGGTGAAAAAAATTCTGCATAGTGATTCGTTTGATGAGTATACATGTCACAACGCAAAAGGTAGCAAGATTTGAATCACAGTTTGTTAATTGAAATGGAAACTTGAGGAATGGAGGTGCTAATCAATTTTAATCAATGTGCAAAGACTGCTAATCATTGCTAATCAATATAGATTTATAATAGTGAAACTGCTAAACATTGTAGAATAAGGTAACTTGAACAGGTCAATATATGCTTCATCCAAACAACCGCTAATCAACTTTGAGGAACTTTCATACACTGCTAAACAATGCTAATCAATATCTATTTATGGTAAGGAAAGTGCCAATCAATAAGACAGTCTCCCTGTTTGGAGAAGTTGGAACCCATAGACAAGCTAGGGTTACCCATATGCAAGAAAATGTATACCGCGACGTACGTATATTGTTTTTTACTGTCACTATATGTCTAATTTACATGACACATATTAGCATATCACAATAGATACCACCTTTTGGCCAAATTGAATTGTAAATTTGAACATATAAAAAATCAATTAGATGCAGGTTGTTGAAATCAATGTAGATTACTCTTGATTGTAAATATTACAAAACCAAACTATTATGTGCAACAGCTGTTGGTTCACTGTATCGACATGACATCAGAATTAAAGGACAAATAACATTAATTTTGTCAATGTTTAACCAATGTATGGAACCCTTTAGAAACAACAGACAAGGAACTTCTGCAATGGTAGCTAGGAATTAATAGAGCAGAAACGCAGACTTCCCTACATACAATAGATTTCAAGTATTTCAACCTAGACATGACACAGACCTATTGGACAGACAAAACCAAGGTCAGAGATATGAACTAGGTCTAAATGTAGAGCCTGAAGAAGAGTTTCCTTCTTTAGAAAGAGGACCACGCCCAAATACACGATGGCGCCCCCTGCAAGAGCAAAAAGGCTACACAAATCAAAGAGGACAAAGACCACAAACAAACCAGAGACAATCAAGAGAAGCAAGAGACACCTATCAAAAAGAGCAAAGATACAACAGATGGAGAGAAAGAGCG
Source organism: Hermodice carunculata (assembly GCA_964020975.1). Lineage (NCBI taxonomy): Eukaryota > Metazoa > Annelida > Polychaeta > Eunicida > Amphinomidae > Hermodice > Hermodice carunculata. The sequence goes on along the minus strand of OZ026614.1, from coordinate 63,798,775 downwards.
CAACAATACTCCCAACAGCAGGAGCCAAGAAGATATTAACTTCAAATACATCTACATGTACTGTTAAAATTATAAACTTATCAAGCAAACAATTGACACAAGGACAAGTAAAGTTGCTTAAAAAGGGATTGAAATTCACATCGACACCAAGAAAAGAACAAGTGTGTGATATTTTAAAATTTTGTCGTACATTACGTCTGAAAGAATTTTTCCACAATACAGATAAGGAATGGGATGAATCACTGGTAAAAGGAAAAAGTTCTTTCACCCCTCCTAAAAGTCAAAATGAGACATTAGAAAAATGTATTGACAGACTGAAAGTACCTTCACCCACTAACAAAAATAATTTAACTAAAGAGGAGCTACAAGCTATGAATGAATTGCAAACTGACAATTCTATCATAATTAAGGAAGCAGACAAGGGTGGAGCAGTTGTCATTATGCACACAGATTATTATGCTGAACAGATAAAATCATTACTTAATGATGAACAATTTTATGAGCGATGCGAACCAGACAGAGAAAACAAAGTAAGTGATAAATTAAGAAAATTTATTGACAAATATCGTAACATCTTTACAACGAAAGAAAGAAATTATCTGGATGGCTTGCAGTCAAAAAAAAGTAATTTATACGGCTTACCGAAAGTTCATTAGTCTGATATTATCAAAAAAGCTCTAAATGAACAAGATGGTATATATATATATATATATGTACATATTATTCAACCTACATATTGAAAATTCCTACCAATCGTCGCAGGACATGTATGCAATACGAGCAGGTTTAGTGAACTCATACACGAAATTTTAAAACCGCACTTATTACATGTCAACAGCTAGGTGTGTGACAATATCGACTTCATCAATAAAATATGACGAGAGCAAGTCAAGGATCGGTATTTAGTCAGTTTTGATGTGATTAATTTATATAGTAATGAGTTAGGAAAGCGTGCGATTGAATACTGGCTGAACAAATATCCTCACACCAAAAATCAACGTTTTACTAGAGAATTTATTGTGGAAGGTCTTTCACTAATATTAGAAAATAATGTGTTCAGATTTGATGGAGAATACTACATACAATAAAAAGGGTGTGCGATGGGAATTAAATGTGCACCAACTTATGCAACGCTTAGTCTTGGATATCTAGAAGTTTTATTATACGAAAAACTTAGAAATACATCCGAATCCTTCGCCATGTTTTTTAAAGGAACTGGAAACGTTATCTAGATGACTGTTTTATAATGTGGACAAAGTTGCTGTCAGATCTACACGATTTTCACCAACTTTTAAATCAGCTTGAACCAAGTATTCAATATGAAACTAAATATAGTCAATGTGAATTAGAATTTTTAGACTTGAAAGTTCTTCTAAATGATGGAAAGATTTCACTGGATATATACTACAAGAACACAGATACTCATCAGCATGTGCCATTCAATTCATGTCAACCACGGCACATTAAGACCAATATCCCATATAATGAAGCAAGAAGGATCTGTACAATTGTAGAAAATACAAATAGAAAAGCAACGCATCTGGATGAACTGAGAAATTTTCTAAAAGCCACGGACTACCCAGATTCACTCATTTCAATGGGTATTCTGCGAGCTTTGAGTGTAACACAAGAATCATTAAGAAAGGACCGCAAAAATTGCAGGGGGGATGACAAAAATCTGGTCATGATCACAAGATACAATCCTAACAATCCAGTGATAATACCACAAATACGTGAAACCCTTAAAATCTTGGAAATGGATCCTACACTTGGAGAAATATTTAAAAATTTGAATTTTATTTCAAGCAAATGACAGCGTCGTAACTTAAAACAAATTTTTACGAGAGCAAACTTTGAATCAAGGGACAGTCAAGGCGGGAGCAAAAAATGTGGCCTTCCTCGTTGTAAGAATTGTATAAACATGATAGTTACTGACACAATTTCGCTGGACACAACAGGAAAGCTACCAAACTTTCAAATTAGAACAGAAATGGACAGTTTGAGTAAACATTTGACTTATGCGACTGTCTGTAGAGGATGCTATGAGGTATACATTGGATCTACAGGCAACGAACTACGCAGGCCCATAACTGTCCACAGACAGCAAATACGGGTGCCTGAGACACGGCAAATCCAGCTCAGTGAACATATTGATAGTTGTTCTATTTTTGTGCCTAAATTCTTTGTATGTCCCATATATCAGATGTCAAATGATTCTGACATAGAAAGAGAGCAAGAGGAATTCATATTTCGACGTAAATACAAGCCTAGACTGAATAGTGTAATTTACTAATTATAGTAATCTCGGACAAATTATGTCTATTTTGATTACGAAGACGTTTATTATTAATTGATATGGCAATGACGTCATGTAATAGGCATAAATCAGTAACGTAATAAATGAACGTCATAATATGCTTCTATGCTGATGGATTTCACTATAACAACAATTAACGTCAAGATTATACTGGACTGAAAATTATTTCAGCATCTATGCGTTATGGAGCTTGACACTGCATAAAAATGCTGAAACCGGTCGCGTGTGAAACGCAAAAGATGCTTTTATATATATATATATATATATATATTGGTCACCATACATAATAGAGGACTGGTAAGAATAGAAATAAATGCCGTGGATAACTGTGCTTAAAACGGATTTTGTCTCCTTTCATATAATTTTATATAACAAAAATCCTAAATGTACCCACCCACAAGTGTGTGACTTTCAGAGTAATGTCAAGCTCACCAAAATTTAGTCATCATCATGCAGTAAATAATCACTTTCAAATAGTAAAATAAAGCAAAGTGAGATTATACATGCAAAGAATGTGAAATTCGCCAGGATGTAAATGTGCCTTACAATGGAGGAATAATCTCCGCAGGCCTACCGGTTATATCCTCCACAAGGATGTGACCTTGAAAATAGGGTCAAGGACAAAAACAATCTAAGGATCAAAGGATGACCCAGAGGCATTTTTTCAACATTTTTCAAGAGATTTGGACCATGTATTCATGAGGTATTAAAATTGCAGAAATGTAATACTTGATCTACAAGCTGAGCGCAGCAACCCCCCCCCCCCTAAAAAAAATCCAATCAATGTCGGTATAATAATGGCTTTTTTCTTGCCCGTGTGGATTCATTTAGTATTTGTAGGTCGCATGAAGTTCATTGTACCAGCTGTTAACTGGATACAAACATAATATGTATATTTCAAGTATAATTATAGTGTAGAGGCCAACTATAACAAAACAAGATTCACCACATACAGCATTTTTGGGCCATCTAGGTATAAAATTTTAAAATTGCAATAACGGGCTCCAGCTGGGCTTCTGGAAAGTCCATCATGCATTTTTGTTATACCCTAAGGTGTACCAACGCAGGTATAAAGGTTTCATTTGGTGCCCTCAGATGGTACCAATTTTCAGTCTGGCTCATGGACTATTAGGACTATTTCTTTTTACTTTTATCTTGGTTAAGGTTCACTGTTCAAAAAGCATATTCCCAATGCGTAATAAGAAAAGCATACAGATCTATTAAACGCCAGTTCACTGATATAAGAATCATAATATTATGCTGAGTCGTAGGCAAAGTCCCAGCAGTGTATTTCAAAACTTTGTCTTTCTCCCAACTCAAAACTGATGGATCAATCCTTTCCATCTGATTTTTGCAATTGTTACACACATAATATCCCAGAGTGAAAGGCGCTGCTTGCTGGAGAAAGGAAAAGGAAATTGGCGCCAGCACTTTTTTGTTAAATATTCACCCATCCACTGGGGTTTACCTTTGTTGAGGAAAAGGCTGTGGCAAACAGCGTTTCCCAGACACAGGAAGAGCACTTTTTAAGTTTGTCTGAAATGACAGGAGTGATCATCAAAATTGCCAGATTTGAAACTGATGAAATATTGCTGGGTAATTTGAACAGTCCAGTAATTCAACGCTCTCTCCCTCCATACCACAAACAAACAGGTAAATTATACAGCCATAAAGGGTTGTAATATACATTATTTTGGTAGGATTAATAAATCAAACTGGTTTTTGTTGGAGCGGGTTAGGCGCAAATGGCAGGAAATGCTATTGACCTGAGACGTACAGTCAAGATAGGTCTTATCTACATGTAGCTACAATTCTCTGTAAAAGTGCTTGTAACATGTATGCAAAAACATCAAAGCAGGCGACAGTTTACATCCGACCGCCATTGGTCGATTGGAGCGGAAAAATGCTCCTATACGTCAACAATTGACAACCGTTTAAGACATAAAACGCCATATAGTGACCAATTTATGTTAAGCTAGATTTAGATCTTCAATGTGATAAATCAGACCAGCTATTGAGGCGCTCTGCCATTTAACAACAGCTAAGTTGAATATCGTAAAAGTGACACAACACTATGACACTCAGAATATGTCCGCTAACTGTGCATCCGCTGTTTCTTTCGGCTGAGATTTTGTTGTTGTTGTTGTTGTTGTTGTTGTTGTTGTTGTTGTTGTTGTTGTTGTTGTTTTCATTTTCGTCCAAGCATCCCAAGGGTTAGAAATCTGTTTGACAGTATCATCTAATGCAGTACCTGTATAACTAATGTGGAAGTCGCACTGAAGGATTTGGGATTCCTTTTTGTCATGAAATTACATCAGCAAACATACATATACATGTATTAATGAACGAAGGAACAATTGACAAGTAAAGAAAGAAAATATTATAATTTGGCCAGGGTCACACACACTAAGATGTTTGACAGACAGCTATCATGTGTAGCACCCTACATGCAAATAATTATGTGCTATCAATCGAAGTGACTATTTAACTAATTAGGTATAGGCCATATTTCTTTTTAAGCCCTCCTGGGACAATCAAACTCAAATATTATTTGTGTATAGATACCAGGTAGATACCAAATCATAACAGTAAGTGGGTGCCATTAAAAACTGAGGCGTGAATAACATCGATGCAGTGTTCTAAAAACGGAGGAAGAATACGGAAAGAATGGATGGAAATTATAATAAAAATAATAATGATAATAGTAGTAGTAGTAGTAGTAGTGGTAGTAGTAGTAGTAGTAGTAGTAGTAGTAGTAGTAGTGGTAGTGGTAGTAGTAATAGTAGTAGTAGTAGTAGTAGTACTAGTAGTAGTAGTAGTAGTAGTAGTAGTAGTAGTATATAGTAAAGAATAGAACAAATACACTGTCAATTGCTCACTCTTAGAAATGCCAAAAACGCATTTGTATAAGTTGCTTTGAACAACGCAGTCTCCACCGTATTAACACGGACATGTTGTGTGGAAGCCATTAGCTAAGACAAAAATAAAAAGTCAGGGGCAATCAAGTGTCGACCGATAATTTGGCTCTTTTAACTCCTTCCTGCATCTCTTCAATGTCAGCAGTTAAATATTAATTTTGATTGAATTCCTGCCAGAAGCGGCCGGAGGGATGTGTGGGTGGCAGGTGGCTATTGTTTCATTGGCTGGTTATTAAGCATGTGATTATGTGGGCCAGAGCCGTAGCGTGGGTTGTCCTGTGGGCCATTCAAGTTGTAACAGCAAACTTGGTAGCACGTGCCTTTGGACAGCGCTGGTTATCACGTTCAATTGTGCTTCTGAACATCTTGGACTGTGTTTTTGAGTTATGTTACGAAGTTCTGAGATAGATTCACACATTGTGAAAAAACTGTCTGCCTGAGAGTGCCTCAGACGCATGGTCCACAGTGTTTGAAATTACCGCCAGCTACAAAAAGAAAAGAAAAAAAAGGCTGAGGATGAGTTATCCTGGTACATCAAGTACGTCCTGACCGAAGGGCAAAACTTCCACATTTCATTTACCTTCGACAGCTAAGTCCAGCCCGATTCCCAGTGCTACTTTTCTGTAGAGTTTGCAGCCTTTGCCGTATCACGGTGTGACAGACGACATATTGCCTGAACTGTGTGATCTTAGTAAAGTTGATTATTGGCGTCATAGCATGTAATGCCTAACCCAGGATAAAATGTCAACTGACACTACCGCTTAACATCTTAACCTGCTAGTATTTGAATTAAAGTCTTTACTTCAAGCATTTGAATAGTACACTAGCTACTGTGACTTTAAATAAGTATAACGAGATTCAGTCAATGGGGTAAAAGAGTTAATTTCTTTGAAGTCGCCTTTGTGTCATCCCCTGTTGTGGAATGACAGAGATGCATGGTTGACCAAGTTCAACCAAACATTGTAGCCCTCAAGCATGACAATTTCAAAATATATGCGTATAGTGCTAAGGTAGAACACAGCTGGACTACCATTGTATTATTTATGCTGATGTGGAGATGCATCATATTTTCTAGACCCACGCTTTAACTTATACATTTTTGTTCCAAAATGATTTAAAACATGAAAACATGTTGCAGAAGAGACAGTCATTTAAATATTTTTTTCTGCTCATGAAAATATTTTCATATTTTATTTTGAAACAAGAAAATGGTGGCTTAACACCCAAAAGTGCCTCACTGTCTTCAGTTTGATCTGAACACACAGCTTGGCTGCCGCTGTGCTAGCAGCAGGCTTCTTGCGTCCCAAATTTAAATCCCTCTTTTCTTTTTTTCCGGGGTTTCCCTTCTGGCGAACTTATGCATAGATCGTGTTGGCACATTTTACCAGTCCCGTAGGTGTAGTCTATTGAGGAGTTTCACTGTGTAAGTAAGACTTGGAATTCTGTGTATAACTGAGTCTTAACTTTTGATGATATTCGAGTTTCGGAACTTGAAATGCCTCTAATTGGCATGATGTTAACCACTACAACTCTTATATCCTTCATTATATGCAACACACTGCACAACCATGCCAATAGCGGTTGGAGTTACACTGATCTCTGTCATAGGCGTGAAGATAATTAAAGTTAAAAGTTTGGAATACTACTGGTATTCAAAAATAGTAAAATCTTGCCTTCCGGGCACACGAACTGATTTGTTTATATATATATATATATATATATATATATATATATATATATATATATATATATATATATATATATATATATATATATATATATATATATATATATATATATATATATATATATATATATATATATATATATATATATATATATATATATACAGATAGAGGTGTAAATCCAGCTTCCTTTTAAGGTTTGTGCAATCACAGTAATGCAAATGGTTTTAAGCTTCTTCAGGCATACTTCGCAAATGTTTTGGTTGAACATCTTCAAAAAATAATTCCCAGCAGTGTCAATAACATCAATTGATTGGTCTGTGGTACAAATGTGGCATATGAAATTCAAGTGTCAATTTTCAAAATTGGAAATTGTGCTGATAAGGCAATTTTTTTAATAAATTAAATTTCATTATTCCTTACTTTAAACCTATTCAAGATTAAGGGGCAATTTCAATCCCAAAGCTTGTGGTTAACATACAGTTGATTATCACTCAACAAACTTTTGAGACATTTTAAACTATATAAATTTTCAAGGCAAGCAGATTTGGTTTGGAGCAAATCTTATTTTTTTTTTCTATTTCAAGGATGTATTCCCATGCATCAGTTGCTTTTTATTAATAATTTATTCATACGCACCAGATGACATTAATTGATGCCGTGCATTATATGTCTTTTTTGGGGAGGTGTATTCAGAATGGAGTATCACAACCTGAGTGTGCGGAGGAGGCCAAGAGCGATTTCAAAATTCACCATGATATTACACGGAAAGGATGTTGGAAATCCGTTCAGTAAAGCAAGGTACGAATGCATATACATGGTATTTTGAAGGTGGCCTATATACTATATATATTTACATTTAATATGGCAAGTCATACAATCATGTCCGTAGAAACACACTTTATACTTTTTATGTATGCGTCAATACCATAAAAGTTGTGCCGATGTCATTTTGGTACTACAGCGTGGATTTCGACGCATGATGGTGCCTTTCTGTATATGGAACAAAAACGATGGTTTGGCTGATATGTTCTTGCATTAATCAAGTAGCAACGGTTTGGCTATTATCAGAGCAGTTACATGCGAAAATTGAGAGATATTCTTAAATACTTTTAGGTCTTCCAACTATGTTTTACAGTCTGCACTTTAACATTTTTATGTTGGTTTTTCGTCTGGCATCCCGTATTTCCCCTCCCTGATAATAATATGAATATATCTTTCTTAAAAAAAAAATTAACTACGTTTGTTAAGTTGAAATACCTGAATCCAAGTTAATATATCCAGGTATTGGATCGGTAAAACACCAAATTTCCTTATTGATGTCCCAGTGCCTTTAAAATGTCTATGTTTAAACGCAGACATGGCTTTTTTATTATTCTGTGCTTTATTCTTTCTTTCTGCCGTTTTTACTGTTTTTCTTGGAAATTGTAAGTACAAGAATCTGGAACGTTTTTGCCAAAGGAAACCTACGGGTAAAAGTGGGCCGAACGGATGGGGAGGAATTAAGTGTGTAGAAAGGAGTACATATTAGTAGTATTTGAAATTTGAGATCGCAAATACTTGCTGACCTATAATAGGGAGAGGAGGAAAAATGGCCTTGTCATATAAACGAGCTAGTTTTTTTCTTTTGAATTACTTTTGGCAAGTTTGAAGGGAATGAATCAATATTTGTGTTCCATGAAACTGTCTAATCAACAACATGATATCGTGCTGCTGTAGCTATCGAACATATCTGCAGGGGCATAGGCAGGATTTTGGAGGGGGCGGGTGTCAAATGATATAAATAATGGACCTGCAAAGCAACCGAAGACTGCAAGCTTTGCAGGAGGGAGTGGGGGCCGGGGGCATGCTCCCCCTCCCCTGGAAAAGTTTGAGAGTCGAAGTGCAAAATGGTGCATTTTGGCGGCTAAAAAAGTTTCTAAGTGCTTAATTCATCCGCCAAAATTGAAACAAAATCCTGGTTCACTAGGAAAAATGGAAAACATAAAGCCTCAGATTAAAACAGTTGAGCTTTATTACTTTTAACCACCCATACTTGTATCATGTTGGTAATTTCAGTCTGTAAAACAGTAGTTATGATCCAATAATATAATCATCAGATGCTGAAAATTAATAGACCAATGGTTGGAGCAGTTTTAATTTGTGCTGTCTGGTCCCTTTGTTCCCTCTGTTGCTACTAGATTTAAGATGGAAGAGGAAATTCTATTTTGAAGGTATAACCATGTGATACTCTATCCAATAATATTCAGAACAGTTTATTTTATCGTTCTTTTTATCAAAATATAAAATCTACCTAATGTTTAAGAAGCTGGACATGCAAGCTTTCACCTTCAAATTCCGCATATTTCTCATGAAAATAATTTTCAAGATGTTCATTTCATCGGAAGGTATAAAAGCAGTTTTGGCCTGAGCAGTTTATGTCTTTATTCATTCAGCACATTGTATTTTAAAACATTGTATCATACATGGGAACTTGCTCGATGAGCATGATCTTACATGACCAGAAGACTAAGCCTAAGTAGATGAATGGTAAATATATAATTGGCATAAACTGACAACAAACTGATGACATTCCTGTTCTGGAGATGTAGAGCTAATCAAATTACTTTCTGCGAGAATTCCTGTGGAAACAGATAAAGAAAACCTGACTGCATCATCAAATTCATTATCATCGTCGTCGTCATCATCATCACCATCATCATCGTCGTCGTCGTCGTCGTCGTCATCATCATCATCATCATCATCATCATCATCATTTGAAGTAAGTGAAATCCCATTGCAATACATAAGAGCCAAACTTCAAGGTATACACTAAGTGTTATGTTCTTCAAAATTTAAATACAATATCTGGAAGAAATAATATAAATAATATCTTTATGTTAATAATTGTAGATATGTACAATTTTCGAATGTCAGCTTTGCCTTTTAATTGAAGAGGTCGGTTCATTGATCAGGAAAGCATATTACTAGACCTTTTAGATGTACATTACAAAGGTTATCCTTTCACCCAATTTTTTTTCTTTTTTCAGGAATTCAAATTTTCTTAACTTTCTCAGATTTGAATCACAGATATTTCAGGTCTATACAGTTCTGTAGTGATTAGGAAGTTAAATTGCAGTTTTTGAGTTGTTATAAACGAAACAGTGTTATATTTATGTCTCCCGGTGGAAGCCGGGGGACATATTGGATTAGTGCCCGTTTCTTCCGCTTCTTCTTCTTCTTCTTCTTCTTCTTGTTGTTCAGGTTCTTCAACACTTGGTTTCCGTGCGATAAGTCTTGAAGGACCTGACAGAATTTGACGAAACTTGGTAGGATTATGTATCTAGGTAAGACCGAGGTTGGGATTGTATTTGGGTGACCTTGACCTAATTTTCAAGGTCACAGGGTCACTTATGTGAAATTGGTTTCCGTGCGATAAGTCATGAAGAACAGGATGGAATTTGATGAAACTTGGTAGGATTATGTATCTAGGCAAGACCTAGGTTGGAATTGTATTTGGGTGACCTTGAGGGAATTCTCAAGGTCACAGGGTCACTTATGTGAAATTGGTTTCCGTGCTATAAGTCTTGAAGAACGGGATGGAATTTAATGAAACTTGGTAGGATTATGTATCTAGGCAAGACCTAGGTTAGGATTGTATTTGGGTGACCTTGAGCGAATTCTCAAGGTCACAGGGTCACTTATGTGAAATTGGTTTCCGTGCGATAAGTCATGAAGAACAGGATAGAATTTGATGAAACTTATTAGGATTATGTATCTTGGCAAGACCTAGGTTTGGATTGTATTTGGATGACCTTGAGGGAATTCTCAAAGTCACAGGGTCACTTATGTGAAATTGGTTTCCGTGCGATAAGTCATGAAGAACAGGATGGAATTTGATGAAACTTGGTAGGATTATGTATCTTGGCAAGACCTAGGTTGTTATTGTATTTGGGTGACCTTGAGGGAATTCTCAAGGTCACAGGGTCACTTATGTGAAATTGGTTTCCGTTTGATATGTCATGAAGAACAGGATGGAATTTGATGAAACTTGGTAGGATTATATATCAAGGTAAGACCAAGGTTGGGATTGTATTTGGATGACCTTGACCTAATTTTCAAGGTCACAGGGTCATTTATGTGAAATTGATTTCTCTGCAATAAGTTTTGAAGAACTTGATGAAAATTGCTAGAGTAATGTATCTAGGTGAGAGCTAAAATAGGATTGTAATTTTCAGGCAAACTTGGTCATTTGTAATTTGTTGTCACCTGTAGCTTATTCAGAGACGTAAGTGTTCCACCGGGAGACATTTGATTTTCTGTTGGAAAATCAGTCTGTTCTAGTTATTTCCTCCGCTTGTCAAATTATAATTTGTGAACATTTGAAAATACATGTGGATTTGAATATCGCCCAATCATGTTGCGAACTACAACGGGTTGATTGTATGACTGAAAACTTGAGGACGAAGAAAATTTATTCTCCCACTGACCTTTGATACCATGCCTCCTTTGTTTTCTCAAGGGATATATATGTCACCTGTTTACACATATATCCCTGCTTTAGTTTCCGTGGCTTAATTTCAACACAGGACTGATTTGCTTTGGTGAATACATTTTAAAATGCATTCATGTAAAGAAAGAAGGCATGGTATGAAAAGGATACATCCCTTGTTCTCGTGATTTATCTGGAATCCTGCATTTTTAAATCCCTATGCTTCGCTCCGGGATTTAAAAAAGCAGGATTCCAGATAAATCCCTTGAACTTGGGATGTATCCTCTTCTGAAACTCTTTTGCTGGATGGCGATGTAAAACAATTTTTCAGAGCTGGATCCACACGATGTTAACTCTGATTCCATGTGTGTCACAGAGATAGGATATTATGACCTTGAAACATGATATCGTTTTGTTATAATGCTGATATTCAATGCGACATGGGGATGAAAAATCTCTCAGTCAAGTCAAGTCGCAAATGCCGCCTGATATTACAATGTTATCTATTTCTTTTGGTTGACAAGCCTGCTGCATATGATGACAGAGACTTTCGAATAAGCCAACTGTTATAACTTCAATTTTCAAGTTAAGAAGCTGGTCGCGGCTTTTTTCTTGAATACATTCGTGCAGGCCTCCGCTACGTGAGTCTGTAACGATGTAAATGTTTCCTGGCTTTGGTTTGTATCCTGTATCTGATGATTTGATGCAATAGTTTAGTATTACCAATTTCTCGCTAAATGTCTCGTGTCCCATGTTTAGCCTCAGATATGGTGGCTTTTGCTAGTCGAGCATCGAAGAATGAGAAACTGATCAGCATGTCGGTAGAAAATAGACCCCAGTCAGGATGAAAAACACGTCTTGCCAATCCAGCCGCGCGGTACTATAACAGAACGTACTAGCTTCTGTATAGAAGGATAAAGTTTATTAGACATCTGAGTGCGGCTGTTATTTTAGCAAAACATTTTCGCCGAGGATGTCTAATAAAGTTTATCGTTCTACACCGAAACTACATTTTATTTTTTATTCCCATGAACCCCGTACTTTCTTTCTTTCTTTCTTTCTTTCTTTCTTTCTTTCTTTCTTTCTTTCTTTCTTTCTTTCTTTATCTTTCTTACTTTCTTTCTTTCTCTCTCTCTCTTTCTTTCTCTCTTTCTTTCTTTTTTTCTTTCTTTCTTTCTTTCTTTCTTTCTGCAATTGGCCATCTTTCTTCCTTTGTTTATTTCTTTCTTTCGCTTCTTTCTTTGATTGGTCGAAGTTGGAACTTTTTGCTTAAATTTGGGGTTCATCCGAAACTTATGACCCCCCCCCCCAGCAAAACATTTTCGCCGAGGATGTCTAATAAAGTTTATCGTTCTACACCGAAACTACATTTTATTTTTATTCCTATGTACCCCGTACTTTCTTTCTTTCTTTCTTACTTTCTTTCTTTCTCTCTCTCTCTCTCTCTCTTTCTTTCTTTTTGCAATTGGCCATCTTTCTTCCTTTGTTTATTTCTTTTTTTTCGCTTCTTTCTTTGATTGGTCGAAGTTGGAACTTTTTGCTTAAAATTTGGGGTTCGTCCGAAACCTATGACCCCCCCCCCCCGTGGCTACGCCCTTGCTCTGGTGTGTGAACATTCGAAACTAATAGGAAGATGCCTTAGACTGAGGGCAATGGACAATAAATTTTCAATCTCCTGTACTTTCTCCAGAAAGGAAAGGTGCCTGGATTTGTAATGTAGATCTTCGATAGTACTAGTGTTACAATAGATGTATTTCAAATGTATTTTTGTGTTTTACCGTCTTTGTGCTGAATATATTTATGGCAGGTGTGGTTAAAAGTGGTTTCCGGATCATCTTTCCCCAGCATTAATGCATGAAAGGCCAAAAACATAAGGGTACCTCTCGTAATTCCATCTAAATCAAGGCGAGATCAAACTCTTCATTCCCAACAGCAAATGAAAGAAGAAATATAAATTTTACTGCTTTTTAGCACATTATTGTTAAACATGTTCATTTATAAGCAGCAAGCGTAGAGCAAAATGGGTTTTGTTTTACACATAACCCGTTAAGGCTCTACCCTATAGTTGAACCAAGGACCAACAGAAAGACCCATTGGAACCATGAAAGTAAACATGTCCTAATATTAATAAATATGTTGCTTTTATCGGCTTTGTTTTGTCGTGTTCAATCTATCACCAAAGAAAGTTATTCCCAACACAGTTACGAGTTTTCTTTTCTGTCACCCAAATTTATGCTGTTGGTTATGTGTTAACCGTGTTTCAGGTGGAATGCGTGGACTCGGATATATCCTGATTTCGACGAAGATGGTCTCAACAACATCAAATACACAATTTGTGGCCTGGAACTCCGACCAATATACACATGGATATGTGCCAAGTTACCTCCAAAAGCGCCCCCAAAATTACCAAGGAGAAAACGTGAACAATTTTAGCACATGCTTTGTCTGTTGCCACATGATTCCACCTATCATCATTATTAACTTTTCATGCAAAGCAGCATAAAATTACATACATGTCCATGTTTCAAAAGGGTGCAATTTAATATTGTCACATTACAAGATGATGTGTGAACGTCACTTTTAGCCCTGAAGCTAAGTTATCATTATTTCAGAAAGCAAAACAAGTTTAAAAGATGGCCAGCCCTCTTCGATGTTTCAGAGGCTTTTGCCGTGGTTAATTCATGACGCTGTGGAGAAGAGGATTTCAAAGTAAATTTTGGCAACTTATAACTGAAGGAAAAATTTGCAGTGTTACTAACATTTGCGAGGAAAAGGAATATATGTTCCACAGATAATGACGACTGCCTATATCGAGCTCAGCGTATGTGTATATACAACATTACAATGACTTTAAGCTGCTAATCTTACAGATTCTAAATTGTGACTTTGGCAGCAGCAACACATTTTGCCATACAGTGAAGTGGCCAAAAATACGTGTAATTGCTTGTTGAATGGTATGGACCAAGATCAGGGCAGCAAATATAAGCGCTACGTATTAAAAGCTTTTGTACACAAAGCGGTGGGTTGGTATCGCAAAAACCCCGAAGTTGTGGGTAGAGCGTAGGGTATATGGATAGGTTGTGTAACATACGACTGACAAAAAATCAATACAAAAAACAGAAAGGATAATAAAATAAATACACCAACAACAAAGAATCAGATGGCCTCTTGAATCTTTTCCAGGCACGGTTGCGCTGGCACATAAGTTTTTTATGTCTGTTGTTACCCAAGGTTTGTCCTTGCACCGAATGGTGACTTCTTTATATAGGATAAATTACTTTGCTGTAGGTACGAATTAGAAAGACCAATAACAGACTATGTCTTCAATGGATTTGAACACGTCTAAGGCAGTGTTGCACAGAGCGGAGCATAAAGTGGTAGTAAGGGCTTGAAAATCAGCTTTTTTGAAGTTCCATACGCCTCTCTTGTAAGAGTGGTCTTTTTGGTATGAGAGTGAGGAAGAGTAGAATATGACTGAGTGATCAGAATTTGAGATAGGAGCCATAAAATCACTAGAAGTAAGTTGTATCATCTCCCTACTTTGATGTATCATGCTTCACATTTGGATTGGGAGACAATTTTGCATATGCATGCGGCTATAGTGACTGAGATAGAGCGGGGGAATCATGAGTGGGCAATTCTTGTTGGGATATTGAATCAACAGTGTGGAGCACTAACGGTAAGAATCATAAGTCCACAAGCAGTTAGGTTAGCAGTAGTTCCACCAACACTGGTAGCAATAGGACTTCCCTCATGTTTTGTAAGGCTTTTCAGTCAGGCAAGTGTACAAAATCGTCTCCCCATAGTGTTTTCATCAGGGGTCAGAGGTATACTGTTCATCATAATTGTGCCACCTGCTGGCTGGTGAAAAAAGAAAAGAAATCACACCTTGAATCTTCAAGTGATTGTCAATATATAGGCAAATATTTGCAAGAGGCCAGGGAATCTTTCAGATGACTGCTTATTAATGGTGATTCGGATGTTTACAATAAATTTGCTGCCCTTGATGACAGTCTTGTTGATACCGCCCTGTTACATGATTATAGTACAGCGGATATGTATTCTAGCGCAACTCTTTTGGTCAATTTAAATCCCTTGTTTCCTCATCCGAATCATCAGTTTGATGATCATGTTTCTGAGAGATTAACTCAAACATTTACATCTAATCAGACTTTAAGTAAAGATGAGAGCTTCGCTTTTGAACTTTTGTGTGCAATTGAGGATAATCTGCCTTGGTATGATGCAATACAGCATGATGGTACAGCCTTGTATTTAGGTGAATTTCCAGTTGAGATAAGTGTTTCTGCTCCACCTTGTAACGTTGCACGGTTTGACTCATTCATGCATGATTTTCAGTCAAATAGTAACCATTTTCCATGCAAGTCTCGGTTTGATTTGACATTAGCTCCAGTTTATGATGTTAGTTGCAGAGTTCGAAATTTTACTGGAGACACAAATCATGCAAAAGCTCCTGTAAGTTTGCGTGTGAGTCATATTAGTTTATCAAACCAGGTTAGTACTTATGATGAGTATTTACTCAAACACAGAGAAGTCGTTAATTCAGGTCCTTACAATTTCCTTGGTGCCAGGATTACACTTCCCTCTAGACTGAACATTTGTTCTTGGCGTGAGCATCTGCAAGTAACTGATTTCGTGGACATGGAAGTTTGTGATTTATTATAGTTCGGATTTCCCATAGGTTATCACTCCAGTAGTTTACCGCTTTCGGACCCCTGCAATCATCACTATGCTCATGCTTTTCATGCTTATGTCGACAAATTTCTAGGTAAAGAGGTTGAACTGAGTGCTACCATGTGTCCTTTTAGATACAATCCATTGTGTCCTCTTTTGTGTACGTCTCCGCTTAACACAGCTCCCAAAAAGGGTTCCGCAGGTGGGGATGGGATAGTCTAGTTGACTTATCATGGCCTGAAGGTAGTCCTGTGAATGACGGCATTAACAAGAATTATTATTTAAGGGAGTGGACTCAACTGAGGTATCCCACAATTGATGATTTCACAGATATAATCTCTTCTTTAGGACCCGGTTGCCTTTTATGTAAGAGAGATTTGAGAAGAGCTTACAGGCAAATACTGGTGTCTCCAGGGGACATTGATTTTCTTGGTTATTTTTGGAAAAATTGTATTTACATTCATTAAGCTTTGCCTTTTGGTTTACGTTCGGAGGCCTTAATTTTTCAGCGGGTCACTAACGCCATTGCGCAGGAGGGCACGGCTATAATTTGGATAATTATATTGATGATTTCAGTGGAGCCGAGAAAGCTGATAAAGCTAATGATGCCTCTACACGTTTAGGTACTTTATTATGTGATCTGGGGGTGCAGGAAGTGACTGAAAAATCTGTCATTGGTCACAGCCAGATGCTATTTTTAGTACTGATTCATGTTTATCAGGTGGCGGTGGTATTTCACATATTCCTCAGTGTTTTTTTCACTTTAAATTTCCAGATTTCATTTTGGACATGGAATTGAATATAAATTCCTTGGAACTTCTTGCAATGGTGGTAGCGCTCAGACTTTTGGGTTTAACACCTACGAGGTTGTAGAGTAAAAGTTTGTTCTGACAATGCTGCCTCAGTTAGTGTGGTTAATTCTGGACGATCTAGATGTGACATTTTCAATTCTTGTCTGAGAGAAATTGCATATTTATGTGCCACGTATGAGATACAGATTCATTATTTACATATTTGAGGCCTAGATAGCTGGGCCTCTGATTATCTTTCTAGATGGCACTTGGAGGACACTTATTCACAGAGATTTTTTGACCTGTGTGGTCAGAATTTGTCATGCATCATGGTCAAACTGAATATGTTTCCTTTCACTGCTGATATGTAATTGCGTGGCTTGGATTTCTGGTGCATTATAATTACATGACAATTTCTTCAATTTAAAACTTTAAAGAGGGAGCTAGTAGCATCAAATAGAGCTGCCTTTTCTACTGGTACGAGAAAAATCTGCGCACTCATTGGCGTTCATTTATTTCCTTTTGTCTGTTTTTTCGATTTACAATTTTTGCCAGCTTCTGCTGAAACGATTTGTTTGTATGCTCAATTTCTCAGTAGGTCTTTCAAGTCGGTGTCTTTGATTAAGCATTACCTGCATGGCATCCGACTGTTACACATATTTGCTGGATTTAATTTTAGACATTTTGATTCTTTGGAGATCAAGCTCTTACTTAAGGGTTTATCACGGTTACATCCTCGTGCTGTTAAACAGGCTGCACTTATTCCACCCAGTGTTTTATGTGATATTCATGAATACTTAGATGTAGATAATAATTTGCATTTAGCTTGTTGGGCAACCTTTTTGATAGCCTTTTTCCTCATGTTACCCAAGTCCAATCTGGTTCCGTCTAGTTTAGCCAAGTTTGAGGCAAACAGGCAACTTGCCAGGAAGGACATTTTGCTATGTAATTTTGTTTTTCACGTCTGTATTTCCTGGTCAAAGACGACCCACTTCGGCAAGAGGAGACTGTGGACTCTGCTTCTGCGTATACCTGACTCAATTTTATGTCCTGTGGCAGCTTATGAGAAATTACTTAAGGTAGCCCTGGCTTCTCTCAATGCACCAGCCTTTGTTTCCAGTACTTCACCTGTTTTATCTTGCATCACTTCATATAGATTTGTGCAAGTGTTACAAGATCTTCTATACAAATCTGGTTATCAAGCACATGAATTTTCAGGTCATAGTTTTCGCAGGGGTGGGGCCACTTGCGCTTTCAGAACTGGGGTTCCTGGTGAGTTGATTCAGTTGCATGGTGACTGGCAATCAGATGCTCACCTAAGCTATTTAGATTTTTCTTTTGACTCTAAACAAAGAGTTAGTGCTGCCATGAGAGACTTCATTTTGGCTAATCCTACCTGAGTGTGGTGTATTACATATTGAGCATTTGTGGTTTTCATCGCATGTATTTCTGTGCATACCGAATTATGGTGTTACTGGTTCTGTGATTTGATTCTCAGTAGTGTATATATTTTATGTATATCAGGTGGTTTACAGGCCTAATCAGAAATTGTGAGAGGTATGTAATATGTTTATAAATTTTGTTTGGCCTTTTTTCTTTTTTGGCGGGAGAGTGCTTGACGGTTTTTTGCTCTTTTTGCAATTTTGTGGTTTTAGTTTCTTTTGTTCTTTTCTTTCCTTTTCTTTTGTGTGTCAAGACACTCCTGTTGCGGCCAAATTTTTTTTATTGTATTTATGTTTGTGTTTGTTTGTTTGTTCGATATGTTTCATGTTTCATGATTAATTGACAATTTTATTCACACACACACATACACACACACACACACACACACACATATATATATATATATATATATATATATATATATATATATATATATATATATATATATATATTAAAATACATAATCTGATACTACGAAAGCATATACTGGAAGCTAAGATTGTATTAGGAGTTTCACTGGTGTAAGTCTTGTCTGTGACGTATCAGTGTTTAGTTATTCTGTAACTTTTCACTGGTGTCAGACTTGACTGTGACTAATTAGTGTCACATACCAGGTAATCTGTAACTTTTTCAGGCATTCTCTCTCTTGAAGTGATTTCTCATCCTTAATCCCCCAATTGTTAATTTGGCGCCGGGAACTTTTGTCTTGTCATTCCTGCCGTTTTTTTCCTCGGTGTTTCCCCAACAGATATTGCCTGAACTGCCTAGTAAAACACACCACACAGAGAAGATCTTTTCTGGTGACACAATAAAGTGCTGAAGTTAATACAAACTCCAACATGCAATGGTTATTTCCTCACCATCTTGAATCTGGCTCAACTCCCTTCCAATAGCGTATCTGAGCTATCATAGTCCAAGATGAAGATGCCCTCTTTTTTTGGAAGAGCCAAAACTGGAGCACATATAAAAACATGTCTCACTTGTTCTCTCAGCTTCATGTTCTGCACTGACAGAAAATGCCGTCATAACAGAATCAGAAGGTACTGGATTACTAATGGAATGACATGCTCGGAGATGCAGAAATTTCTCGGTTGGGTTCAGGATAGAACTTGTCATTTGACTTGCTCCTTTAATCAACAGGGAGAGAATAAGTAAACCACTATGCTCCTCAACAGAAGTGACTACATATTCCTGATCTTGCTCTAAATCCACATTGCAATTTGCAAAACATATGCTATTTCGCATATAGTTTTATTTTTATCCAGTAATTTCATACATTTTTGTCCTAGATTTGTAAAAAACAAGACAAAATACCAATGTTTTCATTTAATATTTATTTCAAAATATCGCACTCATTTAAACCTACGCGCTTCTGACGGCGCGGATGAATATTAAGCAGGCCCACAAAGTTTAGATCACGTGATTACAAAATTCATGGCTGCACGTTGTTCAAAAGTTTTCCAAACTTTAAGGAAATAACGTTTTGAACATCAGTTTGTCTCTGGATTATTGACTCTAAATAGTTAGTGTGGTACATTCATGGACGTGCAAGAGATACGCTTGGGATTTGGATAGTGACAGGGCCGTTGAAGACGGCACCAGCAAAGATGCTCGCCGTAGAACTAGCAAGGTGACCACCGTGGCCAACATTTACCGGTGCTAGTGTCCCTGAGTGACCGCGAGCAGGAGAGAAAGAAACTGGGGAACCATTTTCAATGCGGGGCAAGTCATTGTCGACATTTTGACGAGCAGATATTGCTAATGTACCTGCACTGCTGCTACCCTGGAGGATATTACACATTTGTTTCTGCTGCGAAGTACTAGCCCCCGCATAATTGTTGATTGACTGCAAATTTTTATGCCCGCTTAACTGGGCGATCATGTTGGGTGGTACACCAGCTTGGAACAACTGCGTGCACATAGTGCGACGCACACTATGTTTGATGAAATGACCAGATAAGCCTGCAGCTTTGGCCATGTTGAGCATCATATTGCCAATCCTGTTATGGCCCATAGGTTACCGCTTGTACCATGGGCCGTTTTCGGAAGGCTTTTGAATTACTGCAAGATAGAATGGCGATCCTACAACATTCATTTCAACTGGACGCTTTTCTGTGAACAGTTCAAATGCACAGACCGGACAGCGGTCAAGATTACGCATATTTTCGAACAATTTCGGCTGAAATGCACGCAGGTGAGTTGTATTGCCAGATCTTGTTTTAGTTTCTCTCTCATTGAAAATCGAATGCCTTCCATTATTTTCATCATTGACAATTTTGATATCGCCTCACTGTAACTGACGACTCTCGTGACTGCCACAGAAACCAAAACACTTGGTATTAAAATACCAAATGGTATTGCAAGTGAAAAAGGTGTCTGAAACCCTAATTGTCCCTTATCCCATAACTTTTCTTCATCTTGCTCAGTTAAACATTCTGCCTTGCAAGGTTTATTCCCCTTCCCCATTTGTTTGAGTTCCCGTCTACGTGTTTCCAAAACTTTCTTACTTGTAGCAAATTCTGGGCTAGTCACCAGGGAATAACCATAGCCGATTTCTTCCAATTTCCTATTAATGCCATGGTGAAGGGAAGTCTAACTATCGGGCTCATAATCATTACCAGTTTTCTTTTTGACATCCATTAGAAAGCCTGCTGCGTAGCGGTCCATGCTACAAACGTTGATGTCTTTCAAGTTTCGACTCTCTCCACGCGGTGGTGCTAAAAGCCAGTCGCGGAATCGGCTGTAACTTAACTCGGTTTTCTTTACAGTATTTTTATTTCTTTTTGAGTTCAGGTAATCCAAAATGTCCTTGCGATCCTGGACTCCAGCAGTTGTACCACTGCTAGCCCGCGTACTACTACTAGTGCTGGGACACACTGATGGCTCCGGCTGGGAACGGCTAGGTCCATGGTCACGTGGGTTCTCAATGTCGTCTGCTTCACGGGTCACCATAGGAGGGCACCTGTGATCAATGTCCGGGTCGGCAATGTTGACATTCACAGCCACGTTCAACAACACAAGGTCCTCTGGTTCCGTTTGTGTTACAGATGACACATTAGGATCAACAGCATGGTCACGCAGGATAACTTCTGCAATTGGCTCCATGTCAGCAATTGTGACTGATATTAATTCCTCATCAGGGATCTGCTCCTCTGCATTTTTAGCATATGCTAAAATGAGACAAAAAAGAAAACACGTCGTGATATTGATAGACACTTTGTTAGCGGAAATGATGATTAATTTGCACAAATTGATATCCCATGTTTTCATAATAAAAATTATATATAATGAACTTACCTTGCCACATGATTTCATCAAAATTCTGTGTAAGATCCGCTAAAACAATCTCAAATTGACCATTTTGAGGAACATTTAAATCCATGTCTTGAATTGCTTGCAGGCTGGGAAGGTCTGCTGCTGTGATGACCTGTAACCCAGCTTGCTTTCCAAATAAGGAAGTATGGCCAGAATGTAAAGAAAGTAGTCCCCTACTAGGGTAATACAGCCAACCTGAACTCATAGTCTGTATTTCCCTCTGTTTCAGTGTAATACAGCCTCAATTACTGGATAAAATAGTAAAACTAGCCAAGTGGAGGAGACGAGTCAACAGACTGGCCTCGTTCCCGCGGCGGATCACTCCGAGTGCTTGCACGAGGAGTGATCCGCCGCGGGAACGAGGCCAGTCTGCTGACTCGTCTCCTCCACTTGGCTGGTTTTACTTTTATCCAGTAATTATAGCTGTAATTATATTTTCATCGTTAAATACAAAAAAAAGACAAATAAAAACAATTTCAATGTTTATTTCATCAAACAAGGCTTATCGTAGTTTTGCGTATGAATAACTGTAACGCAGGATCCAGTAATTGGGTCATTTGAAAACTACATGCTTGACGTGCGCCTACTACAAGAATTTAGAAGGAAAGTAGTTCTCAGTGACCTTTGCACTGTGGTGATACGGATTGACCTTTGCACTGTGGTGATATGGACAGGGTTATCACCCAGTCTGTATCTTCCACCTTTTCTGGATGATACAGCTATAATTACTGGATAAAGCACTAAAAGAGGCACTAACAGATCTCAACAAAGTGGAATCTGATGAGCGTGAATGTACAAATGTCCCACATATGCTACAGCTTATTCTTGCAGAGATAAAAGCACTGAAAATGGCAGGAAAAGAATTGATGATGAAAGAGAGACACTGAGAGAATATAACAAAACATGCACTGAGGCTGTGCGTCAACAACAAAGATTCTTTGAAACTTTGGACTCCGAGAAAAGAGCACATAATCTTATCTTGATAGGTATACCAGAAGTTAACGATCTGACAACTGGCAGTGAAGGAGACTGACCAGCTTATACATATAAAGAAAAAATATTGTTATCTTACAGAAAATTAAACACGCGGCTGTGTGCATCAAATCTGTTGGAAGGCATGGACAAGTTGTTACAAACAAGAACAGGGCCGTTAAAGTAACGCTAACTGATTCCCATGAGAGAAAGATGTTCTGAAAGATACACTGAAGTTGAAAGCAACAGGTGAAGCTTGGCTAGGATTTATGTAAGTAAAGGCATACATCCTGACATAAGAAAAGAACTGAACTGTATTCAGTTTCGAAAAAGTGGAGAAAGCAAAACCAAGGTCAAGTTATCAAGTATGACAATGACAAGTGGTGTGTCACCGTTGATGGTATAATAGTAGACAGGTACTCATCTAGATATGTTTTAATAAATGTTCTGAAAAACTGGTACCGTCACTAAAAACAACCTACACGAAATAACAAACAATGTAGGTGACCTCGACAAAACAATATCTGTAGCATCCGAATCCCCATATACAGACGCTTGTAATCTTTGCGACTCTCTAAAACCATTTTCTGAAACATTTTCTGTCCTAGGCTTAAACATCCAATGTCTTGCTACACTTGAAAAATATATGCGTTATCAAACAATAATTTTGAATTCAGTGCTATTTGCCTCCAGGACACTTAGGTTGGTGGCGATGAGCGTGACTTCTCGCAAATTAAATCTTTAAAGCTATATATCTATTTCATTGCCAGTGACTTGTAGTTCTCGGGGTGGTTGTCTAATCTTTTTACACAACAATGATTTTAAGTATACTGTTTGAAATTTATACTCCCCTGACAGGCTGTGGGAAGGTGAGTTCGTAGACATAGCTGGAATGGTATTAAACAAAAGATCGTTGTGTGTAATATATGTAGACCTCCCAGAGCGTAATGAAGATATTGAATCATTCATCACTGATCTCTGACTCATCTTGTAGAATTATCTGCCAAACGTTCTGATGGTGGTCGTAGGAAGTATGATATGGACATGTTGAAACTAAGATATGAGAAAAATATTCCGATTTTCTTGACTTCATTCTCAAAAACGATATTCTGCCAAAATAACCTTGTCGACCTGTTTTGTTGAAAAACGTGCTACGATTATCGATAATATATGCAGTACTTTCTACCACAGTGCAGCATCATGCTGATCTGGTATCATTTTCAAAAATATCTCGGATCATTTTCGGTATTGTACATGTATAAACCAGAAAAGAAACCCGAAAGTCCCCCCCCCCCCTTAATCATTTTGTTTCACACTCAATTTTCCTTTTGTTTCTACTCTTCTGATCGATTTGTCCTACTTTACTTTTTCTGGTCTATGGGATAAAACGATAATAGTCTGATCAGCAAATGTGGTTCATCGTTACAAATGTTATCGGAATGTTCTCAGACATTGAGGCATCCGATGTTGCATACACATCTACCTGGTCATAACATGCTCCAGGCAGAAGCTGGAAACAACCTGATATGCTCCCACATTCTAAACATGGCCAGTCAGTGTGTGGACGTATTGTACTTGTTATATAAGGCCATAATGTATGACAAATTTATTATTCAGAATAAGAAATTTATTTACGTCACTGAGCATTGTTTTAAAACAATTGTTTCAAGCGCAGAGGGTCCTTTTTTGTGTTGTTAAGATTTTGCGACAAATTCACATACAATGAAGTGCAAATTGGTGTGATTGACTGTTCAGGTCCTCTCGGTGTAAATCATGCACAGAGTCACTATCACCACTTTCTCCTGCTGAACCATCTGATATGGTCGATAGGGATTTCAAATGTTCAAATCTGAAGTCTTAGGTGTTCATTTTGTGTGTCTTTTGACTTACGTTTTGTTCTCTGATTGTCATCTTTAGGTATTGTTGGTTTCAGTCTGTGACCTGGAAACCATTTTATTTTTAGGTGACTTGCTTTTATATTTACAGCATATAATTGTGTTTGTGGTAGTTTATGTGTTGCCTCATGGTTTTTAATGAGTTTCGATCACCAGGCATGTTTGGTAACACCAGAAAAAGGACATTATTACTATGGTGACGGTGTGTGACAATCCAACAATCTGCATGTGCACGAGAACACTGTTTTGTTGAATTCTTGGTGAAAATAATTGCTAGTCTATTTACCTTTATTCACATCATCCATTAATTCATCAAACACAATCATGATTTTGATTGTCCCTTCCAGAAAACTGTCACGCCCTTGGTGTGTCGGTTTACCTTCAACAAATTTTAATTCTTTATTTGAACATTGTCTCGTATGTCATTAAATAGGACTTGTCATTGAATGTAAGGTCAGATAGATGGCTAAGGTGGTGGCCCAGTCATGTTTTGAACTGAAACTTCTTTCACCAACATTGTGGTTTCCAAAAACTGTTGGTGCTGCAACAATCCTGTTAGTTGATTGTTTGAAAGTGAACACTGATCCCATGTCCATCAGAGTGGACTCAGCTGCCAACAAAAGTGGTTGCATAGAACTGCAAAGACCTTCACGCACTTGCACGCCCCTTCATGGGCATGGACCTGCAAACCTGCTGAGACCTCTTCTTGAGATCTGTGGATAAGGTATGTTTATGAGCCAAAAGATCTTATTCAGTTGTCTAGTAATTGGGGGCATGTCCGGAGAAATAGACACTTTTCATAGTTATAATGGAGGTATAGTGTGTTTATAATGTTCCAGAGTCATAAGTATCACAAAAAAACCAATGTAGGCCTACTTTCTTCTTTTGCTATTAACCCAGCTGACTGACAAGTCAGAAGAACTAAAAAGTGATAGGCCTACCAGGTTTCTCTTCATTTTTTGGCAGAAGTAATAATCTTTGCGTTTTGAGTGGTTAGGCCTAGACATTGTGGAAACACTATAGTCTGTAGTTAATGAAGAATATTTCAAAGGTTGAGAGGACTGGTTTACGACCACCAGGAGCCTTTTATGGGTGACTGCCTGTCTCAAATCAGGAGTTAAATTTTTTCTTTACATTGGTATTGGAAGATGTATGTTGGTGCTTTGGTAACTCTGGAATCTCTTAGCTGCACATTTTTTTCTGTCTGGTGACTGTTTCCCGTTCTAGTACACTGTGGCTAGGTCAAGGCACCTCAATACATATAACAATGCAGGTTTAGATACCCACCATTGTCCCCAAAAGCGGGTCATGTTAGTTTACATGTTACATAACACAGTGCTTGCACAGTAAAAAAAAACAAAGGCCCGTGTTCATTAAATTGTATACACACTCATATCATGGCTTCTCAAATTATACTTAATCTCATTTCCTACGTCAATACCAAGATGTGTGTTGTATGCCAAATTGTTATGAATGTAATGGGTGAATAACTTGTCGCCGTTTATGCTTAATTATATGTCTTCTGGTCATCTCTCTTCATATATTATGTACCTAAAATTAAGGACTTCATTTGCAGTATAAATATTTTATAATTGTGTCTCTCTTGATCAAAGATGGCCCCAGTGTTAGCGGACAAGCCGTCCTTAACTGGAGTCATCCTGACAGTTCTGTCCACATTTCTGCAAACAATAGCATGGAACGTATATCTATCAATTATTACATACTGTTTGTAATGTTTATATACCTGTACTTTCTGTCAAATAAAAGAATTCCGACTCTGACTCTGACTCTGACTCTTAGACCTACACACACCAACATGTATCTTTGTTCTGAAATATCTGCTAATGAAATTAAACACTATTAGACCTACGTAATTTTGCTTGTGGTTCTGCAAACATTAACGATGATAGTACTGGTGATTGTCTACATATGTATTCCTTGAATGCGATGTATTGCACAGTAGAAATAATATAATCTATACATAGGACTATGATGCACTTGTTTCTTACTGGACGTGACAACTCTATTGATTTTTCTCAGAAATTTCATATAGTTCCCATGATAGTAGTCAGCAGTGTTTCCATAATATTTCACAGCTTCTTGTCTCAGAATATGCATGATTTTCCAGTGTTTGCCAGACTGTAATAGATGTGGGTAGTGTTGTGGAAAATCTAACTTCGAATTTGACATTGTTTCTTCTAGTTATAGGTAGTGTGTCCTGTATGTGCTTGGGACAATCGTTAATGCAGAGTTAAAGACAATAACCATCGTGATAACTGTGTCAAGGTGTGATATTAACTTAATTTCTATTCCATTCACCGGTTCTAGTAAACAAAGCCAGGTGAGAGAACCTGGGTAGCATAGGTTTTGTTCTTAAGCTCTTCTTGCTTCAAAACATTGCCGTCCACTGTAATCTGTAGGAGATTCAAAACATAAGGTTAAATATTAAATTGATTGCTAGTCTAACTTCTTCAGAGTGCTTCAGAAATAATGAAAGACAATTAGGAATTGTAAAGGCAAGTGGCCCTGAAGTAAGTAGTCCATTCCTATATCATGGGAACCTAGTTCCAAATTATGTGTTATGAGGTTCGACTTTCTGGTGTGATCAATGAGTGCAGTATATGTAATATGCAGGTGTCAGGTCATCTTTATGTATGGCATGTGCGCAATATTGACCATATGCACCCATAACATTACTCTCTGAATATGGAATTTGTAGTCCTGTGTGCCACTGCTTATGACATGGAATGTTTGCGCAGAAGGTGGCAATTTAAAAGAGATGGCTCCCTGTTGAGCAACGAATGTGGTCTTAAAATGCGTCAGAATACATGGGCTTTTCGTATCCATACATTGAACATTATTTGTTACGCCAATTTGAAAAGTCCTTAATTCAGACAGCTGAAAGGGTCTACACTATCTATGTACTCCCCATTGCCTTTAATGTAGAGCTGAGTTTCAATTTGGTTTGATTTTGCATTTTAGTGTTATCTGTTTATTTATTGTGCATGGCATAGCAGCCTTCTTTCACTCAGGAGTCTGCTTTGTCGGTGCATTTGAGCCTTCGACAACAAACTGTAAAATAACATGGGTCAACAAACACTGCATACAAAAGGTATAGGTGAGGTGCAAAAATTCAGATATGGGTGTATCTTTGCTAAATCCCTTTGGTTCATACTCTCTTTGTCTGTGAAAATTCCACCAGGTTATCTTCTTGCAACGGGGCTGGCGGTAACTAATCACTATAGACTTAACACATGTTTCTGCCAATAATTTGCTAAAGGTTGTATCAGTAGTTTTTTTTATCCCACGCATATACTTCTTCTATATATTTTTTCATTAACAACAAGACTCCAACTGCATAATCCACGTGATGTCCCTCATATTGGTTTGTCACGTGCATGTGAATGGGTAAGTTACAATAAATATTAATGCCTATATATGAGATACAGAAATGCATCATTACTTGGTCACTGAATATATAGAATAAAACTGATATTTAAGGTACATACTGGAAGAGAACAAATACTATTGTGAATAGGCCACAATCTTGTCACAACTTGCATGGTCACACCTGAATGGTCACAAGGCTGGGCAACATAATCCCATGGTGTAAAGCTATCATTGGTTCTTTCTGCACTGTAGTTTCTCTCACAAAATATATACTTTATTTCCATTTTGTCACGATATGTATATTACAAATATATAAATATATATATATATGTATATATATATATATATATATATATATATATATATATATATATATATATATATATATATATATATATATATTGGAACTAGTGAAACACGCAACCACATGCACTTTGCTTCCATTGTGTGCTTTAAACACCAATTTACAAGTATTCATTTGCTTATTCGTGTATATGTTACATGGTTTACACATTTATACCTACTAAGTGTTGGGGATCCGGAATGAACCATTTATGCGTTAACTGTTTGCTTGTAATATATATATATATATATATATATATATATATATATATATATATATGTATATATATATTTGTAATTTACATATCGTGACAAAATGGAAATAAAGTATACATATTTATGCATTGTGTCGTAATTCGTACATATTGCGTGATTACCTGTGTTATGAACTGACATAGATGGCAGCACCTAGTAGACAAGACATTTTTATTGCTGCTCAACATTCGATATAGAGGGCAGCAATTTATTTTTATTTATCGATAATTTGATAATGTCAGTTTACTGTAATTTACCATGTTATGCTATTATTGATTGTACATTTTTGCCTTACTTGTAACGTACCAATACATTTGTGTTAAATGTGTGCAGGCAAATGCTTGGATCTTTGTACAGGAGAGCACTCTAGATGCAAACAGAGGAACTAATTCAGTGATTGAATAATTGGGTAGAAGATGCCAAATTTGAATAGTTATGAGACGATGGATGGTAAGTAAGTATTGTTCATACTAAAATGTTTCCCAGAATGTGTTTAAAAAATTAGCAATGACTGAAGGTTGTGCGATTTTATGAATAAATTCTTTAGGTTGTAAAACTGAAAATTCAAATTAGCAGTACCATACCTCTGACTTTATGATCTGCCTGGACCATGGCATGCTGGTGAGGAAAAAGACCTCTTTTGTCTACCGTTGAGAATAAAACCCCAAAGGTCTTGACAAACGACAGGGGGTGCTGGGAGCTACAAGGTACCTATTGTAACTTGAATGTATTAGGAGTGGGCTTTTCAAACACCAGGTCTATTTAGAAGATGTAAGGCATGGTTTGACGGCAGTATACCACTTGAGGGCAGGTGGCTTACCAAAGACAGGCTAGGCTTTCCTGTCAAGGAAGCAGGCCACTGACCACAGTAGGTAGTTGGGCAACGGCTAAGGAGATACCTGAAAGAACCAGGCTTCAGCCACTCCAAGGAGCGTGGCATACCAGTGGTAAACTACAGGGTCAACTAGGCTTCAGCCATCCTGAGATAGGATGGCACACTAGGGTAAACCACAGGACTTCTGTCCCAACTTCAGTGATCCTGAAGAGTGTATGACACACCAGAGATGGTCTACCAGGCATCAGCCATCTTGAGAGTGGGTGGCACACTATTGGTAGCGTGGATGGTCAGCCCCTGCTTCAGCCATCCTGAGAAAGAGTGGCATCCTAACAGTGGACCATAAGATATCTGCCCAAGCTCAACTACCATAGGAGAAGTGACAAAGTGGTGATAGGCCATATGAGGTATGTCCAAAGTCCAGCTACTCTGGGAAGGGTAGCAGGCCAGGAATATGCGACAGGACATCTGAATTAGTCCTGTCTGTTTCAGATTCGACACCATGTGAATGGTAGTCTTTTCTCATAGAGGTGCAACATTATCTCATCGAAGATGGTATGAAGAGCGTTGTGCATACCTGAATCTTTGCCTTTCAGGGGGTTTGGGAATTGAATTATTGTTTGAACGATTGTCTTTTAGACCTGCATGGGATTGATGCATTGGTAGTCCTTAATAAACCTAAACTAAGGACATTCAAAGGTAGCACGTTCTTGTCACTGAAAGACTAGTGAAATGTAAATTTGTCCTTATGGCTAATAAAAGAGTATCTGATTTGGTGTAATCTCACCTTTAACATGTAATAAAGAAAATGAATGATAACCTCCGATTGTCATGGTCATACATTGAAAATTTCAGGGACAAAAACTATTCAAATATTCATTCCGGCTACCCATAACCGTTGGTATGTATATATCGTATTTGGGGCACTGTTTATTAAGAATACTACTGTTCTCATGTCACACGCCATATTTTGCGCATTGTATGCTTGCGTCATTGGCCTGTGCTTTGGAATATACCCAGCCTACTTTCCAACATTTGGCTGTGCATTAACATTTTTATGTTAATTTTTTTGTCATGTCAAACTTGTTTTATCTCACCACCAGTATGCTCGAATCTACAATTGCGTGACTTAATGTGCTAGAAACATATCATTGTATTATATATCATGCTACTTTATGGCACTTGCTGCATCACTTTTTGGCTCAGGTATGTTTTTCTCATACAAAATTTCATTTTCAGAATGTGTAATTTTTTGTGCAAAATAGCTTTACGTATTTTAAGTTACGATGTTTGTGCCTTCTCTCTGCACAGCAACCCATGATTGCGAACCTTCTTAAGTGTTAGAGTAACAAATTCGGTCAAATAAATCCTTATTAATGCCCGGCGAATCTGTTGTAAACCATTTTTTTTCTCAGGGCACCATTAAGTTTTGTTAAAAGTGCATCAAAACAAAAACAAAATAAAAAAAAAAACAAAAACAAAAAAAAAAAAAAAACAAAAACAAAAACAAAAAACAAACAAGACAAAAAGAAAAAAAAGACAGAAAACACCTTCAAAGAAGTCAGAACTGTACTTGTAGATATTAGTAAGGCTTTCGACAAGTTTCACATAAGGTATTACTTCAAAAACTCA
This sequence comes from Hermodice carunculata, assembly GCA_964020975.1. NCBI lineage: Eukaryota > Metazoa > Annelida > Polychaeta > Eunicida > Amphinomidae > Hermodice > Hermodice carunculata. Next base: position 63,767,822 of record OZ026614.1, on the reverse strand, counting down.
TAAAATGTGTTATGAAGAGAAACTTGCTCTGCCGGTTCACAGACTATACAACACCAACAACGATATTACAGTTTCTAAAAACAAGTTATTTGCAGATGATGCTTGTCTATACCTATCGGCATACCATTTCGCTGAAGCCGCCGCTACTATTAACTCTGACCTGTCCTCAGTAGAAGATTGGGCCAAGGATTGGTTGGTATGTTTCAATGGTCTAAAAACCGATTTGATATTAATGTCGCTTGAGCATCAAGGAAACAATCACCCTCCACTTGTATCTTAAGCGCACCACCTGGTATAGAAAAAAATATTAAATCGAACCTAAAGGAATGTCACATATTGATGAAATCACACTCAAAGCTACGGAGCAGTTGATACCATGTAAGCTTTACAATATAAACACGCACATGCACAATTACTAGAAAATGTACAGCTGACTGCCACCGTTGAAGGTCAGCTGATCACGGCAGTTCAAACAACCCTCTTGTTTACTTGCAAAATATCTTCGGTACTATGGAAGATCCATGGGTCAGAAAAAGCTACAACATTACAAATTCATAAAATGGAGTTAAAATGGTTTTCATATTTTCAGGGTAGATCACAGGTTGCCACTGTGGGCGGGATTTACTTTCAGCTCAATTTAAGACACGATTATGTTTTTGATACATTATTGACCTTTGCACGTCCTTTGAACACTGAAAAAGTAGCAATGTGAACCATGATAACCAAATGCTGAATATATCTATGGAATTATTTAAAGAAGATGTGTTTTAGCAAAGACAAGAGTTGTGTTTTCATGCTACGAGATATCTAATTGTAACTATCGCTTTATATGTATTCAAAGGGTGTCACAGTATCGCAGTGGTGCTATCATACTAGCTATTGTCATCTGTGTGCGTTGGCTCCGCCTGTGCATGCAGATATGCACAAACTATCCGATTTTAAGCCCTGAAAATGAAACATTCCTAAATAGGAAGGTGTAAAAGTGCCACAAATATTTTTGTATTGTTGGGGGTGGCCCTGTTACGTACATACATTTGACCAATGCTAGCTAGACGCATTTTCATGTCCAGTATCTTACGAATTATAACGGATGTAGCTGTTCTAACTTCACCTATTTATTACAATAAAATCAATATCAGTATATCTACCGGCATTGAACTTTGCGCCATTCAGAATAACAGCCACATTCATAGTATATGAGCATTGCGCTTACAATGCAGCTGTTGCTACTACATTTTTGACCATCATTCGAGGACTGTTTGAGGTTGATAACGAGCAGGAAGTCCAAGCCGATTGATCCCTGCTGCTTCTTTGAGATTGCATAACTGTGCATAGGGTTTAACGTCGGCCTCATTTAACTGTAGCAACTTGGCAGAGACAAGTGAGTATATATTTTATGACAAATGAGAATCATTTACGACTAATGTATTTTATGGAACCAGTTATCATTTATAAATATAACAACTGTCAAAACTACTTAAATTCAATCAAAAACAAATTAACAAGTAAACAAGATATTACAAACCTAAAAGACCTTCTGTTATATCTACGTTCATTCGAAAGTAATTTCCTTTCTAAAACGAAACTCCAGTGCCTCGAGACTACACGCGTGTGTCTGAAATTCATCTTTCATTTTCCTCAGTACATTTGTGTCTGAGAACTGCTGCTTTCTCGAACCGCTGGTATGTTGAGATTCCTTTAAGATGGGCCAATGTTAATCTTTAGTACGTCAATCACTTACATACTGTCACGTTACCCATAAACGTTAAAAATTCAAGCTTCGGTAGTTTGACAGTTTTCATAGCCAAACTAATGGTAGTAGTGCTACTCCATGGTCGTCCCTTATACCAGGTGCCAAATTTAAATGTAGCGTTTTATCTGTCATAGTTTGGAAGAACTCACTCTGGTCCCAGTTGGCAGCCAGATTCTCGGGACCCAAGACATACTCTGTTCTGTTTTTGTGGCATATAATGCCGACAACTGTGTTTAAAGTGTTTCCAGTCAATAGCCCCTGTGTCTATGGTCCCTCGGCAATCCTATTTAAAACATGGGATGTGGTCTTCATCAACCTCTGCGCCTGTTCTTTTCTCAGTGGTGCTACCTATGCTGTTTCAACGTCACCTTTTTAGCTTGATCTTGTGTGAACTCGTGAGTTACACTTCAGGGGATTCCTGCTTTTCTGCAAATTTGCATGTGAGGAAAGAATGCCTCATCTTGTGACAATTTAGTTCCCTGTAAATGGCATCAAGCAAAGAGAATCATGTATTGGTATAAGTCACTTGTTCTTCCCTTTTTTCTTAGCGCCACATCCTATAATCACATCTGTACTCACACTTATCTCTGATTATTGATATCAGCCCATTTTTATAACACCTCTTTGCAAGCTGCATCTGCTATACCTCACCCTGGGCCAAAAGCCAATCTCTTTGGGATTGGTCATGATGTTTGCCTTTTTTGTCGCCTAGGCGATGACGCCAAATATTGAGGGTTCAAATCTCACAGGGGAGTGACAAATATTGTGGTATCTACATATTTGATATTACTCATCTGCTTTCTTTGTGCCGTGCTGTGGGTCTTTTCTCCAACTTTGAAATTACATAAGAGGTGTATTAACTTACACTTTATATAAATTGTCAGTCCATGGAAATGTCCGGATGTATCCATTTACAAGCCACACCTGCTCAAACATCACACTGGGTCCTCGTCCAAACTTTGGCAGCGTTGTAGTGATGGCTGAGAGGGCAGAGTGTTGAACTTTACTTTTAGCTAAGCAATGCTGCCAAAGGTCTAAGGTTCAAATCCCACAGGACGCTGACAAAATTTTTTTATTATTCCTTATTCAAACTTTCCCGTCAAAAGCATTGATTCTGAAACAACACGTCTGTATACTTCCTGGGTTTCAACACTGATATGGCATCGTCCATATCATGAACAATTTACACATGCCAACTGGACACTGCTGGTACTCCCATGATGTTGAAAGTATGTGACTGCATGCTCAAATAGTGTATGCACATATTTAAGATTACTTGCTTTTGCTTGACACTTAAAATCGTACAAGCAAAATATATAAGAAACAGTGTCTAAAAGCTAGGGAAAAAAACACTCTTGATATAAGTAAACCTATATACTACACCCCCCCCCCAAAGCACCGCAAGTTAAGGTAGCAGAAGGGATTGGAGCAAGGGCAACGGTGCCGTGATTTTGACGTTGTGTAGATGAACTATGTTTCACATTTCACCTACAAAACCATACACCATTTATTGTACAGATATGTATATTTGTTGGAAGCAAGTTTCATATCGATACAATGATGTTCAATGATTTTATAAGGACGTTTACAAGACGGTATCAGATTGCACATTTTCAAAGCATTTCTTAAAACATAATCGATGGAAAAGTGATTTACATATGTAAAATGTAACTGTAGATCACTATGCATGAACCGCTCTTTTGTTTACAAAAAGGATACATGATTACAGAAAAATCCAATTCTTGGATCATCATTTTAAACATCAACAGTTATTTCACTTTGTGAGGTACAAAGTCTCGCAAGGAGGCTTCCGAGGGTTAAAAAACCCGGTTATGCAGATAATATTTTTATCTTTCAATAGACGATGGTTTGAAATAGATCGATCAAGTAGCTTTTAATTGACGCTGTCTACAGAGCTGATTGACAAGCATAAAATTACATTCCCCAAGATCGGCGTTTAAAGATTTGAGGCCCTTTTTTCGGCATTGTTAGCTGTATTGACAATATTGCTCTCTCAACCCCGGTCAATGTTGGCTACAACACTTTGGAAACATGTGAATCCGCAATTTGATGTATAGTTTTAAAAAGGGGGTGGGAGGGGGTGTATGTGTGTGTGTGTGTGGGGGGATCTACCTACCAATATCGGGGAAGAAAGAAAACGAAGCAACTAAATAGCAATGTGCAAAAAAAAAAAAAAAAAAAAGAAAGAAAGAAAGAAAAGAAAAGACCAGAAAGAAGTTGACGATTAAGCATACAGTACGTGAGGAAGGGCGGGGAGGGGGGCGCATAAGGTGTTTTTCTTCTGTATTTTCAAATATTAAATTTTACAATTACCTTTCTATGAAAGTTGAACCGTGAGTTGGATGCCATTCTGTCCACCCCTCTCATATCTTTCTCCAAAAATGACATGTTACCTGCTGCTTAAATTGACGCTGACGGCAGTGTGTGTTGCTGTTTTCTTTTGTTTTTGGCGTTTTGTGTTTTGTGAAGTTATAAGCTTGAGAGAGAGAGAAAGAGAGAGAGAGAGATTACCTTAGTTTATATATCTGGCAGTTCCAACCCTGTTCTATTTGTTAATAAATGTGTATATTGCCTTTTTTCGTGTTATTCTGTGTACAATCAGACTTGTATGCCCCTTTGTAATTTCACAAGGAGAATAATTTGAATTAGCCTCCAACTATGTTTCAAATCCTCTTTAGAGAAGTAAAATATATCAACAACAACAGATGGAGCGAGACAGGGAATGTCTTTTGTGTGCACGTTCCATGTAGCATGCATTATACCAGATGGGCCGTCTTCATAGATGACGATCATGATGAGGTGACAACTGAGACAAGTGTCCTGTAAGTGATAAATAAACATCACTCCCAGGATGAATCAGAGTTTAAAAAAAATAGAATAAAACACGGAACACCTGACATATGTTGAGAATAAATTAGTTTCAACGTTGCATTGGTGATAAGAATGTTCATTGTGAAATATGGATAACCTAAATTTATACGCCAACATCTGTGCCATGGGAAGTGATTAATATAGGCTTGATTTGCTTCGCAATTAATGTAAAATATATGGGTCTATACTTTTATATACTTCGCTGCAGGTAGAAGGCCTGCTTCGCAGACAAGTGGTTAAGAGGACTTTACACATTGCTTCAGGGGTTGCCATTCATATAATAGGGCCTAATATATGATTTTTGTGTGGAGATATGTAACTCCTATAAGTTTATACACGGAATTTTGCAAGTATTTGATCGCGACACACAACCAAAACTTCGTGAGATGGGGTGCGGTGGTAACGCGATGGATCGCTCTCATACACATTTTACATGAGCAATCGACCAATGAAAAGCAATGTGCAGAGCCAATATGCAGTCATTTACAACAAACAACTCGAATGCAATCATATCCTCCTAATGGTCAAAGTGTCAAATCCTTACCGCTTTCGAAATCAGATCTTTTTGTCTCAATGTACTTTGATATACCCCCTTGAGAGGTGGACTAGTCCGTTAGTCATATGAGTAGATTCTTTCTATTCATCCTATTGGTCAGGGCACCGTCACGTGTCATGCTCTAAACACGTGGATCCACTGTTTTTTATCGTCACAAGTCCTTGAAACCAGTCCAGACCTCTTGCATGATGCGCGTATAAAACTGACGCGTCATTAGTAATTTTCCGCCAATCACGTACGGGTGCCCGATTCAGTGCCGGGTAGCCCCCAGCTTGTCACTGTTGAAACATGGCAGACGACAATCACAGCGCGGGTCGTTTCGTTACCAGATCTAACCAATGAATGACGCAACCTTTACGGGAACATGATTCGGCTAACACGAGGAGGGCCACAGATACAGCAGTGAAGATTTTGCGCACATATTTACGAGGGAAAGAAGGTCTTTCGGAGGATGCGGAACTTTATGAGAAAACAGATCTCAGTCGGACCTTGGTTACATTTTATGCTGAAGTGGAATGGAAACCATACAAACGGTCAAGTTTATTTTCCATCATAAATTACAAGGATTTCAAGGAACCTTCTGCTATGTTTCAAGCAGTCACAAAGGATTTAAAGCGACAGGGCAAGGGGGGGGGGGGGGGGTAATAATTATCCACCCATTGATTGGGCTGATTTGATGAAAGTGTATTGTTACTTCGACAGGCTTGAACCTACAAAATAGCAAGAAAATGTCTTTGTTTACATCATCATCTTATATTTTGGCCGACTAGGGCGTGAAAACATACGGGAACGTAAAATTAGAAACTTTGCAACAACGAAAGATGGCAATGGTGACTTGTACATGTACATTTAGCATGATGAGTTGAGTGAAAATCACCAGAATGACAACAACAACGTTGAAGATCGGATGTGGAGTATCCCAGGTAGGAAAGTTTTCTTTTTTTCTCTGTGAAATAAAAAGAAAACTAAATGAATGAATAAAAGGAAATAAAAAGTGAAAAAGGCGAAGATAGAAACAGTCTTCTTGTGTTAAGCTACAACTTGGACCAAGTACAGAGCAGTAGTACCATGGAGGAATATCTAGTTTTATTAATCCATTGTACCATTGGTAGTATCATACTACCTGAGAACCTATAGCTGTTTTCCCATTTTTTCTTGCTATGCCTGTGAACTATACGTTAAATTTTTGTCTTTAGTATTGTGATATATTACATGTCAAAATGAAAATTAAGATTATTGTATTAACATCAACCACTGTCAGTCCCTAATTTTTTTCATCTGACAGAATAAAATAAAATTACGCATCTTCATTCATAATTTGGATACTTCGGAGCTTTGCTTACATTGTGTGATTGAAATACTTAATTTGTATTTTAATTTCTATATTTTCAGATTAAGCTGTCAGGTCCTTCGTCGAGTATAAAGCACATTTGAATCCAAAGTGTGTATGCCTGTATCAGCGACCAAAGTACAAACTTTCATTGAGTGATCGTGCATGGTATGATAATGTAACTGTGGGACACAATACTATTGGATCTTTGATGCCTAGAATTATTGCTTCAGTAGGCTTATTAGCTTGGTTTACCAATAATTCTGACACTTAGGGCCACAGCACTGATACTGCTCAATTTGCCAGCGGACACACAACGTCAGTTACAGGACATAAAGACGAGAACAGTCTGAATTAAACTCACAGCATATACGGATTACAACACAAAAAGCATATGTCAAATACTGTCAGCAAGGCACTCCATCCACGCATCGAGGTATTGTATACGCGTAATGGCAATAATGCTCAACCTAACACACAGCATGCAGCAGGTGCAAACCCCCCCCCCCCAAAAAAAACGCCATGATGCTACCTGTGATATGGACTTTGAAGATGTGCCATTAGAAGAACTTCCACTCTCAAATTCCCAGTTTGAACCGCTTATAGGCCTAAATAGGCAACTTGGAACATCAACTAATGATGATGGAATGGATGACATTAATAGTACCATTGATACAGGCAATATCTACCCAAAGTCAGGGCCTGTTGTAAAAGGACGTTGTACAACAGCACCATGACCTGCAATGTAAACAATCTACTGCCATTTTCAAAGGTGCCCGTGCTATGTTTGAACAGATGTCAGCATGTCAGAATCAACTAAAATTTTGGAAATGTGTCTTATAGGCATTGAATAAGTATTTTGGTCTTCACTTTGGGGATACCGTTAATTTCATGTTCTTGAATTCTGTTCCAATAATTGTCAATTGTTTTTAATCATACATGGACAATGACTGTTCTTTCAGGGTCATATTGTAATAATTTCACTGTATTTCATAATTATTATTACATTATGACCCGAAATTGATTTTTGAAGCAGCCAATTGAATAGGCTTACCATGACTCATAAGGCGTAAAGAAGCCTATTATTAAAATAATTCTATATTTCATGTTCGGAACGAGCGGGACTCGAACCTGCAACCTTTGGCACCAGTCGCCTAGCTGAAATGGGAAACGCACATATCCACTCGACCAAACCCCAATTCCTAAAAAAAGAATGGTTCCATGGAGGTAGTTATGTGCAAGTGCCATATCAACACGGCAATGCAGTATATTTATTGAGTCGGCATTTATTTCCAGAATCGGGGACTTAAATCCATCAGCATTAAGGAAATGCCGAAAATATATATTTTATGTTCGGAACGAGCGGGACTCGAACCTTCAACCTTTGGCACCAGTCGCCCAGCTGAAATGGGAAACGCACATATCCACTCGACCAAATCCAAATCTATTTTTATTACTCTAAGCCCATGCATGACAACAAAATGCATGTAACATTCTTAGAGGTAACTTTCATTACATCTCATTTTTTCGGGACATTATTAATACTCTAAGTCCATGTGTGTATCGCATATGGTCATGGAGCATTGTTAAATATGCGCTTTTAATTTATGAATGTAAATTGTCTGTTTTATCCATAAATTTTTTCTTCCTGCATGCTTTTCCTGTTTGTAATTCAAGTGTAAAAACAGGTCGTTGATTGTGTCAGTTTTGTGTAATTTTACAACAGAAGCAAACTTTTGAAATGTTGAAATAAAATTTTATTGCTTTGTTCTTATTACATGTATTTCATCAAATTATCCGGCGTCTGTCTAATTTTAGTTCTACAATGCAGGGATTGACCTTAAGGACTGTCCTATGGTGTGAAACATGTAAATTTTCAGGCTGGAGAACTAATTTTGACCCTAATAAGGATTTTACCAATAATTATCAAAAATTTGGAGACATTGGAAAAAAAAGTACTCTGGGATAAGTAACATAATATTCATAATATCAACCCCTGCTGTTACAGCTATAAGTATACTTTAAATTTCTTTGGGAGAACTTGGTATGATCGATCTCCTGTGGCGATCTTTAAATTGCATGATTTTTGACACTAAAATATTACACAATTCCAAAGAAACATATGACAAAACAATTAGTGTCTTTGAATTCGGTCTTTTCATGGGTCTAGCAACCTGTCCACACCCATATACACCTAGGCCAACGGCCGAAATGTATATGGGTGTGGACAAGTCGCTAGACCCATGTATGGACCTCATCCAAAGACAATAATTGTGTAATATCTGATGTGTCCGCTCTCCACACATGGGCCACACACGATACTAAATGCAGTTCGGTGCATGCTTCAAATCATACAAATTTACTACGAGGGTACTGTTTCTGTTCAGCACATATGGCATGCGTATTCTGAAGACGGAACACGCATTTCCGATGACAGACCAGGAAAAAGCAAAGGCATGAGTCGCAACTCCCATCCATTTCACACTTGATGCGTGCCTTGCGTCACCCATCTATTCTCGCAAGTCTGTCGAAGCAGTCACGCCAACAGCACATTTTCAGAATGATACGAGCAAAAACTAAACATTTCATATTGTTATAAATTTGACGTCACGCATAATTGTTCACGCTGGACCAAATGTCTATCTTTATACATCGCATTATATTTATCTGTAGACAGGTAGCCGTACAGTTACGCTCGCGTTCAAGTTAACAAACGCCGAACGCACCAACGTTTCCAAAACGTTTCCCAAACACTTTCAGTGAAAGTCAAACGTTTTGCAAACGCGTAGCAGACACTTTGCAAACATTTTCCAAACGCTTTACAAACACTTTGCCAAATGCTTTCAAACACTTTTCCAAACGCTTTCAAACACTTTACACTTTGGGCCAAACGTATGTGATACATGTACATGTACACTTGGTAATCTGATACTAATGACAGGAATATTTTTAACAAGTGTCTAAAAAAGTTATCAGCACCTAAAAATCCCAACAACATGTGCACGCCTTCATTTATGGATAAGCCAAAAAGCTCTACTATGTATATTTCACAATAAAGTTGAAATTCTGCTTTTTCAAAAAAATCAGTTCTATCTAACAGTTTTAACATGTATCACTTACAATGCATGTTTATATATTGTAGGCTATATAATTGTTTTCTTGTTTGCGTGACAAATTGCAACTGGTTTATGCCTGTGATACAGTGGAAAACGCAACAAAAGCTACCTTCTAAGATGTACATGCCACTATAGACCCACTGAATTTGCTTCAGTGGACGTAAACTAATTTCAGCCAGTCAACAGCTTTATCGGTGCGCTCTGGGCGCCGGCGCCCAGAGCGGGCCGAGGAAAGCTGTTGACTCAGACTAGAAAGTGTTAAAGCCTGAGATATACTGGCTTCAAGGGCGGATCCAGAATTTTTCGGGGGGGGGGGGTGTTAGCGACTTGAGGGCGAAGCACGGATGCGAGTGCCGACGGCACGAAGCTTTTTTTTGGGGGGGGGGGTGGTGTCTGGGAAATGAAATGAAGAAAAGAAAAAATGAGTCAGTGACAAATACTTCCTGGAAATATGTATTTGTCACCTTTACCTGCTAATATTTATATTGTTACTGGTAATCAACAATATTATGACATGGTCATACATAATTAAGGAAGAAAATAAGTATAGGTAGAAGGAAACAAATAATATGCCTACATTAACAGGTTTAACACTTCATTTATTATAAAGTTACAGATCTTTCAGTAGCAAGTATACCCAGTCGCTATCATACTTTTTCTGAAAGTGAAGTTCTTGAAAAAAGGCTAACTTTTAAAATTTCGAATGGAAATACAGAAGCAGCTCAATTTAAGTATTGTTTGGTTTACTAGGCCAAGCAATAGAATTAGCTCCAGTGGAGTAAGCCAAGCGATACTCCATTGGTCCTTGGAGTAATTATATATATTTTAATTGAAAATTAGGAACTATTTCGGAGTAAACTTATAGGCAATATCATGATCATGATATTGCCTATGGATTTACTCCGAAACAGTTTTTTGGAAGATGAAGTATTCATGACATTTTAAATGAAGAATTAAGTCTTTAATTAATTTTAGTTGAATTAGACACTTGGGTAAACGTATTTGGATCCTGTTTTATATAAATATATACAACCTATACTGCTGGATAAGTTCACATTTACATGTAGGTACATCATATATTGCTGGACCTGTTGAAAATACGTTTGGAGATTCTTCATCATTTAAATGAAAGTGTTTGAAATGCATAGTGTTTGAATGCGTTTATGAAAGTGTTTGAAATCGTTCGGGTAATTGTTCAACGCGTTTGGAGAAGTGTTCGGTAGCTTTGTGAAAGTGTTCGAACGTTTTGTAAAAGCGTTTGAGATTTTTCCCAAACGCTTTCCAAACGCTTTCTAAACACATTCCAAACACTTTCCAAACACATTTCAAACGTTTTCAAACGATTCCAAACACAAGCCAAACACCAGCAAAACGCGAAAAAAGCGTTTGGCTGTTAACTTTTAGCCGGGAATAACTGTAGGCATAGTGCAACAGTGTTATTGGGATTTTTCTATCGTTGTGCTTAATTTGGCACGTGAACAGTAAAGCATGTTGGTCATGGATTGGGCACGATTATACTCTATGCTCAGTTGCCTTTATAAATAATGCTTACAATGCTATGAGTCTGAATGAAGATCACTGCATCACTTGAAGCCATTGCAGGAAGAAAACAGTGTTCTCCTCCATGTTGAAACCACCTTAAGTTACTTTGGGAGTGCCAGGTTGGTTGCCAGGTGACATTTTAACAATCGACACCTGTAATGCTCCATTTTATCCCAATTATCATTGGAAAAGGAAATATGAGCCCATCGATTTAATTATCTTCTGACTAACTGGTCACGATAATTTACTAATTAAGCGGAGATCTTGTCAAGCATTTTACACAAGAATTACTAGCAGCATACCTGAACGGTTACATTTGGTTGCTAGCCCTTGCTACAGCACTGGGTTGTGGAAAGCAGCATACAGCTGTCCAAACTTTTTTGTGGATTATTCAGCATACATTTGTCAACAGACATGCACGCGCTTGAGTCAGCTAAAACATGTTCAGGTTTTAGTCCCTATTTATCAGATAAATTTTGATTTTCAGAGATCCCCAGTTCGTGTCAAGGAAGGTGCAGAGCCAAACTTGATGAAAATGGAAAAAGTCATTTTGTGTTGGGTCATGATTTTTCCATTATAGCTCAATCCTCTCCACTAGTGTAATATAGGGTATTGTTAATATTAGTTTTTGTGAAAAATATGACTGTCACATGGACTATTATGCAACATGGGTAGGATAGCTGCAAGTATGCCTGAGTAGTCCCACAAAAACAAAAAGGTCCATAGAAAGAGATAGCTGCTACAACGGTGCAGAGGATATGTCTGGTATTGGGGTGCTAACGGGCTTTATAAAGGACCACCAGAACCATAGCCTGGACCGATGTGAATCCAAGATGCTATGGCATACAGATTACTAACAGCACTCCAAATTTTAACAGAGGCAGGATCATTGGCATATTGGAGGCTGGTCATGCCCAACATGAGGTTCCCAGGACATGGAGTGCCCCAGGTCAGCTGTACACAGCTAAACGGACTGTTTTTAAGAAACAATATAATGGAAGCAGCAGGATGGATCTAAAAGAGTAGGACTTTCAGATGGGTAGGACGGCTGTTACATGGTGCATCATGTAAAGACAGGTTTCTTTTGAGAGAGAAGTTTTGCCAGCATTGGCACCAGGCCAGTAACAACATTGCAGTGCCACAGCATACCATTAACAGAAGACTGGTGTTGGCTAACATGATGAGAGGATATGGGTTAGGTGCATGCCATCAGAGATTCGTGGATGGACACTTGGTGTAACATGACCGCTGTGGAGGATGTAGCAGTTTCATGTGGGAAGTACATGTAATCACAGCACGAGAAAGAACAAAACTCATTAGGGTAAATGGGACTCTAGCAGGCCAGTGCTATGTAAATTGTATTTGTTTGTTTTTTTTCTTCTTTGGTCCAGAACCACTTCCTAGAAGTCTTTACCCTATTCTGCATTCTGAACTCTTTTCTCTCCGTAAGCTAATCTGCCACTGTTTAACACATAAATGAGGTCCTGCCAACAGTTGCTGAATGTTTCCAGCAACATCCGTAGCTACTGGTCCAGTAAGACAATAAGGGCACTTACTGCACAGGTCAGTGCTCAAGATCTCCAGGAAGACAACACTCAAAAGATTTAAATGCCAGCCTGATGTCCTGACCTGCCCTCACCCCCCCCCCCTTTGTACATTACTGGGAGAAACTTGGCCATCGAAACATGGATGAGTACACGAACCTACGGCTACACTGGACCAACTGGCACAGTGGCTAACTGACCAATGAAACCAATTTCTGCATGTCAAGAATGCCCAACTCACCAGCAGCATGCGGAAGAGGGACCAAGTTTGCTTGAAACAGCGTGATGGCCACACCCAATGCTGATGCGCGCAGCTTCCAAGCAAACAAAAAGGTCCTTTTGTCCGGACTACCACTTCCGTCCAAAAGAGGCACTTGTACAAAAAACAAAAACAAAAACAAAAAACAAAATACAAAAAACAAAAAACAAAAAACAACGACAAAAAAAAAACAACAAAAAAAAAACCCACAAAAAACAACAAAAAACAACAAAACAAACAACCCCAAAAAACCCACCCCAAGCACATCCTACATGCATACCTATATACTTATTGTTGACGACGGTGGTGCCTGTTACTTTTAGCTAGCAGTATATATAGATATCTTCTGGCTACAACGGCACTGTGAATATAGATTGCACTAGTCTATCTACATGACATAACTATGTTTAGCCGACAGCAGGGGCAGACACAGATGGACCATCTGTGTGTACATAAGATCATGTTCAAAATTGGTTATGCTGTGAGGAATAAATTAACATGTGTTAACAAAATGACAAATATTGACTGAGAACCTACGATCGACAGGACCTTTAGGACCTGGTCTGTCACTGCATCCCCCCCCCATCCCACCCCCAACAGACACAAATATCAGTGGTATCTTGCAAAAAGAACTCCAATCTTGATGTTGATGAAAAAAAAAGTTTAAAAGAAAAACGAAGAAAGTGCTTTACCGTCAAACCAATATGTGTTAGAAAAAATAGTGGACTCTACCCGAAGAGAAAAACTTTGTGCTTTCAAAATGCGGCGTTTTTCAAAAAACGAGATGGTAGTGCTGCTTACTTTTAAGTAAGGCAACCGGAAAAAAAAATAAAGTTGTAAGTCAGTCTGAGAATACAAACTTGTTTTGCAAAAAGGGCTTTACTTCAGATGAGCCATTATAGCAGTAATTACTTTAAAAAAACCTTTATAGGTAGAGGTTTCATTCCGACTTAAAATCTTTGCTTCGTGCCGTAGGTGCAGGGGCCTAGCCAGGATTTCGGATTGGGGGGGGATAGTGTCAAAATGATACAAAGAATGGACCTGCAGGCAGCCGAAAGCGGCAAACCTTGCTAGGGTGGGCTGGGAGAATACCCAAGCCCCCGTGAGATTCGGAGTGCAAAACGATACATTTTAGGCGCTGAAAAAGTTTTTAAGTGCTTACTTCATCCGTCGAGATGGACGAAAAATCTTGGTTAAAAATAATGGAAACTATAAAGCCTAAGATTGAAAGTTCAGCTTCACTGCTTTTAACCACCCATACTTGTACCATATTCAGGACGAACCAATAGAATCTTGTGGGGGTGGGGTGGGTATGCATTTCAATAAAAAATTAAAAAAAAATCTTTCAGTTGCCAATACCAGTACATTTTTCCACCCTATCGCACAGTACATTTATTTTTTTGGTACTGAAACCCGTGGATGCATATATTTTAGCTACCATTATGTAAGAAACATAACGTCAAGAGAAGCATATTGGAAGCCTTAAATATGTCTGCTCCATTTGAAAATTATCTGAAAACAGAGGTTCCAAAAAGAAATCATTTGAGGGTCCAGGGGACGAAGCCCCCTGAAGCCCACAGGTTATGACAAAATAAGGCTCCATTTGGAGACCTATTTTGTCACTAAAAATCGAATGTTCCAACTTTAGAAACCCTGCCAAAAAAGACCCAAATTTATGACTGGCTATTCTGGGATAAACATGGGAGTAGAAAGAGAACAGAAAATATTCTGCCAGCACCAGTTTTATTTATGTTGCACAGCATAGTTCAATCCAGGCATCTGTATAAAAATGGGATAGCATCTTCAGCCATGACTTAACGTACTATAATCACGTAAGGTACATTATTTTGCACCATTCATATGAGCACACTTTTAACATTCTCTTTGATAACTGAAATATCAAAGTGCTGTGAATACACGGTATTACACGCTGCATTAAAAGTGTGTTGATGACCGAGGTGTTTTCGGGCTTTTAATTCTGGATATTGAAATGATAGTTTCCCTGATGATTGAGAGAACATAGGTTACACTGGTTTTTACATGTACTGAATATCTATTGTACACTTTTACTCCAGTATTGAAGATTGATATGTTAATGTCAGAACAATGTTCTTACTAACATCACATTGTCAATATTAATATTATTCATATATACTGTACGTATACAAACATATAGCATTGATCATTTGAATTTGAAAAAAACCATTGGTTTTGTAAATAATATGGAGACTGCTGTTATATTATAACATTTTGCTGATCAAAATAACTGAAACTGTACTTCATGCCCTGGGGCTAATTTTACTAAGCGTAATAAAACCCACCAACAGAATTTTGTACCATTTTGTAATGATCAGATGCAAAGATCCGTTTGCTGTGTTCGGCTCGTCATGCTAGTAAGCAAAGCTGTGTTTTGATTCATGCTCTTTCTTTCCTTATTTTTTTTTCTTTCTTTTCTTATTTCTGTCTTTCTTTATCATTTTTCTTCCTTTTTTATTGGCCAGATTGGACGTTTTGCTAAAAATGGGGGGGGGGGGGAGGGGGGTGTCGCCCGAACCTTTTGAACCGACTTCCCTCACCCCGTGGCTACGTTCTTATTATTTTTGATAAACAGGCTGGTGGAATGGTTACGATGTTAACACTGATTCCATAAGTGTCACAGAGATAGGACATTTGGACCATTTAATATGGTATTGTTGCGTCGTAATTGTTAATCGATGCGAAATGGAGATGAAGTTTCTCGGTCAAGTCGCAGATGCCACCCGACATCACAATGTAGTCGATTTCCTTTTGTTGACAAGCACAATGCATATGGAAAGAGAGTCTTTCAAATTTACCAGCTGGTATAATTTCGAATTCAAAGTTAAGAAGCTGGTCATGCTGGGTTTTTATTTTTATGGGATTTATTAGTGAAGGCCTCTGCCACGTGAGTCTGTAAGGATGTATATATTCTTTGGCCTTGGCTTGTATCCGGTACCTGATGATTTGATACCATAGTTTAGTATCATCAATTTTTCGCTAAATGTCTCGTGCCCGACCTATGTCCTAATAGATATGGTATGATTGGTGGCTTTTGCTAGTCAAGCATCGAAAAAATGAGCAAATGATCAGCATGTCGGTAGAAACTAGACCCCAATCAGGATGAAAAGCACGTCTTGCCAATCCAGCCGCATGCCAGCATAACAGAACGTACTAGCTTCTGTGCAGAAGGATAAGGGAAGCCATCAAAAGTTCAATGCTTACAAATAAACGAAAGTAATGTCGCTTTGGGTCAGACCCCCACCCTCCCCCCTGAAACTAAACTCGACTTTACATTGAAACTTCGATCTCTCAGAATGTGTTATGCAGTGGTCACAAATCACATAGGGAATTTGCAACTATATAAAGGTCATATTGTGGTGTATTTAGAATGGCTTTTAAAGATTGGGATTACTAATGCCATTCTAGAACATGGGCGATCATCGCGGAAACGTTTTTTTTTTCCTGTTTGCAAGTTAAAATTTTGATATTTTTTGCTTACATCGATTTTGTGCGCTAGAAAACTAAATGGACTTTAACCCCCCCCCTCACTAAATTAGGTTCGTTTTTTATTGCACATCGATCTTTTGATGGCATCCCTTAAGTTTATCAGATATCCGATGGATCGCCGAAGGCGATTGCTTCGCAAAACGTTTTCTCCGAGGATGCCTGACAAACTTTGTCGTTCTACACAAAAGCTACGTTGTGGTTTTATTCCCATGTACCCGGTGATCTTCCTTTCTTTCTATCTTTCTTCTCCCATTTCCTTCTTTCTTTATTCCTTTCTCTTTTTTCTTTTATTGGTCCAAGTTGGACCTTTTTGCTGAAAAATGGGGGTTGGTCCCAACCCTTTGACACCCCACCCCCCGCCGTGGCTACTCCCTAGAGGATGACTTTACATATCCGGACGTCACTAAAGCTAGAATCTCTGAACAGTGTGCGGCCCTATCAGTGAAGCTGAAATAATGCAAGTAAGGAGCAACAATAGCGGACTTGAACACACACGCACACACACACACACTTGTGTGATGGAGAAGATAAACAACAGGTCAAGATCTGTTATCAGCAGGCAATTATATGTACGTGCTCATCAGTATGATTTGTTTTTACACTAACGTCAGGATGAGCTACAAAACTGACAGTTTATTTCTGTATCTTTCATGGGCAACCATATAACAGAAGCCAAATGAACGTCACAATTCCTGGATACATTTGAAAAATCACTCAATTCTGGCCAGAGCTCTAACTGTCTCAGATCACCAGAGTATATGTGGCATCGTCAATCACAGGCTCTATCTACATCCAGCCCCCTGCTTCAGTAGAGACCCACAAATAAATCAAAGTTTCAATAAAAATTAAATTATAAGTAGATCGAGTTTCTTACTACATGACCATATCTGTTTTGTTTTTGTTTTTTGTTTTTTTTTTTGCTGACACTTGACATTCTGTTTTATCCAGAGTTCTTTCTTTCTGTCTGGTATTTCCTTTCTTATCAGGAGCCTAATTTTGCTTCCATGATGGAAACCCTGCTTAGGAGGCAGGATAGCTCGATACCCCTGGGAGATGGAGGGCCAGGTCGGGCACAATGGGGGAGGGGGGCAGGTTAAGCTTGTATCTGTTCCTCGGCGTGGATTGTGTTCATTATGCTTTGAGGGCATCGAGGCACCTACTATACTCATATGGTAGACAAAGCAAATGATTAACATCTGGTACTGGGTCACTAATTAAATGGCTCTCCACTTAATTGTTTATCAGTGACAAAGCTGAACTGCATGCTGTGTATGAACATGCAGCTACTTCTTCCCAGTTCTAAGGAAAAGTTTCCAACATGCCAGTTTTTTTGTTACATTTTATAATTATGTACTCTCTCGTGTAACCTTTCCAAATTCATTTTGAACGTACAAGAGAACATCTTTTCTTTTGTATGCACACAGACAGATTTGCTTTTAAGCAAATCGTCTGTTCTAGTTGTTCTAAAACATAAGGTAAAATAGAGTGTTGCACCGTGGCCATGACCACTTCTTCAGGGTGTCGTGAATTGACATGGGAATTTTTGTAAATATACAGATCGATATTTTCAGAAACTACATCCTTTCGATTTTTAAGATTAAAACATTCCTATGTGGATCAATGTGTTACATAGTAGATGAGCTGATAAGGCCTAACAGGTCTCTTTTTATTTTGGGCAGAAGTAATGAAATTTGTGTTTTGGGTGATTCGGCCTATACATTTTGGAAAAGAACTAGTGTTTGCAGTTAATGATGAATATTTCTAAGGTTGAGAGGACCGGTTTAAAACCACCAGTTGCCTTTTATGGGTGACTGCCTGTCTCAAGTCAGGAGTGAAATTTGTTTCTTCACAGTGGTATTGGAAGAGAAATGTTGATGCTTTGGCAAGTTTGGAATCTCTTTGCTGTCATTGTTGGGTTTGGAATTAATGAATATGGAACATGTCTTTCTGTACTATTTGAAAATTACTTCATTGGCTATGTTGTGCTGTGGGCTTCATTCTCCGACTCATAATAATAGTAGAGGTATAGTGTGTTTATAATGTTCCAGATTCATTAATATCACAAAAACGATGTAGGCCAACTTTCCTCTTTTGCTGTAAACTTAGCTGACTTACAAGTCAGGAGAACTAAAAGGTGATAGGCCTAACAGGTCTCTTTTTATTTTTGGCAGAAGTAATGAAATTTGTGTTTTGGGTGATTAGGGTTATACATTTTGGAAAAGAACTAGTGTTTCCAGTTAATGATGAATATTTCTAAGGTTGAGAGGACCAGTTTAAAACTACCAGCTGCCTTTCATGGGTGATGGCCTGTCTCAAGTCAGGAGTGAAATTTGTTTCTTCACATTGGTATTGGAAGAGAAATGTTGATGCTTTGGCAAGTTTGAAATTTCTTTGCTGTCATTGTTGGGTTTGGAATTAATGAATATGGAGCATGATTTTTCTGTACTATATAATGGTGTCATGGTTTTGCCGTTACCACTCATGATATGACATATCGCATGTTAAACCTCAAACTCGACCCTTCTTATTGCACAGTCTTGCAGTTGTCACCAATATGAACATTAAGCTGAAATTGTCTGATCAGACAATATCAGTGGACAACATTAATATTGATTTCCAGCAAAGGAAACATACCAGATGCAAAAGTTTTTTTTTCACATCTGACAGCAAGGGTTAATCAAATAAAAGTGCAAGCGGTATGACCTGATTTAATTTTCATACAATGAGGCTGTCTACTTAGCTGTGAACTACACATATAAGTTAGGTGCGTATAGATTCATATTGATTGTTTCCCTTATTATTATTTTTCAAATCATAACTATCTTAAGCTTCAACTGTCATAAAGACAATAATTAAAACACATAACAGGACTGAGCATTCAATCCCTGAATATTATGTGACTCAGGTCCCTCAGTCGTTGATATCAACTGCATTATCTTCTTGCCCTTACAACAATATCCTTGTGATACATCTTCCCAAAACATATCAAAGCTGTTTCATCCTCGAAAGTGCTGAAAGGGCAAATGAGATAACCCAAAATCACAAATATCTAACTTGAACCAAACTAGGGAGAAGAAAAGTAAAAATGAAACAAGTAACAAGATATGTTTGTAAAACACAGATGCCCCCGCCCTCATTACCCTTGCCCTCGCAACCCTATTGATAGTGGTAGATGGGGCACTTGTGACCTTACAAAATTAGTGAAGGTTGATCATACATCAATGTCACATATCTTCAAACTTTAACCTAGCCCTTAAAAAACAACTGGACAATATAAAAGCTATAGCTGTAAAATTAGTCATCATTTAGAAACCATATTCAGGAAAGTGGCTTTATGACCTTGGAAATTAGGGCAAGGTCACTCATTTTCACTTGACCTTCAGTTATTGTGTGAAAACCACAGGAAGTCTACTGTCTGTGTGTGACCCTCAAAACTGGGTCAAGGGCACCCATCTACAAACTCAAACTAGCCCTTATAGGCAACCATAAAGCTGTGCAATATAAAAGTGCTACCTCTAAAATCCAAGTTATCATGCAGAAACAGTATTCAACCAAATAGCTCTGTGACCTTTGAAATAAGGTCACGGTCACCCATCTTCAAACTTGACCTAGCCCCGAATACGGACAATTATCCAGTGCAATATAAAAGTCCTAATTTAAAAACCTCTTCAGTTATCATGTGGAAACCAAAGTTTACTCAGATACCACTGTGACCTTGGAAATGATATCAAGGTCACCAAACTTTAAACTTCTTCTAGCCCTTAGCAAGAACTATAGACCTGTAAAGTAGCCCAGTCCTAACTTAAAAACTTCTTGAGTTATTGTGCAGAAACCACAGGAATTCTACAATCTCTCTGTGACCCTGAAAACTGGATCAAGGTCACACATCTTCAAACTCAACCTAGCCCTTACAGAAATCTATAAAGCTGTGCAATATAAAAGTTCTAGCTCCAAGGTATAAGTTATCATACAGAAAGCATGAAACCATATTCAGTAAAATGGCTCTGTGACCTTTAAAATGAGATCAAGGTCAGCCATCTTCAAACTTCGCCTAGCCCCAAATATGAACTATAATCCTGTGCAATATAAAAGTCCTAGCTTAAAAACCTCTTCAGTTATTGTGCGAAATTCAAAGTTACCTCAGGTACCACTATGACCTTGGAAATTAGGTCAAGGTCACCCATCTTCGAACTTTGCCTAGCTTTTAACTAGAATAATACACCTGTAGAGTACCAAAGTCCTAGCTTAAAAACTTCTTGAGTTATTTTGCGGAAACCACAGTCTACCGACCGACCGACAGACCGACTGACCGACCAACAGACCGACCGACATGTGCAACGCTATATGCCCCACCTTCTTCGAAGGGGGGGGCATAAAAACTATTGACAAAACTGCAACAAAGGCTTAGTGATAGTGGTGATAACAATACACTTGGAAATCTGCAAAATTGAAAATAACAGTGATGATGATAATGATGATGACGATGATTATAATGTTTGACGTTAAAAGAACTCACACAGCAGTGCATATTTAAAATATCACAATATAGATTGCGAAGTAATAACCCTCTTTTTTAGATTTATCTTTCAACACCGTCTCCCTCTCCTGTGTTAAGTCTTAGGATCAAATTAAAATTGAATCCATTCATTTGTATGACCTACTTTATTAGGTTATAGCCATGCTATGAAGAGAATAGCTTTCACTGATATAAATTGCAAGAGGAAACAAATGGCAGTTCATTCAAGCCACAAGGTGAGCTCCTGGGTAGATTTACTCGTATTTGCTAAACTTTAAAACTTATGTTTGCATGAAAAGTTTCTCACGGTTATTTTTCTTGTCTTGATCGCAAATACAATGGGGGGGGGGGTAAAATATAAAGGCTTGACAACAGCGTAACGGTGGGGAGGTCAAGGGTGTGAACGACCCCCCATTTTTAGCAAAAGGTCCAACATTGAGCAATTCAAGAAAAAAGAAAGAAAAACGGAGAGAGAGAGAGAGAGAGAGAGAGAGAGAGAGCAAGGATCAGAGAAAAAAGGACATGAATCAAAACAGCTTTACTCACTACCACCACAGTATACTTCTTCATTATTACCGTGATTGTTGATCCGATCAGAGCAGACAGATATTTTGATGTGATCATTATAAAACGGTCCAAAATTTTGTTGATGGCCAGACCGCATGTTACCGCCTAATAAAATTAACCGCAGTGCATGAAGGAGACTTCCAGAAATCTGGATCAGTAAAATGTTGTAATAGAATAGCAGCCTTTATAGCACCTTCAGGCGTTTCAGGTTGTGTATCTGATAGCTTCAAAGAGGTTAAGCATATCGATGTAAAGGTAAGAAGGTCCAGGTTTGGGAAATTGTTTTAGATCGCCTATTTGCAGAGTTCAGCTTGGGAATAATTTCTTTTCGGCTTCAACTTTTTACTTATAAAATAATTTGTAACATATGCAGTGTACAACATGGTTGAGCAATATTCAAAACCAAATATATTTTCAAACGATCCAAATTGACAATTTGAAAAATGGAGGAAATAAAATATATAGCACCGTTCCATTTTTAACGATTCAAAAAATGTAATTTATATTTCTTATCACTATGTAACAGTACAGATCTCAAATGTCTGTGTTTCAAATCTGAGAAAGTTTAGGATTCTACTTTGGGAAGTATCAATTTCTGAAAGAAAGGAAAAAATTTGGATGAAAGGATTGCCGTTTTGATATACATCAAAAGGTCTAATAATATGCTCCAGATCAATGACCACGCCTGTTCAATTTAAAGACAAACTTTACATTGGAAAATTTGAAATATACCTAATTTTCAACGATAAGAATATTATTTTTTCCAATTATGAAGGCTATATTCGAAAGAGTTTGCAGAAAATAGCACTTAGTGTATACCTTGAAGGTTGGCTTTTATGCATGGCAATGAGATTTCATTTATTTTACATGATGATCATGATGATGATGATGATGATGATGACGATGATGATGAGGAGGAGGAGGAGGAGGAGAAGGAGGTGATAATGTTGTCAGGTTTCATTGTCTGTTATTATCGTCCATCTTTTCAGTACAGTTCCACGACTGCAAGACAATAGTGACTTGTTCCATGCAAATTGGTTTAATCTTACTGTGCTGTCATTTTTACTGATGCCCCACACCATAGGATTTCTGACACAAAATAATTTTGATTAGCTCGGCATCTGCAGAACAGGAATGTAATAAGTTTGTTGTCAGTTTATGCCCACTATATATTGAACATCTATGTACTTAAGCTTAGTTTTACGGTCTTGTAAGATCATGCTTATCGATCAAGTGCCAATGCATGGTATACTTTTTCACCGTAGGATGCACTGAACGGGTAATGACATGAACTGCTTAGGCCAAAATTGTTTTAATACCTTCCGATAAACGATAAAATGAACATTTTCAAAATTATTTTTATGCTATAGTAATATAAAGTACTATTTGCTGAATATTGTTGAACAAAGTATCACATGGTTATACTTTCATAACGGACTCTTCCATCTTCAATCGACTAGCAAAGCAGGACGCAAAGGGACCAGACAGCACGAATTAGAACTGCTGCAACCAGTGGCCTTTCAACATCTGATGCTTAGTTAAAGGGATCTTAATTTATGCTTCAGAGACTTCAATAATAAAAGTGAATACAAGTAAGGCTGCTTCAACATAATTAAGCTCAACTGTTTCAAAATTAGACTATAGTTTCCATTTCCCTGGTTCCGAAAATTTGTTCCTCAATCTTGGTTGATGAACTAAGCACTTAGAAACTTATTTTAGCCCCTAAAATGCACCGTTTTGCACTTCAAGACTCAAAATATTCCCGGAAAGGGGGGTGGGGTGCCCCCGGTGCCCCTGGCATGGCTTTGCAGCCTGTGGCTGCTTGCGGGTCTATTCTTTATATCATTTACCCCGCCCCCCACCCCCCCACCCCCAAATCCAAAAGTCTTGCTTACGCCCCTGTTTGAGTACCTATCCAGCGAATGTCAGTTTCAGTGCGGTTTGTGAATTCATTGTTCTGGTTCAGATGTTACCCCTGAAAAGGTTAAAATTCATTTATGAACCAAACAGTTTCTTCAAGGATAAACTTATTGTTTCCATTTATTCTTGGTGTGTATCCTATTTGTTTTTAATCATGTATGTCTTCCTTGTTTTTTTCCAAGTCCACTTATTTTGTTTGTGTGTGTGTGCGTGTGTGTGTGTGTGTGTGTGTGTGTGTGTGTGTGTGTGTGTGTGTGTGCATTGCATATCACGTAATTCAGCTTGGTTAAAGACACCATAAGTTTTGCAAGGCTCCTGGTAACCACGCCTATATTATTCACTTTTCCAGGCACAACTATTGGCATATACCTCCAACCGTTGTATTAGCTCAACCAACCTCGCACTCTGAATTTCATTTAGCTGAAACTACGAAAGAGGTACAGTCAGAATGAAAAAGTACAAATTAAGGTTGTATTGCATTATGGAAAAAACTGAGTTTAAATTTGGACAATTAGACGATGAGAAAGCAAAATGTGTGTGTGCATTTAACGCACTGGCATCAATGGTCATAACAAGCACAAGACAGCATTATTATGTTAATTAAAGATTTTTTTTTCTGTAGCGGCAGTAATGCGGAAAAGGACAGTTTCCGTCATCACCTTTGCAAGTTTATGCGTCTGGACTCTAATTTGGACTACCAGATGGCCCTTTTCCTACTTTGGAGGTGGATACCACAAAAGAAATATAGAGGCCATGGAGGGAAGTAACCCAAACTGTACCAAATATAAAGTTATGCAAAATAATGAGAGACAAGCACATAAAAGAAATATGAAAGACCCTGCTAACAGATGGTTAAAACGGTATGAAGACATGTGTCTGAAGCGACATCTTAGGGACCGGTACCTGTGTGCCCCAATGCAGTACTGTCCTTGTGTGCCACAAAATTTAAGTGAGTGTTTTTTAAGCCTTTTTATTAGAGACATTCACAAAAACATTTTATGTTAGTTTCTATTTAATTTTGTTGTGAATGTGTTGATAAGATTATATCAATAAATGCATTTTTATTGTGACCAATAGAAATGATAAATTGTTTCGTTCAAATATGTCTGGAGCATACATTAAGGATATCTGAGTTCCTTACAAACAATCAAAAATTATAAATAAGATACACATGTCACATCAATAAATGTGAACATACTGTTAAATGCTAATTTACATTCAACATTAGGTGTAAGACCGTTAAATGTAAATGCACCGCCAAATGCAATGGTTAAAATGTCGCTAGAAGTGCTATATCAACCAAATGGGTTCACTTTGATATAAATGCCTCCTATCTTTGGAATATAAAAGGCCAAAACAGGACAGCAAATTACTTAATGGGTCATGGATATTGGTTTGAACCCTTCACTACTCCATAATAGTCAGCATATGGAAACTCTGTGGAATAAATAAGCACTCATTTGGAAATATTTACTTTCAATCTAACTTTTAACATTGCAAGTATAGGAGAGAGCCTGGTGTGTTATGAGACCATAACAAAGTAGCCTTGTGTGTTATGGGACCATAACACAAGTGTCCCGCCCACATTCCAATAAGTCACGCCCACCTGGGTTTCCGGAATTTAACACTTGAACATGCTGAGTAAATCAGTTTCTGGACGTTTCTCTTAATTTTATGCATTACATTTCTAAATTTCGTGTAATTGAGTAGAAAAATTAAGAGGTAAATGTAAATATAAGCAATGGGGATCGCTTTTGTGTGTGTTATGGCATAATGACGCGAGTGATTGAAGCTGGCATCGGACGTGGCGCACTGCACGCCAACGATGTCAGCTTCAATCACGCGCTTCATTATGCCATAACACACAAAATCGACCCTCATTCCTTAAATGAAGATGGCCTGTCCCCTTTTTGGATATCTACTCAGGTTGGGCCATACGTTTGACCACAATATGAAAGTATTTCACTAGAGTCTTTAAGAAATATTTGCACTGGTGATCGGGTACTGTTGATGGTAGACGAACAAAATACAACAGTTCAGTATTGAAGTGATTGTATGTTGATATAAACTATTAGATATATATGTATTGGTGAATCACTGAACACATAACTGGATGCATGGGGTGACGTGTCCAGAACACATATGGGTGCATGGGAATAGAATGTAAGGTTGAATTTACATTCAATGTTAGGTTTCAAGCCATTTAATGTATGCACACCACTGTCAACGAACAAAATGCAAGGATGTCACATTGAATTGAGTGCCCTTTGGGGTACGCATAAATGGGTACATCGATGCATGAATCTATATACCCAGATACAGATAGGGGACGGGTGCATGGTATTTGAGTGTACTGGTCCATTTATATTTAAGTGCAAATAAACTATGTGTAAACGAACAAGATACTTGCATTACTGTTGAACTGAGTGTTCTTTGGTGTGCAATTGATGTATGTATGTATGGACCAATGGATGGGTGGGTGGACTGATGGAAGTATCCAGATACAGGATGGATGGACGATTGCATGGAAGAAGGACGTATGATTGCATTTAGGTGTCGAGCAGTTAAATATTACCGTAGCATTTCAGTACTGACCCGACTGTGCTTCAAATATATTTTACCCCTGCCTAGAGGTATGCTTATGTGGATGGATGGATGGATGGGTGGGCGGATGGATGGACATATACGGATAGAAGAAGAAGTAGTAGAAACAAGGTTGCAAGGAAATAAGGTGCATAAATGCAATAACATTTAACTTTAGGTGACAAACCGTTAAAAATAAATGCACCACTGAATTAACACAAAGAAAATGAGCTTATTTATTGTTTAATTGAATGTCGGTGTGCATTACTTTATGCAAGTATGCATGTATATAGCATTTGTCTTTTTGTCCAGAACCACTTCCCAGTAGTCATTACCATATTTCGCAGTCCCAACTCTCTTTAGTCTCCATAAGTTAACCTGTCACTGTCTAACCTATATACATATGGAGGTACTATTGTCTATATTGCGCACGATCCCCTGTAGAATTTTGACACATGCTGTATTAACCCAAATAAATTAAAGGGTCTCAGCTGGTAACCACTCAGAACATGTTTCGGAGCCTATATGTCTCTCTGAGTAGCGGCTCCTTGTCTAAGCTAAATATTCAGCAAAGACAACCCGCATAATAATGAATAAATTTGAACGTGGCAAATGATAAATTCGCTCAAAACGTGAAGTTTTGCTTATAAACGCAGAGGTTCATTATGAAAGAGGAATACCTGTCAAACCAAACGTACTCAGTAAATTTGTATTGTACAACTTCAGATAAGAACAAGTTGACTTATATCTGAACCAGCATGTTCTCTTTCTAGATGGATAGCTTATCTTGGTTAAACCATATGCCAGTGCATAACTGAGTTGGAGAGAAACTGGGCCATTATATTCAGTCCCCGTAATTGTACAATGAACAGTTGCAGCTAGACCACTTGTACAGACCGAGATAAATCCTAACAAGTACTGCAACAATGGACATCCTGCACCAGAAATGTAAAACCAATTCCATGATGACACCTACTGCTCGTTTTGAAAGTCTCCAAACAATAAACCTTGATATCAGTGCCAACCCTGAGTCACTGTTTCAATGTACTGGGTAAGGTTTGTGACATTTGAGTAAATACTGTCAAATTTGAGTAATTTTATATATTGAGTAAATGTGTACTTAGACATGTCAGAAAAGAATGAAAGTCATTACCATTTAAGTCAAAAACATGTTACCAAAAATCCTTTTAATTTCCATAACCCGATTTTACGTACAATTAGGCAAACTTGTAACTGTCGTCGGAAGGTTGTTTGGATGTAAAAATGTTTATTTGAATGTGTGAGGTTCGTAAGTGCGTATTTATGTATGTCTGCAGACACAGATAAATGAATAGGTGCCAGGATGTTGGTAGTGTAGATGCATTTACATTGCTGCACAAATGAAAAGAAATGCACCAACCAGACTATCTGCTTTTATTTTCCCATTGCATGAATAAACTAACAGGGACAAACCGTTAACTTTTTAACTTGTTTCCCTGGTTATCTGCCTAAGAAAATACAAAACTAAGTTGGAAACTTCTCGCTTCAGAGTTTTTTCTGCAGTAAAATTACTGTGAAAGGTATGTGAGAAAAAAAAAGGCTGCACGGCTTGCATTTGGGATCGTGTTGGTGACACTCGATGGTACATTTTTTTTGGTTTTTGCTTGGTCTTACCTCGCGAGAACCGAAAATGTCCTAACTCGTGTCACCAATATGATCCCGAATACTTCATCATACAACCGTCTATTTTGCATATTCATCACGAATGCCAAAAAGCAGTTACATTCAGGTCTGAAAGGTAACCACTCTCCAGGCAAACCTACAAAAAGATGTGCATACTGACTAATAGTCTGGCTCCCAACCGGTTCGTCGTTTTTTGTTCCAATAAAGAGATTATGCGTTAAATGAAAAAAGTGGGAAAAAGGCACACAGTCGCCGAAGAATCTGACTTCTTCTGTGCGAAAAAATCCGGACCAGTTAGTCGCCGAAGGTGACGTACCCATCTGGTTCAACCCGCAGGGGGTCAAGGTGCTGACTACAGAGGGCGCGCACTGTCCTTTACTTTTCTTGCCGGCCATGCTACGCAGAGAATATCAAGGTCAAGGACAGGACTTTTATATACTTCTTTGCTTTTCCATTTGGTGGCGGAGTCACACGTGTTTTTGTCCCACTATCTGTTTGTGATACTTTCTGAAGCTGATTGCCACCAGGACTTGCAACATCAGCATCGGTGGGCACGCCCCTTTTAAGTGTTATGTGTGTGGCCTAGCTGGAATTGGCGCCGACAAAAGACGTAATTTACGGGATCACTATGATAAAAAGTTCAGACATGTAATTTGGACCATCATGGTTATTTAAAGCTTTGAAAACTTCACAAGCAATAGTTCTTTATCTTGAAATCTTCCGACATTGGAAGTATCAAGACTAACAACTATTGTTTGTGAGGTTTTCAAAGCTTTAATGACCACGGTCCAAATTACATGTCTGAACTTTTTACAAAACATTCTACAAGTTATGGTCACTTGGTTTATCGGAGAGCCCAACCTGAAGTAAAATACCATGACCAGTGGAAGTGCCTGGCAGTGCATTGAGAGACAAGGTGTCAGTGTCAACACAAACTGATAGGGGGACAAAATCACGGGTGACTCCGCCACTAAATGGAAAAGGAAAGAAGCATATAAAACTCCTGTGCTTGACCTTGATATTGTATGCAGAGCATGGTTGGCAAGAAAAGTGGTCAGACAGTGTGCGCCCTCTATACTCAGCACTTTGAACCCTGCTGTGTGAAGCAGACCAGTACCTCACCTTTGATGACTAACTGGTCCAAGATTTTTTGTGCAGAATATGTCAGCGCCTTCAGTGACTGTGTGCCTTTTTCCCATTTTTAAATTTAATGTAATAACCTCCTTATTGGGAAAAATATGACAAACCAGTCTGGAGCCAGACTAAATGAGTAACTTTGCGTTCATAAAGTCCGTCTTATACAAGAAGCTTTTACCTTTTTATCTCCAGTGCGACTCTGGAGCAAAAAAGGCCATTTATCAAAGCCATCATTAGTCAAAAGAATAGAGAACCTAACCTATCACACTGGTTTACCTAGCACCCCTTTTTAAGCTGGGTGGCATTCTCAATATCTTATGAATCATCACAATATCGTCTCTACCTCTCATGTGACTTATTCCCAGAATGTATTTCTGTAAAAATAAGCTCCTCTTAGTGAGTCTTTGGTTTTTATTTTTAATCCTACGCAGGTAGTTCATTGGATTGTGATCTGATAACACCTCCACTTGAAAACAACCTGCTAACACATATATTTAAAAGTGCTCTATCAACAAAATCCATCTCAAAGCTTCCTTTTAAAGGCTGAATAATTTTGTTGATGCTTGTTCAACTTCTTTAGGAGAAGTATGCAATTAAATGGTTGATTTGGTCCTGCCCTAAATAGGTTATCAAACTACCAATATTAATATCACTGGCATCTCCAAATAGTCTGAATGGCTCACTGTATTCTGGGTCAACCAGAACAGGAGTGTGCATCACAACTGCTTCAAAGCATCAAAGGACTCCTGACACTCCTTAGACCATTTGAACATCGCATCTTTCCTTAGCATGTCGGTCTATGGTGCTGACACCTGTGCAAAGTTTTATCAAAACTTTTTATGGTAGCCTTAAACTAGACACCAAACAATTGCATAATATACGTCTTGCATGTAGGCACAGTAAACTGCCAAATTGACTGGACTTAAGCACTTTTTGGAATCACAGCCCACTGACTTACAGTGAAGCTTAAATATGTTGCCCTTCTATGACCAAAGTATGTCACTCTTAACTAAATTCAGTCAGCTTGGCCTTTCTTAACCTTTGTAAGAACTGCCTGGTGCTAGTTATATGATCCTCTGAATTATCAGACACAAGCCGTACATCATCTATGAACACAGAACATCACTCTTGGCTCTCTGTGACTCTGCTCATAAGCCGCATAAATTTGACAGGGCAATTTTGAGCAAAAGCCATAATGTTGGACTGATTCAAATTGTCAGGAGTGACAAAAGCTGGACATGGCTTCGAGTCTTTAAACAAAGGGACATGTCGATACTCTTTCAAAAGATCCGACGTGGGTATAAATTTAGCATTGACTAATTTTTCTAAGAAATCCTCAACTCTTGGCACAGGGTAAGAATCTGTAACTGTCATAGCAATTAACTTTCTAAAATTAATGCACATCCTGTAAGTGGAATCTGGTTTGGGCCACAAAATCACTGGGCTACTCCATGGAGAATCACTTCCTTCAATGAGGTCCTATTCCCAAAAAATACTCTATTTCTTCCTTGAAAGTTGCTGCATTTATACAATTGTACCTGCAGGGATGTTGTTTCACTGCAAAAACCCATTCCTGCAAACTAATCTGATTTTCCAATCCAGTGGCACACTAGAAAATATATCTGAGTACACCTCAATCAACTGTTTTACATCTATCCTCTGCACAACTCAATCAAATGAAACAACATCCTGTTTAACTGCTGCAATGTACAGATTTTATCAAAGAAGATGTTGAAGTTTGCTCTATGTAATACCACACAGGAGCTATATCTTCAGTTTCTGTATCTGGACAATTATTTGTCTCAAGTATACCAGGCACTATATTCCTCATTAAGTTTGGTTTCATCATGTTTACATGATATATTCTCTCACCTTAAAGTTTTCTCCTGTCTGGTATGTTTACTACAAAGTTTACTTAAATTTAACTGTAATGTACAGTGTAAGGACCAGTAAACTTAGCCTGTAGTGGATTACCAGGGATACATAGCAAAATCAATGCTTTGTTTCCTCGAGAAAATTATGTTTCTCTAGAATTCTTATCATACCTTGATTGCATGTTTTCCTGTGCAGTTAACACGTTCTCCTTAGCTGCCTTGCACTTTACCTGTAATCTTTCTTTGAACTCTGACATATATTTAAACATATGTGCCTCAGCTGTTTCTTCAGGTACTTAAGAACATTCTTTGAACAACTTCAAAGGGCATCTCTTCTCATCTCATGACAAACCACTAACTTATATGGACTGAATTTTAATGATTCATTTTGCACTTCCATGATAGGAAACAATTGAAAATGTAACCCTTTATGGCAATCTTGGGCGTTTCCATACAGTAGGTTTTCATTTTTTTTCTTAAAGTTTGATGATGCCTCAAGCTCCCCATGGGTCTATAGATGTTAAGCAGATGAAGTTCTATGTTGAATTCCTAGCTCCTTCAGAACATTTTTGAACAGACCAGTGGAAAGTTGCCACCTAAAACTGACTTTATCACCTTAGGTAGCCCGAACTGAATGAAAATCTGTGACAAGACTGGCCCAATTGACTTGGTATTAATTTGCATGAGAGGAATAGCCTTGGGTATCTGGTCACAGTATCCATTATTGTCAACAAATAACTGCTCCCTGCCCTTGTCTTGGGAAATTGGCCTACAAAGCGAATGATGATTGTGTCAAAACTTTTTATATGAATCAGTGGTGTGACCTTGACCTTTTGATTTGGCTTTCTGACAACTGCAACATATCTTGCAATACTGCACTCCATCTTAATGAATACCTGGCCAGGAAAAATGTTTCAAGATTCTGTCTAGTGTTTTCTTAGCATCTAAATGTCCAGCCATAAGTAAATGATGTGCCACATACATTATTTTTTGTCTGCACGTCTTCGCAAGAACAACCTGGTGTACTTTATTCCAACTCCCATTAGCACGAGTTTCACTGTTTCTGTATTTTGTCATCAAAACATCATTTTCACATAATTACATACTGGAGTATTTTCTGCCTCTTCCAAAGACAAAACACCATTCCAAGCAGCGTTCAATGTGTCACAGACATTTGATTGAACGCCACATTTTCTTTTTTTAACTTAGTACCACTCTGACTACAATTGACTCCATTGGTGAATAGGTCAGCTACAAAAGTACCATTGAAGCCTGTATCACCTGCACTTGACTCTGTCCCTTCCATAAGACGAGAATCATTTTGAAGTTTCTCAAATTCTTCTGATTGCTTTCTTTGTGACCTTGAACATTCTATTTGCAACTTCCCTGTGCATATATCTATGCATGGCTGTAAGTTCAATCTCGGTGTGACCTTTAACTTGGGACCTGCTGTATCATTTCCAAGGATCATATCTTCTTCTTTCATGGATAGAGGGGGTACCTTTCCCACTGTTACAAAACCTGTTACATATTCTGACTTCAAGCAAACACTGTATAACAGAACCAATATTTCAAGACAGTCAATACCATAAATTTGGATAAAGACCTTCGGCTCTCGCCGATGGAACCTAGAGTTATCCGCAATCAAACTTTGAGCACCTTATGTGTCTTTTAATATCATGACGGAATTTTTCTTCTGACCTTCACCCACTGACATGCAGCCTTCGGACTCAAACTCCAGTATGAGTGTTTTACTGGCCCTTCTATGTGCTCTATTTCACTGATGGGTGCCACAGTTATTTGGCTGCCACATTTCCAGTTAAGTTCATGCCCTGTATTAAACCTACTGACGTCCTAGGTACTTTGGGTTAAAACTATGGATGCAACTTATAGCATGTCTTAGTTTTATGTGGCCCTTCACAATAAGTGGACGGACGTTTAAGTTCACAGTGCAATGTCCAACATTATGCAGTAGCATGCAACTTGTGACAATGACTACACTTAACTCTATTAACTGTGCTATCTTGGCTGCGAGCTTTACCACTATTTTGATGACTAGACCTTTGGTCCTTAGCCTTTCTTTAACCTTGACCTTGACCTTGAACTGACCTAAACACATCTTCACTACTGCTAGTCATATAGTGCTTCCGAGTTGAAATACTCATCAGCTGCTACAGCAGCATCCACAAGTGTATCATAGTTGTGCTCCTCGAGATATGTCCTAATATCCTTAGCTACAGTTTGGATATATGGATCATGTCAAATGTTAATGTTATATAAGATCAGTGACCTTGTGACGTCACAAGACCCGTTAGGTTAGAAGAGGGGATCTTGTAATGGCGTGAGGGGCCTTGGACATCAATGGCAAGGAGAATTGAGCCTCCATATCAAAATTGCACTTTAGTACATTCTACATAAAACTCTACTCGATGACCTACTCTTTGGGTCATCATGAGTCCAATGATTGTGTGATCTTGACCTGTTTTCAAGGTCATTAAGCACTTTGGAAAAAGGACATTTACTTCAATATCTTGATAAAGAATAAGGCAAATGATACCAAATGAACAACAAATGTGTATCATGTGGAAGTTTGATAATAGATAGTATGGATGACCGTGATTAATTTTTCAAGGTCATGCAGGGAATATATTTCTTGAAATGGCTTTTGGTGATGGTAATGAGCAAAGCTTGTTGTTTTATAATTTCAAAAAACAGGAATATTTAAGCTGAACCTTTGTGGTTTTTGCTGCACATCATTTTAATCCAATTAAGACAATATCAGTTTCCACAACAAATATGAGCCATTAAAAGTTATATAAAATAAAGTATACATCATCATATATTCCCACATCTATCAATGGTAACTGCATCACACACCTCCAGCCGGCGTAGAGCAGCGGAAAAAAAACCTGTAGCTAGATATGCCGCCCAATGCCGATCAAGTATTTGCTTTATCTATCACCAACATGCAATTTTGGAACTTTTACTTTTTCATCAGATTACAACAATCTTAGACACCGTGCAATTACCGAACTTTTTATGTTTCGGTGTGTATGAATATGCTAACTGTGTTACAATGTACACTGAAACTATTACATGATTCATTAAATCACAGGTTAAAAAGATGCCTATCTCTTTCAAGTGGATTCCCATTTGGGTTTTGGTATGTAAAAGCACAGATTATATATATATATATATATATATATATATATATATATATATATATATATATATATATATACACATACATACATACATACATATGCATGTGTGTGTGTGGTTGTTGAAAACAGGCTCCATTACATCTAAAGAATTTATAATTAACGTCACATTTACATTTAACGGTTGAACTATCGATTTTACATACATTTTTCATTTACATTTTGCGGCGTGTTTACATTTAACAGTCGGACACCAAATAACAAATTTCAATTTATTTTAAACGGCGTGCTTACCTTTAACCTTCTCACGCACTCATACACAGTAAAGAAGTTTGGCAGTAAAGGGATGTACTTTTTTTAAATTTCAGCTGGACCACAAAGAATTAGCTACAAGATTTCAGAAATAAATCAGATTAGAAACCAAATGTCAATTAGGTCAGGGGGGAGATGGCAACCGACTGAATGTGTCTCCAGATTTCGCATTGCCATCATAATTCCATTCAGGAACAGGCTTAAACATTTGTTGATACAGCTTAATCATCTTCATAAAGTATTACAGAATCAATTATTGGACTACACATTTTTCGCGGTGGAACAGGTAAGTGTTAATATCATTATATTCCATGAGACACCCATATGTAGCTCACGCATACAATTGCTCAAGATACAAGTTCAAAAAAGTAAATCAACTGCAGGAGATGTGTGCGACCATCGTGTTCCATAGGTTCTCCATTTTAATCAAGGAATGTGGAGGCACATGCCTCGCTGGACCTTCATTTTAATGCTAGTGCATCAAATTTCGTAGAGTTTGATAAAAAACGAAATGTTACGCTAATTTTAATGACGTTTGAGCTGCCTAACATCTTGTCACAAATAATGGAGATGGTGTAGCTTCTCTTTATAACGATTAGAATTGGGTGTATATCTGTCAATTCCCGATATAACATAACCCATGGTAGAACACCGATTTGTTTGCTAGTGCGAACATACCTAACAAGGATAATTCGATTTCGGTAGTATTTAATGGACATTTGTATCAACAAAGAAGCAAATTATCATGCTGAATGCGTACAGGCAGTTCTCATTATGTCTTAACATGCAATACACCGCCTGCTGAATTCTCACAACGAAGAAGTTAATCATCTTGGCGCGTGGTTATTCCCACTGCACTTCGTAATCCTGTGTTGTACTAATGCTTTTTATATGAATGTTAGATAGGGTAATACATATCTGAAGCTCTTACACGGGCGAAAATTATTCCTTTTTTGGACAAGTTGGTGTCGTGGTGGGAGTAGCCAATCTTTTCTCATATGCACAAAGCAAACAGCACAGCTAGCACTGCATTGTCACCCTGGGTGTGATTTGAATCCGCGGGTGTGGAGTCACTACATTTATTAGGTACTAAAACCATCATTTAGGCAGAATTAGGGGAAGACAAACCCATCCAATCAGGAGAGTGTAAGTGAGGCTTTTTCCAACCCAGTCTTAAAGGAATTCAAGTTCCAGCATATCTTCAAACTACATTAGAGAGAAATGTTGTTATAACGTCTACCTGTATGTATATTAATTGCACATTTAATAGATATTGAACGAACCCCATAGCATTTTACTCATGTGAATCGGGGCATGAGAAAGTATACAACTTGTTCATCTTCTACTATCAGACAAAAATACCATTCCCACTAACATGTATGTGACCATAGATGAAGACCATTTGTTTTATACTTTATATTTTGAATATCTCTAAAAGATCTAAATTTGATTCAAAAGTCAAATAATCGATAGATGTTAGATGTACGGTCAATAATTTCTTTTAATTTTCAGTAGAATTCATTGCTACAGATCAAATATTTCCCAGATGTCTACACCATAGGAGTTCGGCAATGACATAATGACATCGTAAAGGATCAGTGTTGATTTGAACATTTTTATTTCCCATGAATGGGTATTTGGGAGAGTTATATTGGTGTGTGTTGCGCACTATGCCATCAGCTGGTCCGTTACACATGGCACTTCCATACCTGGGAGTGAAAGCCGCACTGTTTCCTTATAGGCCTGGGTAATTACTACAGATAAAGCGTAAACTTCGTCTGCACACGTCCGCACTATCAACAATAATATTGCCGGGAACTATGCATCCGTTTTGGCTCCGGTATTTTCAACGTTGAAGGTTATAGTCGGGCTCTACTCACATTCCATTGCTTCATTGAATGTGAAACAAATTTGTATTGCTTCTATTCCAGCCTATCACACAGGTGTTGATTGATTAAAAATAAAATCATTATGAACTTGTTATCGAGTTGTTCCCTGTTTTTTGTCGTGTGGACAGTAGGTCACTGTTTTTGAAAGTAACCGCACGATATTCATGTGCGATGAATAATATTCATCTACTCGAAACGTTTCACTGCGAGCAGTGCAATTTCGGAATTAATCCCTTATTCAAATAATTTAATCTATTGATATTGTTGAGTTTAAAGAAATTATCCAATATAAAACCATGGCATAAATACAAACCATCATGTGCGTGCGGTTCTGGTGGGAACTCAATGATTCTGATTGCGGAAACAACTCGCCGCATCGTGACTCACACTTTCCGCGTCAGATTGATCTCGTTCCAGACAGAGGCACTGCTAATGATAGTTTACATAATATTATGAAAGTGCAAAGAAAGGGATTGTAAACAGGCAAATACCTTTATTAATTGCGCTATTGCGCATGTATATTTGATCGGAAATCATAAATTCTAGCATATATACGTGTGACAATGATAGAAACATTCCAAACACTGATGAGTACTAAACTATACATGATCGATCGATATGTACAAGAAACTATTGATGTGTGAGTATTAAGAGAAAGTAAATACAGTGCCACCTGTCCTAAGGGACCGCCCATGGGAACACAGAAAATGAGTCTCTCACAACATTGGGGCTCTTAAGACAGGGTTCGTTCCTGATACATACATGTTAACCCGGAGAATGGACAGTGAGCAAATAAGCATATTTCGCACTACCTCACTCTCTGTGTCATAATAGATTTATGTTTTCCCTTTCAGAATCAAATAAATATTAGAATCATTCTGCCATAACTTATCTTTGGCATTAATACGTAATGCATTAAGGATGTCACAGGGTGCCTAGCACTGGTAATATTAGATGCTGGGGACTGATTGATGGGGCCCCGGGTGCGGGAAGCAGGTGAGCCCTTATGACAGGTAAAAATTCATTACAATGCACTGGGGGTGGGGGCAAACTGGCATCATGCCCTTAAGAAAGGTGGGTTCATAGCACAGGCAGACCTATGCGCTGGTTTGACTGCAAATATGGAACGAAAAGTTCTACACCTCCATGTAATGCTTTGGGAGCAACCAAAACAGTTTCGATTAGATCATATACATTTTAATACTGGTGAACAATAACTTATTGTACTCGTAGCAAATAATATCAGCTGGTTGGTAATTCCCTGTCGCACATATTTGTTTAAGGAATTATGTAATTCTTTTCTTTGTCTGAAACGTAATTTGTCGTGGAAATATAATGTTTCACTGTTTTTGAGGCGAAATCACAAGAGCACATTAGACTGGTTAGCAGAAGGCACTTGTACATGGCAAGATCCAGAAGACTGCAATTCATTCTGAGTCTTACATAGTGAAATTCTGGCTCCTTTTGACAGTTCTTCTACAAAAGGATAAAGCACGTGCATCACATTTCTGCAGTTTGTTTTTTTTTTCAAGAAAGAAATAGAAGATTTCTTTATCGATGGAACAAGAGCTGTCCAATCACCGATAAGACATGGAGATATGAAAGTCTGCACGATTCAAATGACCGAAACAATAGGGGTGTACTATAAGAGTGTTTCCTGGCGCGATCGTCTTATACGTGCGGTGGTTTTCTGTCACAGAAGTGCCCTTGTTTAGAACGTTTAACAATTAGGCACATTTGGGTGAGCCTTTGACGCTCACGCCTGATGCGGATGTGTTGCCATTTTATCTCCTCGTAAAAGAGCTCTAAAGTCTATACATCTTGAGCTGCACCTACTACAATACGAGCTGCATTTTGTTGGACGAGCTCAATCGTGTGCAAACAGGTTCAGTGGTCAGTCTACAGGCTAGTGAAATACAGCTGTGTGGTGTGACCCATATGCCATAGCATAAGCATAATTCAAGTTCAACACAGGCAATGACAATGGCTTCATAATAATTTTTATATCACCCACAGTGGAATTTATGTTTTTACCGAATTTGACATGACTGTGAGGAATCACAGGCTAATGCTTCCAGTGTTTAATTTATACAAATACAGAGGACAAAACAGGCATCACCAAATAAGCAAACGATGCTTCAATTGCCTTTTGAAGAAGATCTCACAGAAAACTTTTTCCTGGTGGTACATTTTGTCTCTGAAATGCAGTTAATATTGACGAGTTCTAATAACAGTTGGTTAAACGGCAATGCTCTTCACCAATAGAAAAGTCTAAACTATCACAATCTAAGATGGTCACAACCCATTTTAATCTCTGCGGACTTGTTAATCAGCCGAGCTTATGAAAATGAAATTCATTTGTGTCTGTCATCAGGCATTCCGTCCGACCATCTCTTCTGAAGAACTACTTGGCCCATTACGTTAGCATTATACACAGGATCACCCGGGACTAAGTAGTTTACATTTTGGTCACGCGATGTTGCTCAGCTGCTATTACTTTTTTCCAAAATAAAAATTTTGTCTTGGCAAATTGTTCAACATCCCAGCGCGAATAGCTGAACAGAATTGTTTGCAATTTCATCAGATTATAATCTAAACATAATCAAATTTTGCAAACAGAATGAGAATTTGTCAATTTTTTTAATAACTGTGGGATATGAAACTTTGGCCACATGATGGTAAGCGCATTTTACACACTGGTATTTCCTGCGTGTGCTTCTACCATCTGAAGTGAAGAAAATGATGATTGCATTTTTTTGTTAATTATTATTATTATTATTATTATTATTATTATTATTATTATTATTATTATTATTATTATTATTATTATTATTATTATTACTATTATTATTATTATTATTATCATCATCATCATCATCATCACCATCATCATTATTGCCATCTTCATTATTGAAAAAAAAATTCTCAATACTCACTTGGCCAGTTGCTTTGATGTTGCATACAGGGTCACTTGGGGTCACGTGGTTCATACATGTATTTTGGTGACAAGGTGTCTTAGTATTTGTATATTTTTGTGATCTTTTGGTAGTTATCAATACTTTCCACTGATTCAGAATAGCAGAACAGAATTTTATTTGAGTATTAGTTGACTACAGATAATGAAATTTTACAAAAATGACATGAGGTATTCCATGCTGAAATAAGACTGCTTTAGTCTAAGTCAGCATACTGCATCCACTTATGAGGCCCCCTTTATGTTGTGCTAATTTTATGTAAACAGTAATAACACACAAGAATTACTGCCAGGATTCTACCAAACAATGACATGCCTAGAGAGTGTGCTATCTCTTTTCACATTTGCACACAGTGATTAGCAGCTGTCCATGATGTTAGTTCATCTCATCTCATCACTTGGCATATACAATTACCAAGTACTACATCAGACACTGATCACCAATGGGGGGGGGGGGGGTTGCCTTAAAGTTTGAAGCCAATGCTTGCCACAAGAAAACTAAATTAGCAACTGGGGAGGAAACACTTGTTAAAGAAAAGAGTCAAAATGATTATATGTATTAGTAACGTAATGGTACCTCTGAACTACCATTTGGATTGACCTCTGTGTCTTTGTCCAACGCCCATGAATCACAACCATCCACACTGTTATGGTTGAAGACTGCAGTTGGGTCAAGTTTCCTCTCGTGAGTGAACTTGCAAATACTGTCAGGATTGGGGAGAAAACAAGTGGCTGCTCTGTGAGCAGGCATGGAGAAAGTCTGATCATGGGATGCATAGGCAGGAGGTCCCAGCTGCCAAACATGGAGCTGAGATGACTGACTCTGTTGCGTGTTCACCACAGGACCCCCCCCCCATGAGAAAAAGGATACACTTATTTTGGTTCCTCTGCAGTCTCAAGCGACTGATGGAAAAGAGCATAGACTACTTCATTTCCTCTGCAGTCCCAGATGACGGATGTTTCTACTCCTCATATGCCTTGAGAAAAGGAAAAGAGATATCATAGTCGCAAGTCTGCAAGCAAGAGATCAACTCAAGGTGATCTTGCATGACCAATTTTGCCCCAAACAAATGCCACTTTTGCTCTTGGCACCTACTAATCCAAAGGTTGCCCTTGCCTTGGAATCTGTGTTACAGAGCATGGCAATGCAGGCTGTTTCTTCTTCAGACTCTGTGCCAAAGAGGTCAGCCATGCCTAGATTGTAGTTGTCAAGAACTTGGTCCTTTGGGTCTGAGCACTGGGACCAACAGTGATCATGCAAACCTGGGCATCCACAGTGGAAATCTGTGGGTTCCTGCCCGGGTATTCCGGAATGCCAGCAAGTTCAAGGGCTTGGGTCCCAGCGCTTGGACCATAAGAGTTCGATAAGTATGGAAAGCCAGCACCTCAGCCTGTCAGACACCCAGATCCAAGCGCTCAGATAGTAAGTCCAAAATGCCAGCCAAAGCACCAGTGCCTCAGCATACTTCGTGACCTCCTGGATCCAAGAGCTCAGATCGTTAGCATAAGCAAAGGGCAGTAAGAGGAAGACACCCAGACCTGTGGGGGCACTTTCAGCTTTTGGTGGGTCTTTGGCCCCAATAGCAGTAACGATAGCCATGTTTGCACCTCAGTGGCTTTGCCTTAGAGTGAGCAGTTGTCAATCCTGCTTGTTCCTGTGCTTCAGCTGGGTACGCTGCCTCACTTGCTCCAGTGGCAGGTGGAACTCAAGCTCTGGGAGGATCAGTGGCTGCATGAGGAGGCTTTGTTTTCTTCCGGATCTTTTGTAGAGCATACACAGGGCTGCTCTTCTCACGAACTCTGGATGGAGGAGAGGTGGCGGGAGTGGTCTGCAGGGCACAGGACCTTCGGGCCTGCTCGACTGAACAGGTATGCTCCAAGGCACTGCCGACTCAGTCTTTGTCTTCCTTGGCTGCCTCAACTCTGAAGCATGATACTTTTCAGACTGTGTCCACCTGACTCTTGTCTTGTGCTGTTCTTGGGACGTGATGACATGGGAAAGGTGGACAGTTATCTGGGAAGGGCAAGCTCTCTGGTAGAAGTCATAAAAGCCTCGGCTTTCAAGACTCTTGTATCCTGGAAAGCGACATCTCAGGATTGTCAACCAATACACTAGACATACTGCGAGCAATGGGAATCTATCACAGACAATTCTTTCCTCCACAATATTCTGAGACAAGGTTACATGCTGCCTTTTTGTGAAGACAAGGCTCAAACTGAATCCATGTGGTTTTACTGGCCCTCCTGCCGCTCCCCAAATAGACTGAAGCCAGTTTAAGGCACACTTTACATCATACCTAAAGTATACTTTAAGCCCAAGAACAGTTTGCTTTGTGTGACTGCACAGACAAACTCCTTGCTATCCTTCCCGTGTCCCCTCATAGTCCATGTGATACTCTAGTTTTCTACCCAACTAATATTTAGAGCACCACATGTTAAACTAATGTCTTTTTTGCCTGGGGAATATTGCATTATTTGCAGTACCATGCAGCTCAACCATGGCATGGTCTGGTGCTACAGCTGCTTTTAAATAAAACCTCCCAGGTTTACTAGGTATATTACAAGTAATACATTATGGCATAGGCTTGTAGCTTCTGGGTAATTAGTGCCACAAACTGCGAACCTAAACCTTTAAATACCAGGCTTCTGTGTTAGGGTTTCTTTTATGATTCACACATTAAATGCAGCTTTCTATGCAGTGAACACAAGTGAAGCAAGTAGGAGTAATGCAGACTTCTAATAGCAGCAGTTTCTGGTGCTCTGCATGCTTAAGGTCTGCTACTTGAACATACTAAAAAAATGAGAGCAGCCACCATCAAAGTAAAACTTGCATTCTGC
Organism: Hermodice carunculata; assembly: GCA_964020975.1. Classification (NCBI taxonomy): domain Eukaryota; kingdom Metazoa; phylum Annelida; class Polychaeta; order Eunicida; family Amphinomidae; genus Hermodice; species Hermodice carunculata. The sequence goes on along the minus strand of OZ026614.1, from coordinate 63,725,872 downwards.
GCATATTCGGAGGTCGAGGACTTGAAATATATAATAAATGGAAATCTATTTCTTTCTGTGTTTCTTTGGTGCTTCATACCATGGACTGGCTTCTAACAAAAGCCATCTGCGGAACAATGCCACCAAAGGAAATGCAATCACCTGCAACAAATAATCTGTACTTGGTTATGCATATAGTCTTTAACCTACAATATGGATTTAATTGGGGCAGATGACTATCATCTAAAATACGGACGTTCAGAACCAAGTTTGAATCACACAACCAAAGAACATTTTAACTCTGTATTGGCTGATTATTCTCTGACATGCTGTTTCTGGCAACCTCCTGAAACAGACTTATGTACCTGCGGCACACAATGTTCAGAATATAACAGGGAACAAAAGTCAATGTCAGTTTTTCTAAACAATACCATTTTAAATTTTAGCTTGATTTGTGTATATGGTCGGATACGTTAACTGAAAGATGGAATGTACAACCGTTTGTCTGGACTGTATGCCTCTGTACAGTATTTACTTAAGGTATGAATTTTGTTTGCGTAAAAGGCATTTTCGGCCATTTAGTATGAAATTTGTCCTTTTTGCCATTTCCTTTACAATGTTTGGTCATATATATCATGTCATATATAATCTTTGATGCAGTAACTTACCCATTCAGCTTAGAGAAAGGGTTGCCTCTTTGACTGACTGTGCACTCATAATGCACATTCCAACTTGACTTCAAATTTTGATTGACCAGTTGTAGCGCCCCCCCCCCCCCGAAAAAAGTACAAACAAACAAAGTCAAACCACGTGTGGTAATCTTACTGTATATCAAGTTAATTAGGATAAAGTTTATATCATAATTTGCCTTAAAGTCTAATGCAAGCAAACGTCGTATATAATACTCTAATACTCACAGCTCTTAATACAAACTTTTACTATAGTTTAACGGACTGACTAAGAATGCCCTACAACCAGAAAATCACAAAACAAATATTTCCAAAAGTTGTGCATTTCTGACTACATGGCAACATATACATAACCATACACATTTTTAGTGCTGTTGAGATGTATCCGTTGTAATAATGCTGTATATACATAAAGCGCAGTCAGATTGATGATATTCAAAAGTGTAAGCTGTAAATCTTCTTCTAGTTCTGTCAACATACGCACAATATGCTCCATACAAACGTTGAAAAAACGGGGTCATGTACAAACATTTGCTTTCATTTCACCTGTTCTTTTGTACTGTTGAATCGGCTAGAGGGCTAAATTGTCAATATTTCGCAATCTTGGATTTTAGTCTCTGGAAATTACTGGGTGTCACAGCAAGTCTTTATATGCAGCTTCATCGTCAGATCCAGTACCAGGCAACGGACAAGTTGACAGTTGTGATTGATCGATGGCTTGATCAATCAACCTATCAATCAATCAATGGATCAATCGTTTGATCGATCCACTTATTCATATATTTACTGAGCGATTTATTTAAGCACCTTAAACGTCGTTACTGCAGATCTTTAAAAAATTAAAAACATGTGCAAAGATGTCCCAAAAGGTCATCTGGACTTCTCTCCAGGGGTACTCTACTCCATATACACATATCGTACAGGCATCGTAATGGTTTATGTGTATTATCTGAAGACAATAATATTATAAATCATGGAAACATAAAATGTTTATGTTACAGGCTCAATGTTAATTTGACTCTTTGACTTAAATTGTGGTAGATAACTCCAGTCTTGCATCGCATTAAAGATGAAAATCCTTGCCACAGTTGCTCCACCTAACCCCAGCCCCCGCCTACACCCCAGCCCCCACAAACAGCAAAATGTGAACTGCACTGGGGTTGTAATAATGTTGTTCATTCATATTTGTGAAATTTGCTTTTGGGTTTTCTGGACATTGATCATGGTAAATATTGAGCTGAATTCTTGAGTGCTCCATGGTTGGCTGGGCTTTGATATCTTGATTCTTATATTAATTTGATGGTAGAATGTTTTACTTACAAGTCTCTCTTTCAGAAACAAATAGCATGCAGCCAGGTTTACCAAGAAGCGGAGAAGGCCGTTTTTTTATGAACCAGATGATGAAGTTAATTCACCCCCAATGTTTAGCACAAACCCATCCGGGGCTTTTGCCAGCACAAATGCAGAATTGTCAACATAAAGGATAATTTTGAAGGATACGCTTGTTTGTGTATCATTGATATAACATAAAGAAGCGGAGTGAGAGTACTCATCCGTAAAAAAAACAACAGGTCACATTCTGGAAGACTGATGCAGTTTCGATAATGTAGACCAATTCCTTTTTCTCAGACAGATACGACTGAAACAGTCTATCGCACCATTGCCCTTAGCTTTCAACATATAACAATGAATATCATGGTTGACTCACCAAATGCTTTGCACGTCGATTAGGGCCATACTTGTATATTTACCTGGTGCAATTCGAGACTTGATGCCATCTTTAAGATTAAAAAATATAAGGGGCATGTAGAATTGGTTTATCGAAATCCCGACTGAAAAGTTATATGGATGATTATTTGCTTTGAAGTAATTATGCTGCTGGTTGCCAATAACTCGTTCCAAAACACTAGAAATTATGTGCATGCAGTTCAGTTGTACAAGGATGTTTCTATTAGCATTGTTGCCATGTTGGATAGAAACATTGTGTGACATTAGCTTTTACCAGGGGTATAAATAAGTTCTGTGTTTATATTTATAGCTCTTGTGGACTTCTTTTGAAACATTGAAACAATGACCTAGATGTTTGTAAGTCTTTCACAGACTTTTGAATATAATAATTTTTACTTTTATTTTGTTCACACACTGTTACTTCAGCATTTGTTTCACCCCCATTCCCACCCCAACCCCGGGGGATATGCTGAAATCAGCTTGTCCACCTGTTTGTTCATATTGTCGACACAATCTTGTGTCCACAATTCCTATCCTTCCGTATGGATTTCTGCCGCATTAGACACAGGTATTACACACAGAATGTTTACGTGCATGGAAGCGGAAATTTCATATTGACCTTATTTTCAAAGTCATGGGGCTACTAGCGTTTAGTTGGTTTCCGCTGACTGACAAGTCAGGAGAAGCAAAATGTGACCAGCCTACCATGCTTTTCACAGTTGGCACAAGTAATAAAATTTGGGTTTAAAGTTATTAGGTCCATATGTTTTGGAAATACTGAATTCTGTAGCTAATGAAGAATATTTCAAAGGTTGGGATGATTGGTTTAAAACTACAAGCTGTCTTTTATGGGTGACTGTCTGTCTCAAGTCAGGAATACCATTAATTTCTTCACTTGGGTGCTAGAAGATGAATGTTGATGTTTTGGTGGCCCTTGAATCTCCTTGCAGTCATTGTTCGATTGAAATTTATGAACACAGGTAATGTCTTTCTGTGCTATCTGATAGCTTCTAAGGAACTGCTATAAGAAAGATTTATTTCACCAAGTTCGAAGATAATAGCTTTTTCATCCCAAGATCAAGATGGCCGCTCATCAAATGACCAGCACTTAGTGTTTTCATGTTGCACAACAGCAAGGGCAGAAATGGAACCTGTAGCATAATACTTTATCATCATCAGAGGTACATTATCACATATGTCTGACATTATTCTGTTATTCATACAACTCGTAAGATATCAGACGCAAACCATTGTGCTAGCACCTGGTTTAAGAAGTTTTTTTGTTTTCTGCAGTATTTGGGAATATTTGTTTCCAGAACCACATACACTCTTTTGGTGACTCAGGGTGTGTCTCTAACTTTCCAATCTCTGGTGTTATCGGGCAGCTGCCAAGCACACAACAGTCAACCTGCACTGTTTTGGGCCAAACAAATCACATATAAAAAGCAGAGAGAAATCATTATACCACCTATTATACATTTTCAGGTTTGTTGGTATCTGGAATTTTTTTGTCATCTGTAAAGTGGTTTCACACAACTTGCTTGAGCCTTAGATAGATATTGGTCACACCATGCATAGGACTCCATTGTGACATACATGATTGTGTCAGCGTTTTAGTGCTGCATACTCGTACTTTCGCCCAAAAGCATTTAATTTATTCTGAAGTGCACATTTATTATGCAAAATGATACTCATAGTTTTATGTGCATGAAAGATGACCAAGAGTTATTTGAGTATTTGTTTTATCCAGGCTTCACCTCAGATTTTCAACAAAGCTTCCTTAATGAACGTCGCCTTTTTAGAAGTCACCAAATTAGGACAATTTGACTGCTTTGTCTTCCATGATGTAGATATGTTGGCACAAGATGACAGGAATATATATACATGTTTAGATACACCAAGACACGTCGGAGCTTACGTAAACAAATGGCGTTATAAGTAAGTATTGTCTTGAATTCCTCCTGCAATTATAAACATTTATATATCTATGATGCTGTTACCACAATCTGTGCATTTGCCTGCTCGGTGGATTCAAAGTGTCCTTTTAAATGTTGTTCCCCTGTTCATAATTTATTCTTCTGCAAAAATGCTATATTTAAAAAAAAATAAAACCGAGTTTATAAAGATGCCATAACCAGATATAATTAATAACCCATCCCTATGTATTTGTGTTTATCTGCATAACGTATCATGTCTGCCCAAAGACTTATCACTAATTCTAGGCAATATATCTAACACTTTTGTCTCAGGAATGGCTATACAAGTTTTCTTTACAAGTGGTTTTAATGATTTGCAAAACTTTGTTATTCGTTTTGAGGTCTACGACTATACATTGTTCAATTAGGAAATGAGATAAAACCCCACAGCCACATCACGAAACTTTAAAATACAGAACACCCTCATGTCTTCAGTGATCATAAAGTTACATGTGTAAAAAAATATACCGTCGTGATTCTGTCTAGGGAATATATAGGAGAATCATATTAATCTTGTGGAATTACTAGAATGTGTCTTCCTTGTATTTTTCAGTGTATATGTGCTAAATACCATTTATTTCACAGGCGTAAAACGTCTGTCCTAGTTTTATATAGTTTAGGTTAATGCAAGAAAAATGCGTTACATATAAATGGGGTAAACTTGTTGCACCCGAGTGACGCTGATGGAAATGCCATAAACATTAAAGATAATTCTCTATACTCCAAAATGAACATTAGCAATGGACTCTAATGAGAATTATTCAATTTTCTTTCCATCCTGCATATTTCAAAATGTATTCACTAATGCTCAAACTTCAGACAAGTTAAGTAACACTTTAGGCACTATAGGCATCTATAAACTATATTTAATCGGGAAAAAACTATTCCTAGGCATGTCCATATCTGTTATATTCTAATACAACTGTTGCAGCCAATTAGGTTACTTACTTGAATCAAGTTACAGTAATTTACACTTGTGTTTGGTTTGACAGGTATTCCTTATTCATATTGAAGCTCTGCATTTATACGCAAAGCTTCACCCATTTAGCCACTGCATTTTTGACACGTTCATATATTTTTTCATTATTATGCAGGTTGTCTTTGATGAATATTTGGCTACGACAAGGAGCCACTACTCAGAGGCATGTACGGGTACAGGCTCCGAAACATGTACTGAGTAGTTACCCGCTGAAGACCCTTTAATTTATTTTGGTTTATGCAGCCTATGTCTAAATTCTACATAAGAACGCGTGCAGTATGGGCAATACTACTTTCATATTTATATATGTCAGACAGTGACAGGTTAGCTTATGGAGTATAAAAAGTTTGGACTGCCAAATAGGGTAACGAATACCAGGAAATGGATCTGGACGAAAGGACACAGGTATAATTACAAAGTAAAAATTGGATTGTAAAAAAAAAAAAAAAAAATTTAAATATAGTACAAATATGAAGTAAATGCATACCTTTTCTGCTGCGAGCAGCATACAAAGTGTTAACTATTTCGGTGCTGAATTGCAGACAAGTCAATAGCTTTGCCGACAACGAAGAGGAAAGATTTTCACCCGGTCCATACTCCTTGAATTTGAATGAAAAATCACTGTGATAATTCATTGAGCATCAATCTTGTTTTGTAAGGAAACGAAGGTTAAAAGCACCACAACAGTACACAAAGCAACAGTGCCTTTCTGGCGGCAGGGTTGCCATTCACATTGAATTGCAAAGGGTTTTTATGTGCAGCCTTTCTCCTATTATGCATAGCTGGTCGCTTGAAGTTTTCCCGGTTGTTTTTATACACATCTCCAATTTTTCGTGCTACCCACAGACCTCTTGTGAATTTAACAAGATTTTCGTAGAAACCGAAGTGCTCAAGAGTCTGTTGCATACAGGGCAACAGAACTACATTGTATTTTTATTTTTTTTTTCCTCCGTATTATGTAAATAGGCTTCTAATTTTTCTAGACATCCTCGGAATAGCTTTGTGGACAAAACATCCTCGGAATAGCTTTGTGGACAAACTTCTTTACCGTCACATGCTTACCATGTTGCAACGAGAGAAACAGCGTTTTCTCTCTATTTTTTTTTTTTTTTTTTTTTTTTTTGTTTTTTTTTTTTTTTTTTTTTTTGTTTTTTGTTTTTGTTTTTGTTTTTTTGGGCACATCCACCATTATGCAAAAAATGTCGATGTTCGTACTGTTTTATCTATATCGTACAAATTTCACTTCAGCATACCATACCCAACCATTTTTGGTGGTGCAACAGCATTTACGCGCGAAGAGTTTGAGCGTGTGAACGGGTTTGCAAACATTTATTACGGCTGGGGAGGAGAAGACGATGACATGTATCAAAGGTGAGTAATTTCATATCACAATGATAAGCCACTCGAAGGTGTTGGTAGTATAAAATACATTCTTTGCGTCTTTCTTCTCTCTGTTACGCTATTAGAAGTTCTATAGATAGCAACATGAATGAGAGCACATCAGCTTAAATACATTATCATTAAGGGTGGTCGTAGTAAACATTACTTGTATTTAGACAAGTAGGTGTTTAAATGAGTCTCGTGCAATATATATGCTTAACGTGGTAGAAAGTACTTTACATTGTTTTATCAGTGATCAGGGGTGATTCAGAATTCTAACTTAGGAGATAGTAGATATTCTAACAAACCTGTCATGTTTTCATCTTAATGAACACCTCATATACCATATCATATATTCATAATATTATAATTTTTTTTTCAAAAATTAACTTTAGCTTTATTAACTGTGTATGTACTGACCGATTACATACACCATCTACACACAAACTACATGCCATATGTAAAGCTATTATTTTTGTGGGAGCAGTCCCGCGTTTTCGAGTGACGTATGTAATCTATTAATGCCTCTTACGCACTGAATCTGAAGGAATTTCATTCTAAGTTTCTCTATACTTGTTAAGTTGCAAAAAACTCTAAACAAGGACTTTAGTGTTTGACCTTTCTGTCTGATACGCAATAGTAATCCACTGCGCCATTCAGACATGCGTTCCGGACACGTTGTCCAGACCAAAACGCATTGGTGCTGAACCGATGTAATAGGTTGTAAAAACATTTCCCATATTCATTAATGTCAAACCCAACAATCACAGCAAAGAGATTCCAGAGTTACCAAAGTATCAACATTCATCTTCCAATACCAACGTGAAGAAACAAATTTCACTCCTGACTTGAGACCGGCAGTCACCCATAAAAGGCAACTGGTGATTTTAAACGGGTCCTCTCAACCTTTGAAATATTCTTCATTAACTACAGAATATAGTGTTTCCAAAATGTATGGACCTAACCACTCAAAAACCCACATTCTATCACTTATGCCAAAAATAAACAGAGACCTGGCAGGCCTGTCACTTTTTGGTTCCTCTCAAAAATTTGTCATTCCGCAGTTAAAGTTCTTTTTCCTCTCATCTATAATGGGTGTACCATTCAATGCATAGATCTAATTGTTTCCAGTTTAATTTTGCGCTTTACTCACCGTTCCAAATTTATATTACACAATCCGTAATAATGATCAGCAGATGAAAGCATACAGGTCGATTAAATTCCAGTTCGCTAAGAAAATAATCATAATATTATGCTGAGCCTTAGGCGAAGTCACAGCAATGTATTTCAAAACAATATTTCAAACTCAAAACTGATTGATCCATTTTATCCCTGTGATTCTTTTCTTTCTTCGTTTTCTTTATTTTACAATTGTTATGCACGTAATATCTTTGAATGAAAAGCACTGCTTGCCAAAGAAAGGAAAAAGAAATCAGCGACGGCACCTTCTCGTAGATATTTATCCACCAGCTAAGAATTGTCATTATTGATGAAAAGGATGTGACATACACCGCTTCCAGGACACAGAAGTGGCACTTTTTTCAATTTACCACAATTTTCAGAGACAGAGGTGGCTATTAAATTTGCCAGATATTCAATTGGTGAAATTGGTATTTTGAATAGTCCAGTACTTCAATGCTCTGCCTCAACCACCACCAAGGAACAGATAAATTGGACAGTCAAAAAGGATAGCAATAAACATACCCACTCTGGGTCGGGTAATAACCAAATGGCATTTGTTGGAAAAGGTTGGGCGCAAATACCAGAAAATGCTATTCATTTGGGACTTACCGCCATGAAAGTTCTAATCCATAATTCTCTGTAAAATTAAAATTATATAAATTTACATTTAACATGAAGTTTGTGCAAAACCAATAAAACAGACGATAGTTTACATCTGATCGCTTTTGGTCGATTGAAGCGAGAAAGGGTCCGCACCAATTGACAGCAGTTATACAGATATAACTGGCATAAAGTTGACCAACAAAAAGGTTAAGCTGGATTACAGCCTTCAATAATTTACTCCCATTTGATAAAACAAAATGGAATATTCAAGCACAGTAACTGACATACACCATATGCGCATTTTAATATTCTTAAAGTAACACAGATATATTGTATTTGTGTCGTTTGTTCCAGAACCACTCCTTGATAGTCGTCAGCCTATTCCGCGGTCCAAATTCTTCACATTCTAAAAGCTAACGTGTCACTGTCTAACTTATATAAATATGGGAGTACTCTTGTCCATATCGCACACGTTTTTCTGTAGAATTTGGACAAGCGCTATTATCCCAAATAAATTAAAGGGTCTTAGATGGGTAGCTGCTCACAACATGTTTCAGAACCTGTACCCGTCTTATGTCTCTCTGAGTAGATCCTTGTCTAAGCTAAATGTTTAAGAAGGACATCCCACATAATAATGAATAAATATGAAAGTGGCAAATGATGAATTAGCTGAATATTGGAAGGTTTGCTTATATACGCAGAGCTTCACTATAAAGAAAGAACACATGTGAAACCAAACACAATTATTAAATTATAGTACAAATTCAGAAAATAACAATTTGACGCACCCTTGAACCAATAGTTACCTTTTCTAGCTGAATAGGTTACCTTAGTTAAACCACATGACAGTGTATAACTGAAATAGAAACAAATTGGGGCATTACATTCAGACCCAGTGATTATAAAATAAACAGTTACAGCTAGACCACCTGAGCAAACCTAGGGAAAACCTAACAAGTACTGCAACAATGGATATCCTGCACCAGAAATGTAAAACAAACCCGATGATGACACCTTCTCCTCACTTTGCAAGTCTCCAAACAATAAAGCTCGATCTTGATGCCAACCCTGATTTAATGTTTCAACATAACGGATCAGGTTTGTGACATTTGAGTAAATACTGTCAAATTTGCGTATTTTCGGGCATTGAGCAAATATGTACTCAGGCATGTCAGAAAGGAATGAAACTCATTAAGATTTAAGTCAAAGCCATTTTATAAAATACAGTTTGTCATAACCAAGTTCTGAGTATAATCAGGCAAGCTTGTAACTTTCGTAGGCCGCTACTTGTCGTCGATAGCCCGGGGGGGGGGTTAACCTTACAGAAAATATGCTAGCCTCAAATGTTTGAAAGGTAAATATTAAAACAGAATTATACCAAAAGATAAAAGTGAGCAGGGAAATAGGCAAATCTAAAATCGTTACAATTATAGAAGCCAAACTTTCTAGCAATCTCTGGATATTTACAGCGAAATTTGTAAAATATAAAAAAAAATGATCAAAAGTACATCTTTGAATTATCTTGGCTCAAGATTATTGTTAATACATTTAGTTGTAGATGCAAAGTCCTGAAATTTAGAAAGAATACGACCAAATCTCAAATTTTGTGGGAAAAATGTATTATAGCCGATAGCTTCCGAATATTGCTGTTAAGGAAAGGATAGTTAGCTATTTAAAATTTAAACTCATCAATTTTGTGAAAGACATCAATGCAAAACTTGTCAGAGGTGACACGAGTATCCAAGTCCAGAAACACATCTCTGAAACCATCTGAATTGTTAGCTCCCATAGGGATATCTTTTGGGTAATTTTCTTTAGCAATTTTACTTAAATTGTGCACATCTACACAAGCAATGTCATCAATGCTTGCGTTGTTTGATAATTTTGGTGCCATTCGAAAGTCCCTTTTACACTTTAATTCCAGCCAGGTAAAATATAAATCCGCAAGTAACGGGAATCAGTTGCTACCCATTAGAATGCTTTTAATTGTTAAGAAACCAATGGTCCGCATTGAACAAATGTATTATGCAAAATAATAATATAACATCTATCCAAGTTTCAACAGTGTAAGTTTTGACGTCACTTTTTGAATATGAATTAATATTTATGTATGGTTTTCATTATCTTTAAACATTTTGCTGCTTAATTCTGACAGAGAACCTTTGATTTTATGGGTAGATCTGTGTACAGTATAGAAAATTCTGTATCACGCAGAATTTGTCAGCTCACGGTGTATGCACTCTTGTTTCGGCTGGCTGGGGAATATTTTCTACTTTCGTCCAAACGAAAGAAGCTTTTTAGCAATCAGTTTGACAGTTTCGACTTGATGCAGTACCTGCAATGGTAGCGTGGAACTACTAGTATCTAGTGTGTTTTACTAGCAGCAAAAAGTTAACGGAAAAAACAAAAACGTTGCTAAAGCACTGCATTTTGACATCGATCTACTCGTACGCACCCATTTATAGCGGTTAAGATGCAAACATCCGTACAATCAAATTCACAATATAGAGTCTATTCGATGGCCTATGAATAAATCTTTATATAATATGTGAAGACAAAGTGAACACATCTATGCCATATCTTGTCATATAACATGGTTCTTTACTTCACCCTTTGGATTGTCACTTTCATTTGTATATATATATATATATATATATATATATATGTATATATATATATATATATATATATATATATATATATGTCCACAATTAACGGAGTCTCACTTGTGCTGTGAGCCTTAGGGTGTATTTATAACTCACTCTTAGTTGTGCTTTGAACTTAGGGATGCATTTACCATTTCTTCATTCTGACATGCCCATGTTATTTTACAGTTTTATGCCTGTTGGATTACAATTCATGATCATGCAATTTGTTTCATTTATACGCAGTACTCTTACTGTGCGTTTGTTTCAACATATGTCATCTGTGCTGATACTACTTTGCCCGTTTTGTCATCTTATCATTCTTTATCCCCCCCCCCCCCCCCCACGTTTCATCTCGGGCCTGCCGGAAGATTTGTATATTCACACACTGAGTCATTAACCCTGGTTTAAAAAAATGGAAACAAAATCAAACATGACTAGGATATGTATTCTTTTTGTCCTGTTTCACTTTTCTCGTCGAACAAAAGTTTAGTTGGGCAAAGAACAATATATAACCAGCATTATGAATTTACTTGATAATCCGTACGGAATACGTTAATGCCATCAAACGTTTGATTGCATCTTATGCTGCCAGAGTCAGATTAGGCCGTCATATTAAAATAGCCAGTGTACATCAATATTTGAGTCAATCTCTGAATTGGAATACCACTTCAACCTTTACAAAATTTATAAAAGTTTTTTTTTTTCAAATGCAAAATTTCCTTACATGTCAGAAAAATATAGCTAGATGATCAAGATAGTACTCAGAAGTTCCGCATTAGCTGTTGTATTCAACTGTGATAGGCTGACAAAAACAGTGAGCAAGATGCTACCTCAGGGCAACATATGATTGTAGCTGTTCTCATAAAAGCTGCCACGATAATGGGTACAAATGTTTAAACATCTTTGCTATACAATGCATGCATTGTCAGAATTTGAAAAGATTAGACACAAAACTGCAATTAAATTTTGCTTATGCATGTAGGTAATCTGCAGGCAGTGTCTCAATCTGTGAACACAATTTTTTTTATGTAGACCTTTGATGTTTTGAGCTGGTGGAGAGTAGTTAAGTTATTATGCTTACAATTCATTCCACTCAATATATTACTGTCGTACACCTATGGTCAAAAAGTATCTATCTATCTATCTATCTATCTATCTATCTATCTATCTATCTATCTATCTATCTATCTATCTATCTATCTATCTGTCTGTCTGTCTGTCTGTCTGTCTGTCTGTCTGTCTGTCTGTCTGTCTGTCTGTCTGTCTGTCTGTCCGTCCGTCCGTCTGTCTGTCTATCTGTCTGTCTGTCTGTCTAGCTGGCTAGCTGTCTGTCTATCTGTCTGTCTGTCTGTCTGTATTTTGAGTCCTTTAATATCGCCAACCTTATACTGACATATTTATATGGGCCGAATGACGATATCACGTGCTGCAGTGTTCATTTAGGATTGTACAGAATTAAGACATGCACCGAGTGGGAAAAATGTAATGTATTGAACCATTTCCTTCATTAAAGACGGTATTGGAAAAATCAAGTAGCGTGAGGTCGAAATTCATATGTTGTAATCACATCACCACTGACCGATAACGTCATGAAAGACTGTCCTATAGTGAAGCAGGACAGGACGTATGAGTTCCGTTGTAGCCACAAGAACACAAAGCACGTGATTAAATTGTTTTGCATATTTCATGTTTCTGGACGGGCCTGTGGTGCCCAAGACTGATCTTTCAGTTGCTCCATACAGTCAAAAATGGTTCAGGATTTGTGGCAAGTCAGGTGACTTTTAATCGTTCATTTTCATTTCTTAGGAACAAGCTGTAATTCTGAATCTTTGGTGCATGTTTGTTAATGAAGTAAAAGTATGTTCTTATAATCGCATGTTTATCTTTTGAAAACTGCGTTGTAACACAAAATGTCATAATGAGACATGTTGGGTACATTCAGAGATATAAACTGTTTAAACTTGAAAAGCTTCTAGATGTATGCGACGATAAATGAACACAAAAGTACCATAAATTTTCAAGCATGTATCCCCATTCATCAGGTGCTTTTTGTGAAATACCAGTGCCTCCGGCTGTGCTCAGGTAACATATCAAACTGACGTCAAAAGAGGTAATGTGCAAAAGGGGAAAGAACATTTTTAACATGTTTCAACAAATGTCCAAGTTACCCAAGGCCTAACCAAATATAAATGTGTTGTTCCGATAACCTGACACACCCTACTAAAAAGGTCCAACCCTAAAATTAATGGAACAAAAAAAAAAAAAAAACTTTAAGCCGGCCTTCCCTAATAAATACTGGTCGACCAAGGCCAGTGCTACAAACTCAGTCAGAGATCCAAGTGGCCCAAAAATGTCCGTAAATATTTTTCAGTGGCCCGAATGTGACCTACACGGCCCGAAGGGTAAAGGGCCGAAGGCATGCTGGGGAGGGGGGGGGTGTCTAGGGGCATTACCGCCCCCCCCCCAAAAATGAATTTGAGCATGCAAAATTGTTTATCTGGGGAGTTTCGACTATCTTGCCTTCACATGGTTGACGAAATCACAACATTTTAGTCATTATTGTACTGATTTTGCCATTTTCCCTTAGATTGTACAAAAAGCTGGTGAATAAAAGCAAAAATTAGTGAAAAATGAATTTTAAAAAATATCGGCATATTATCTACTCTCCATGGTGGACCACAATATGAAAATAGCAGAAATGCAAGTATGAAATCGTGAAAAATATTAAGTTGCCTTGCACAGGTTTGTGGTGGAAATACTTTAATTATTTATGAATTAAGATTTATCTAAATTTTCATTAAATTAATATATAAATAAATATAAGCACCAAAGGCGTATTTTTGTAACTCCACGGACCTATATATATATATATATATATATATATATATATATATATATATAAATTCCAGGTCCTTGATAACACTTAGATACTTAAACTATAAATATATAAAGCGGTCCTTCTCCAGTGCTCCCATCTCGTGCATCAAGAATGATTTTACCTTATTTTTGAAAATGTTCTCACATAAATTTGATATACCCTGGCAGGTTCTGCATGGGAATAGGTAAAATCATGGTACAGTAGTACCTGCAATTACCGACCTGGCCAAATTCTGTAGCATTTTTCAAGAACTGTGATGCAAAACTTTGCTACAATGCTCAAGTTGGACAACCTTGGACCAGCTGCAATATGCAACCGACCAGCAAAATCACCCCACAAACAACCACCCGTAAAAAACCCGGTCGTTCAAGTCAACCGTAACCAGGTTGTAAGACAAAACTAACAGAAAAGCTGGCCAACGTGTGCCGTTATTATGCAGTAGAGTCAACTCTAACACAGCATTTTATTTCAACTTGTCTGGATGGTCAACCTGGGCCGGGGAAAAAGCATAGCGCCACGATGGGTGCGGTATCGGTATCTAGTATCGCTAGGTTTCAGGTGTCCGTTCTCCAAGTTACTTAAGCAAACAGTCGTCAACGTATTTTTAAAAGATGATTTACAATCTGAACTTTAATCTGCCGGCTCGGTTGTGTCTGAAGCAGTTATCATCGTCAGTATTAAATCCAAATGCAACACGAAGGCATATTCCTAATGCACCGTTACACGCACATTGAGCGCCCATTTCAACATAGCGCAGTGCATTGTGGGGAAGGAAAATCACAGCAAATCGTGGCTACGTGTTTTCAGCGCGGTTCCAGGTGTCCTTTCTCTGAGTTACCACGGCAAACGGTCTTTACAGCACTTTTAAAACGTGACTTACTATCTTAACTTTAATCTGCCCGCTCGGTTGTGTCTGAAACAGTTATCATCGTTAGTTACAAATCCAAATGCGACACAGCAACCTCGAGCGCCATTTTGAACATTGCGCAAATAATGCATTGATTGCGGGACAGTCTCACAAAAGTACACATGATTTGGATATCAAAGTGAATCGCGGCCACGGCATATATATCATTATTGATGTTGTGAAATAATTGCAAAATGTATATTTTTGGTTTCATATATTATAACCCTCTTTCCACCCCCACTCAGCAAGATCGTCCCAATGCTCATTCACGGAACTTACTATTTTCACAATGGCAGCCATGTCGATTGGATATTTTGAAGAGGTAGCGCCCAGAATATATATGTGATAAGTGTTAAGGGGAGGTTAATTTGTCGAATGAATGTAATGTACAATATAAAGTGGGACTTTTCCAGAGTGAGCATTACCTGAAAATGTAAATACAACGACACACTGTGACCAGTTGTAAGCCCCAGAAATAGTATCTTGTATCAATTGTAGAAGTCGCCCTGAGGCGATAAAATAAGAGTTAGCAATTGGCTGAGTGCCAGGCGCCCTACTGCGTCAAGGCAAAGCTCAATGGAGAAGGTTGCTCCGATAGTGAACACAGGTCCAACAGTACTGTCGAGTTTTTTTTTTATATAAGTGGTAAATATATATCCCCACTCACCAGGTGCCATTAATGGATGCTGTGCATGATCTGTCTTTTTGGGGACGTGTATTCAGATTAGTCTATCACAAACTGAAGATGCGGCGGCGACCCAAGGCGGTTTCCAAGTTCACCATGATACTACATGGACCTGATCCTGGAAGAGTGAGCAGTAAGGAAGGGTATGCATACATTGTATTTTTAAAACATGGGCTATATATTATACACATTTACATTAAAACACAGAAAGCAAAATAGCAATTACTACATCCATGTACAAACACACACACATATACATGTGTGTGGGTGTGGGTGTGGATGTGTAGCTTTTATGTATACATCAGTACCATTATAGCTCTGTAGATTGGTCATTTTAATACTGCAGCGTGGATGCAGTGCCATGCCAACGGTTGCCCGAAAAGTTTTGCATTAACCAAGTTAGTGAACCGTGAACTCGATTGATACATGATAAATGATAGAAAGGTTTTATGCAAAAAATGGAAGCTATGCTGAAATAATTTCAGTATGGGTAAAATTATGATAGACAAAGAGCTCTCTCTCTCTCTCTCTCTCTCTTCCTCTCTCTCTCTCTTCTCTCTCTCTCTCTCTCTCTCTCTCTCTCTCTCTCTCTCTCTCTCTCTCTCTCTCTCTCTGATGTTTATATAAAGATATACTCCCCAGTTCCCAGGCTTTAAGATTTGTGGATGATATAACACCAACTTCACAATTGCCATTTATTACTATGACTTTTTATTAAGGAGTTGATCGATTATGGCTCTCATATTAAATCAAAAGTCTGGATTTTGAATCAATCTCTTTTTAATAGAGTACTTGTGCCTGTATAAAATTACAAATCATAATAATTTTTAATAAAAGAGTAAAATATGTATTTTTACTAAGATAGGAAAAAAGGTTGGTAGGTTTCATCGGATAAATGTCTGTACGAATGTGTTTCATCTTATATAAAACTTGCAACTTCAGTATTTTTTTAAACTGCTCTGTTTCTTATTGTTTTTTTTTTTTTTTTGTCACCCCCCCCCCTGCCCATTTCTAGCACAGATACATAGTTTTCTGTTGACTCATACAAATTAATGCTGTTGGTTGTTTGTCACTTATGTTTCAGTTTCAAAGTATGGGCATCGACCTATCGAAATTTCAACGAAGATGGACTTAACAACATCAAATACACAATTTGTGGCCTGGAACTGCGACCAATATACACATGGATATGTGCCATGTTGCCACCAAAAGCGCCTCCGGTGTTACGGAGGAGAAAACGTAAATAATTCTAGCACATGTTTTGTTTGTTACAAGGTTGTGCTATCATCATAATTTATTAACGTGTCATCCAGGCCGGTTTGTCTGTTTGTCCATGCTTGAACGGGGATTTTCAATGTTGTCACTACAAGATTCATAATTTCTGAACGTTTTGATAGATACATAGATAGATAAACTTTATTTTACGAGGGTAACCTGATAAACAAATTGCTTATCCTCCTCAGGGCCCTCCAATAAATACAAATACAGTGAAATACATGCAATAAAATACACACAATAAATATAAATACAATAAGATACATGCCAATAAGGATGTAGGTTTATATAGGGGGACCCCCCGGAACAGTTGCCTAAGATTGAAATGCAAATAGGCACCCGATGGTGTCTTACAATTTATACAAATTACAGTAATGACTGTTAAAAGCTAAAAACTTCATTTCCCATAAAAAAATCTCATAAAAGCAGATTTAAAGGCAAAAGGTGTTGGCTTTTCTCTGATATCACGTGAGAGGGAATTGTATACTTTGGCACCAGATACCGCTATAGAGTTGCGGTATGCTGCCTTGTTAGCGTGAGGAATTTGGAGGAGGCCACTTTCTGCGGAACGAGTTGTTCTATTGTGTGCATCCTTTACATCAACAAACATGTCAGTCATATATTTAGGGGCATTACCATTTAAACTTTTGTATACCATTAGGGCCTTTCTGTATCGAAAACGATCTAATAGAGGCATGATACCGAGATTTTGGAAGAAGGCAGCAGTGGGAGCTCAAAAGTCAGCATCTGTCATTAATCTGATAAAGCGGTTTTGGAGTTTAAGGAGCTTCTGCATGTCACAACATCCATCCCATACTGTACTGCAATAATCAAAATGTGGTAAAATATAAGCATTATAAAAAGTTTTGCGTGCTGAGGGAGGTAGGAAACACTTAATTCTCCTAAAAAGAGCAATATTGCCACACACAGACTTGTACACCTTATGACAGTGGTCTTTCCAAGGCAATGCTTGGTCTACTTTCACCCCAAGTAACTTTTCACATGTGACATTTTCCAGAGTCTTTCCATTTAGATAGCAGTTGAGGTTTGGTGTACGTAAATTTCTCCGTTTTTGGTTAGTGGTGATAAGCATAGACTTTGTCTTGTCAGTATTGATAGCCATATTGTTTACATGACTCCAACCATGTAACCGTTGTAGGTCAATATTCAAATTTTCCTGTATCTCTTCTACTGACTTTCCATAGACATGGATTGATGAGTCATCGGCATACATGTCAATTTGGTTTTCCAGATGAAGGGGTAAATCATTCATAAAGATAATGAATAATAATGGACCAAGGATACTACCTTGAGGGACTCCTGATTTGATGTTTAATTTGTCTGAAGATGATGATTTGAACTGAACGGACTGTTTTCTCTCTGTAAGATAGGACCTAAACCAAGAAAGGGCAGCTGAGTTACATCGATAGAGATCCAGCTTGTGGAGGAGATGTTGATGACTCACCAAGTCAAATGCCTTTCTAATATCAACAAATATCACTCCGTTCATAAAATCATTGTCCATGGCGTGGGACCAAGAGTTAACCATTTTGCACAAAGCAGTCTCACGTTTTGGCCATAAATGCGTAAATAGTTTAAGAAAGCAACAGAAATGTAAAATATGGCTTGCCTTTTTGGATCCTTCAGAGGCTCTCGACATGGTAAACACAGACAAACTATTTGTATAAATTAAGCAGTGATTCTAATATTTGTAAGGAAAAGAATATATTCCTTATATTAAGCTCAAAACATAAGAATGCATTGGTAACAGCAACAGATTTTGCCACGCTTGATACAGTGAACTTCCAGAAAAAACGTGTAGTTCTTTTATGACTGATTTTGGCCAAGCGCTAGCGCAGTAAATTTATAATGCCCCGTATTAAAACGAAGAAAATGTAAAGAAAAAGAAAGTTTCGCATATAAAAGCACTGGGTTTTGTAACGCGAAAGCCCGAATTGTATAGCAAAAACTCAGGGTATATAGACGGGTTGCGTAGCAGAAAAACGTTTCGCGGACAAAAAAAAAATCCAAGTTATGTTGATTAAAAAGTACCCTGGGCAGTCTGAAAATTTGTCCTTGAATTCTTTCTCAGCTTGAATGTTTGACATTCATGATCAGGATCAAAAATGAATATCATGTCGTGCTCTTCCTTATGACCATAATTGATTGAAGTTGAATTTGATAACATAAGTTGATTAGTTCCTTTGGGTCATTCGTAATATAAACTTTGCAAAATGACGATTAGTTCTACCAATATTCCTTTAATATAACAGCCTTTCTCTGGAGCTCCTTTTTCTATTTATTTTTTCTTATTTATTTGTTTGTTTGTTTTGATGCTTTCTTAAATTGCAAAAAATATTACAGTTAAACAACGCGAGGAATTTATCAGCCACCCAGATAACACACATCACAGATTATTTTCTCTCTTTTACAATATATATTAACAAATATGATAACTCATGCCAAAAATAGGCTATTAAAAGAAGATTTCTCGCCAAATCCGAGCTTTTCTGCTTAACTTGCTTCATATTTATCATTATTTAAAATATTAATGACGCTTCATCATATGAAAGCGGTATAGGTTAAACTTTTAGTCGTCAGAAGACGCGGAATATAAAGTGCAGAATATCGTGGTGATAGAAGGGTATATTTTATATTGTCCGATTTTCAGAACAAAATATACAATTTTGATTTGCATTTCTTATTGAGATATGTATGTTTAAATATATATATATATTAATATATATATATATATATATATGTATGTGTGTGTGTGTGTGTGTGTGTGTGTGTGTGTGTGTGTGTGTGTGTGTGTGTGTGAACAAACAGTTCATTTTACCGTATTTACATTTTTCTTTTACAACCATACAAAGCAAGAGGGCAGTATACTAAAACGTTTGTTGATTTCACAAATAGACAGGGTAATAAAATGAAGGTTAATATTGAAAAAAATTAAACAATATGGTTTTGGTTTTAACTAAGGTTCAAATGATAAATTGATAAATTGTTACCTCAGCTGACTTGTCAGTCACCTGAGCCTTTAGGCGGCTCAGTCGTCCGTCCGTCTCACAGGCGCCTGGAGCCAGAGGGCGGTCCGACGAGCGCACTTACACATACCTACCTGCACAAACGATATATATAAGATACAAAAGTATGAAAGATTGGCACCCTCGGACTTACCTGCCCTTTCGAAATGTGGCCAGAAAACTTGGACCCCAAATTTTTAGCAAAACTTATCCTAATATCCCTAATAAAATAATATATGGAGGTGTGAGCGCTAACTGTTAGTTAACAGTTAGCTAACTGTTAGCTAACCGTTAGGTACCATTTTGCCATGCAAATGAGGGGAGCTGTGAGCTCACGGCTTGCTAACGGTTAGCAAGCTGTGCGCAAATCCCATACTGTCCATAGGAGAGCTGTGAGCGAGTTGTGAACAAGCTGTGATTGAGCTGTGACTGAGCTGTGAGTGAGCAGTGAACAAGCTGTTACTGAGCAGTGAACAAGCTGTGAGTGAGCTGTGAACAAGCTGTGAGTGAGCTGTGAACAAGCTGTGACTGAGCAGTGAGCAAGCTGTGAGTGAGCTGTGAGCACACATTGACAGCTCAATTTTTGGTTATTGTTCTTGCATGCTGGTACAGGTCGGTATTCCAAGAGGCGATACAATGAAAGATCCTTGACATCATATTGACCTTTTCCCAGGAGGGTGTGCCTTCCTAGGGTGATAGATAGACAAAAGAATAATTCATTGATATGCTCATTTTTGTACATGCGCTTGTGCACACCAATTGGTACAAAATTCCACAATGAAGCATAAAAATACATGTAACACAATGAATGAAACTATGCAGTTCACATATTTTAATTGGCTTACAAAAGTTTGAGAATATCATGAGAAGCGACCTCATATTGGTTTAAACATATTTTTATTTCAAAAGAAAGCAATTGGAAAACAGGGTGCAGCCCAACAGGCTATTTGTCCAATCCTCTTAAAATAATAAATTATGTTTTACTATCACAATATGTGTTTAAAAGAAAAAATATTTTCATGATATTGTTGGCTTGGAGAATTGAATACTCTGCTTGTCGTTCAATGTTTAATCTCATGGTGGGCTCCTGACCTCTGTGGCATGTGGGCAGTGAAAGGGCTGCCATATCTGAAAGCAGAATTAAGAGATAATCTCTCAATGTACTGTAGCATTTAAAAACATACTGCAGTGTTGCCAACCCTCCCGGATTTCCCGGGAGACTCCCAGAAGTTTATGCTGAAAATCCTTGAAAAAGTGTGGATTTTTGACAATTTTGAGTCACCTCCCAGAATTTCATCAATATTTCCCTTTTACATTTCATATTCATTTATCAATCTCCCTGAACTTTACTTTTTATCTCCTGGATTTTAAGTTTGGCAGGTTAGCAACACTGATACTGTAGCATTTAAAGATATCCTTGCATTCAAAACATGTTAAGTGTTGATGTTTGATGGTACAGAAAAAAAAGGCTCTAACTGTGCACTTTCAAGTTAAGTTTAATTTCATGCAGGCCTAAATATATTCATAGGGATATCTTAAACTGATCCATCTGGCACTTCATCTACACAAGGATAAGAAAATTGCAAGCACATTTTTGAGAGGCAATAAAAATAAATCTGTCCATCATGTAATAAAATGTACATGAACTTGTTAAAAAAAACTTAGCATAGGAATAGAGAAAGAGGTTTAACGGTTTTGAAAATTATGTAAATTACACATACTTGAAAAATAAAATTTGAATATGTCCCAAACTATTATAGGTACCGGTAACCAATCCAACTTCAATTCATAGCTTTGTAACACTGCACATTTTTGTAATTTACATGTAACCTCTTAAGGCCAAATGTCAAGCTCATTTGGGCCTTTGAAATTTTCTTCTAGCCATCACTTGGTCAATTTTCATGCAATTTTGACCATGTTGGAGTCAAATTGTAGATATTGCAATACTGCACATTTCTGTAACTTACATATACCTCAAAAGGTCAAAGATCAAGGTCATTAGGACTTAATCTTCTTTTCTAGTTTTGAAATGTGTTGCTATGGTACATGATAATCTGATGTTCAACTGGTGATACAAGTGGTAAGACCAACTCCATAGATATACAAATTATTGCTGGTAAATTTATCCAGCCATGTGGGGTCTGATAATAAACATGAAACTTAAAAGCACAAACTTCCAGTGGCAATGATCAGGCTTTCTTCATTGAAGTGCTTGAGTGTTGGTACATGTTAATTTGTCTTAAAGTGTCTATAGTATGCAGTTCAGTACAGCCATGTATATTTTGTTTATCAATACAGCTATTTTGATTGATTGCAGCCAGCAAGGTCCCCTGTAAAATTATCTGTTGGGCTGTGCCACAGCTGCATGAACAGTATAGGTTTTGGTACATGGCAAAGATGGCCTTTAATACAATTATGGGGAGTCCTGTTATAAAGGATCTTTATGATCCACTGTGGCCTAGAAACTATATAACTTTTATGAGCATTACAAAAAGTTTGCTAAAATTTATACTTACTTTGGTCTCTGGTGCCAATAATGATGCCAAAGTAGGTCCATATTGTATAAGATCCTGTGTATACTCTTATCATATTCCAGTCCATGATCAGGCCAACTGGCACATTCACAGTAGTCTTACATTTGGTTGCTTAAATTTGTATGCAAAAGAAACTTCACATTGTTCCACTTGGATCTTAGGTTGGAGCCAGCTGCCCACATGCCAGTCTGCTATAATGTCCTTGTGTTGTAGCCAGCCTCATTAGTGCACACAAATGTGACACTAGCTTACAGTGACGGGCATCATCTTCCAAAACATCACAACAATCTGGCATCATCCTACTTCCACCGTGAGCTCCCCCATGATAAGTCATTCCAGTATTCAGTTTAAATCAGGGTGACCAGCCTCCCTCAGCCAATCAACAACAAGTGTTTGGAGAGGTCAGGATGACTGGTACTGTCTGTTGAAATTTGACCTATGTGCTTTGGGGTTGAACTTGATGCTATATTTAGGCACAAAACATTGCTATCATATGCACAAAAGCTGAGAGACAGTGAAAAATGTGATGGACAAGTCAAGTTGCCATGTACTGCACTTGTTAAAATTGTCATTATTTCTACCATTGTCTGGAAAGAATTGAACTTTATGAGCCAATTGTTGAATAAACACACAGATCTGTGACAAAGATTTGAAATTTGACATGCCCGTACTAATGTGGAAATGACTTTAAATTTGTACAGGTTTTATCAAATTCTGAATTTTATTTGCAGAATAAATATGTGTCTCTAGGACTTTAAAACATTCCTGGATTTTTTATGTCTGTGTGCCAACACAGAAATATTTTCTTTCTTTTTTTCTTTCTTTCTCTCTCTCTCTTTCTTTCTTTCTTTCTTTCGGCAAATTTGTCTGACATTTCATTTAAAAGTTATTATCATAGAAACACAAACTTGACATGATTCTACTTCCATACATGAAGTGTTGAGTTAAAGATCAAGTTTCAACAGATTTTGTGTTTTTATTTTATTTCATTTTTTTTTGGGGGGGGGGGGGCAGTCAGTATCCAACCTGCACTGAAAGGAGGTTTTTTTTGCATGCTACTTTCCTAATACCTCATGTAGGTCTCATCACTTATTTATAATTCATTTTTTCCCTTAATTTTATGGAAAAGTTAAATAAAAACATTGAAGCAGATGCCATTTTTCATTCCAGCAGTTTTGCTTGTTTTTTTTTTATTATTATTTCTAAATGTACCCATGGTTGTATCATATCGTTTGCATTGATCCTTCTATATTTGTCATTACCATGCAATAATGGCTGGTATGTAAATTCAAATATTGCATGAAGAGACTGTCATGTTTAATTTCTACTCCTGTCCACATTACACATTTATAAGAGTATTTAAACTGAAATATGGTGTTATGCAGGAGTAAAATAAAATTACAGCTAGATGGGCACACATGATATTGAATGAACATGGCTCAAAGATTATAACTGTATATTGAGTAACTGAAAATTTACATATACAATGGTTCCTGTTATTTAGGCCAAATTAATTAATGTGTTTCCCGGCCATAATGAGTTAAAACTGGAAGACTGTGTGAACAACTCGTCAGTAAACTAGCCGAAAGTTATAATTACGGGACTGTAATTTTTCATTGCAAATTTGTGGTTTTAGTTAAAGACAAATGGATTTGTTGAAATTGGATGGCCCATATTTTATGCACAATTAACTTCTATCCAGTACAAACCCCTGGTACCGATTATTAACATTTCTGCTAAGAGGAGCTGGTCAGGAGTGCATTTTGTCAAGAGGCAGCAGTTCATGCCAGAAACTAAGTTAAAGTTATGAACAGCACCAAAAACTAGAAGTCCAAGCTGTGAGCAAGCTGTGATCAGTACAAAAAAACGGAGTTCAAGCTGTGAGCAAGCTGTGATCAGTGCAAAAACCTAAGTCCAATCTGTGAGCAAGTTGTGAACATTTTCATGGAGCTGTGAACAAGCTGTGACCAGTACCAAAAACTGAACCCAAGCTGTGAGCAAGCTGTGACCATTGTAAATCAGCTGTGAGCAAGCTGTGAACATTTCAAGGGAGCTGTGAGTAAGCTGTGAGCATTCTTACAGAGCTGTGAGCAAGTGGTGAACTCAATTGCTAACAGCTTGCTCACAGCTCCAAAACTATTTAGAGAGGTGTGAGCACTTTGGTAACTGTTAGCTAACGGTTAGCCAACAGTTAGCTAACGGTTAACATTTTTTTTCACTTGGGATGTCATCTCTCATTGTGTTTAGCTTCCTTCGTGGTGGAAAGAAATTAAGAAACATTTACTCAATGCACAATGTCTTTAAATTTACATTTGCGTCAAAACCTGTGTCAAACGAGCCAGTGATCCAACTAGCCGCCCTTTTCTGTGGGTGTTTTGCAAAACATTGCGACCTGACTGGCTGTCGTTCTTTGTGGCCTGTACAATGCTGTCTGCTGCTGCTGATGGAGGTCGCATTTTTTTGGATGGGTGTATTCCCGACAGAATTCCACACACTTGATCTAGGCACATGATTAATTTTGCTGGCAAATAATCCGATCCATAATCAAGGTAGCGTGTGCTTATTGGTTAGTAATCCTTGATTTTTTGGTACAAACAGCAATATCTGTTTGTACATGTATATTGATGGTCACTTGAATCCTGATTTGGTCCGACTCATATTAGTAGTTGGACCTTCAGTCACAGTGTTCATAGAATTAAAGTTCTCTTTAAATATTCTTCAACTCGTCATGCACCAGTAGAATTTATATTTTTAATGTATTTTTCTTCAGGCAAATCTTACAAATACTTCTTAATACCATATGCACTCAGCTAAAGCTCAACACAGGTCTATTCAGGTGCAAAATTTACCTCGTGAACAAGCTTAGGTTAGCTGAGCATGCACTGTTCACACAGCCCACTTGTTTTAGCCAGCAGTAACTGATTTTCCTTCAACTGAACATTCATGCTTTATATTAAGCCACTGTTTATTACAGACTGGCACCTCATACAGACACTTGAGACATCCACACACACACACATTATATAAATATATATATATATATATATATATATATATATATATATATATATATATATATATATATATATATATATATATATATAAAAGGCAATTACAATTGATTGCAAGAGTATGCAAGTAGTCGACCTAATCATCAGGCCTATTCAATCTTGTGGGCGCTATTGTTCATGT
Source organism: Hermodice carunculata (assembly GCA_964020975.1). Lineage (NCBI taxonomy): Eukaryota > Metazoa > Annelida > Polychaeta > Eunicida > Amphinomidae > Hermodice > Hermodice carunculata. The sequence continues at coordinate 63,700,211 of OZ026614.1, read as the reverse complement.
CAAGGCACACACACGAATTTATAGAAAGAACAGATCAAGTACCGTGGATGATGTTCGAATGAAAAGTATATATATATACACATATACGTGTGAACATTGGAACTATACCATGAACTTCCATAAGTACTATGCGAGACGTTTTGTACCGCACTGGAGGCTGATAGGAAGCCATTGCGAAATACAAGGTGGAAAAGAAAAGGTGAAATGGTACTTGTGCGGCGAGCTGGCTGTTGCGCATGTGATTTATCCCAAATTAGCTATGACGAACCCACTAAGATGTTGTGTTACAGTTGGACACCAAATGGTAATGTAGTTACCTGAAGTAAATCGGACTGCCGTGTGTGCATCGTACAATTACAGAATCTCCTTAACTGCCTTCCTTGAGAGAATTTGTGTTCTATAATGAAGAATGCAACTTGTGCATCTAATATTTGTTCATTATAGGCAAACTTTGCATTATTGGCAATAATATTGGGCTTATATCTTGCTATGGTGGCCATGTTTGAAACAAATGTAAACAACGGGATACAGCCTACCTATTTTGCTCAATCGATTGCATAAATCATTGAAAATTATATAACTTCATGTTAGTGTTCAATGATGGCTACAGATCTTGAGTACCAGACCCTGTTGGTTTGAAGAAGAAGGTGAATTTACATGAAGTTACCTGTTCTGATGATACGCTAATCTGTGATAACTGGGACAGTTTCTGAAACCAATTTATCAACTGATTGAAGTTGATATTTCACAATTATAATTATTCGGAGGCAAAATATTTGAAGTTTGGAAGACGTGATCATAATTTGTCATCACTCAGGAGAATAAACGAGCCAAGGCAAGGTTTTCAGTATATATGTATTTAATTTGTTAATTTTTACTTCAGAGTCGATGTTGATTGCTGGCATAGGGTAGAGAGACACAGTGATTAGATTTGGTGAGAGAAACCTTTATTTTCCACATATTCTTCCATGTGAAGATTCCGCGAATATTTTAGAACCCAGTACATTGTTTCAATTGGTAAAATGTTGCTTGACCATAAAGTCACTGGTTCAACTTCAAATAGGCAATAAAAAGTAAGTGGTTAAAGGAGTAGGCCCGCGCGGCCACAAGCACATACGCTGGAAAAACTCCCATGCGGCAAATAAAGTTCAACTTTCGTCAATTTACAGCCCTACCTTTATATAATAAGCTTCGTGAATTTTATCGAATTTCATGAACGGGAAATATCCCAAACTCATAATGTTATCCTGGCCCTCGAATGAGGGCCAGGATAACATTATAGATATCGATAGCTTTTCTGCACGTCCCCGTTTGAATAGAGCGTAGCTAAATTTAGCTCGGAAAACTCCTCCCACAATTCCTTGCGATTGTCGCGGTACCCGTATGTACACAACATCATCATGGCGGATGCGGACCGTACGCCCAAGACTACAAAGAGAAAAGGGACACTTTTGTCTGCCTCTGAGAAAAAGAGCTGCTTTGTTGACAGTGTTGGCCCAGTTTATGATCACGTGACACGACGTCATTTTATAGACTCGCAGGGTGGTCATGGATTTCCCTTCCAACGGTCGCTCAGACCATGGACCTATTATCATAATAGGTCCATGCTCAGACCTGGTCATGAAACTCGTCAACACAACGCGCATTTTTACCACTTTTTTCAGCGTTTTTGTTCAATATACCGCTCGGAAAATGCTAAGAATATCGATACTGACCGATCGTAAAAAAAATGACAGGTAAATTATATTTGATCAGACGACAATAGTAGCGTGGGAATACTCCTTTAACATATTGACTGTACTCTTACGGTCATTTCCGCAGTAAGTGTACCCATGGACCTATTATCGGATAATATTCCGATAATAGGTCCATGGTGTACCACACCAAAGATGTTAATGCACCAGCAGAAAGTACTCTGAACTTTGCAGCAACTTTGTGCTTCGTGCGAGACTCATGGCTATACACTTTTGCAAACTAAGGGTCAAAAAGTATTGTTAACCGCATACACTTTGCGAAGCCCATATTATATGACCATAATCTAAAATGTGATACATGCATTTCACACAAGAAAACTCGACAGATCTATCTTGCGGTGGCCTCACCTTTCACATTTTGAATTTGCTGATAGCTTACTAAGAAGTTGGACTGAATTCTCATAATGCAACCAGTATCGACGGTGTCTGCGGTGTACAAACATGGCTAAAATGTGGGATTATCACTTTTGTCAATTATTGAAATCTATGAGGGACGTCAAACACAAAAATATGGTTGTGCAGTAAGTGTCCGACTTAGCGTACCGTAATGATATATATGTTTCACCTGGCGACATTCCAAGTATTATAAACAGTTGTCTGACTGTATATCTGCTGGGCCGAATGTGCTTGCAGCCAAGAATCTGAAAAATGCTGGTGATCGTTTATGTATTATTATCTCATTGCTTTTTACTTCACTGTTATGTCACAATATTCGTGGAACTTGTCAATGTTATAATTTTTCCATTAATAATAACAGAGCTGGAGATGTGAGAGATTCTGACAGTTATCGCCCTATTGCACATGCCACGTGAATCTCTTAAGTCACGGTAGACGCTTTATGTAATGGGTGTGATACTTTTCGTTGTGCTTCTTTGCATCAGTTTAGTTTCAAAAAAGGCCGCCCAACGGATTTATGTATTTACACCTCAACTCAAAAGAAACAATCTGTCACAATAAATCTCGTGACAGCCCAATTGATTGCTTGCTCTTTAAACGCCAAAAAGGCTTTTGATCGTATAAATTATTGAGGTCTGTTTAAGATGTTACATGGCAAAGGTACATCTGTGTTATTGTAAAGTTTCCCATGCAATGGTTTCCGACTCAATTGTCTAGTGTTCAATAAGGGTCCGCTCTTTCTAAATCAGTATTTCAAGCGACGTGCGTGGGGGGGGGGGGGAGGGGCTATCTCCGCTCCCGACTGCTTGGTTTACGTTGATGAACTTAACTATCACCCTCAGAGAGTGTGGTGTGGGCTGCAACATAGGAGGAACGTTTATAAATAAATTAAGCTGCGCAGACGACATGGTCCTTATATGCGCATCAGTTAAAGGTTTTCGAAAACTTGTATCAGTCTGCAAGCATTTGCAGCTGAGAATTACATTTTATGATACAAAAATGTCTGTATGTATGCTGTTTAATACGGGTGTACTTTTTTATGCCAACCTGGTCGTATAAATTAATGTCGTGAAATCAACTTTGTCCAGCGTTTTGTGTATCTTGCCTACATTGTTAATTTCGCATTTTCTGACAATGAACCCATTGGTCGGCAATATCGTTTTTTATGTACTGGAGCTAACATGCTTAAACGTAAATTCGCGTACCGCAGTGATGAAGTTTAAATTTGTTTGTTTGAATCGTATTGTACTTCTTTGTAAACAACTAAATTGTGGGTCAACTACAAGATAGCAGCTTTTGAGAAGTGCTTTCTGTTTTACAATAACGCCTTTAGATTGATTGTGGGGCTTCAACAATCTTGTTCCGCATGTAGAATGTTTGCACAGAACGGTGTGATTTCGTTTAAAGAAGTTCTGTATAATGATTTACAGTTTCCTTTGTGATGTAGGCTGAAAAAAGTACAAATGAGTTCCTGGACAACGTACATGTGTCCATCTTTGCACAAAAGGGACGAATCACATTCTATGTCAGCAGGCCATAAGAATTTCTATACCTGCCCGTGTGCACCAACCTTTGATTTTTTTATCTGTACTTCTGCATTGTACAATGTGGACTTTTTTGTTTTATTCTGAAATAGGGTTCTCTTATCTTATCTTATCTTGATGCGTCATTTTGGTGCAGCTGATTTGTGCATCACCCACCGAAAAGTTCTAGACAGTGGACAAAGAACGAATAAGTGACAATAGAAGGCTCGCCTTAAACCGCTGTTTCAATAATTCGACCTGTTAAGACAATGACCAGACTTTCGATACAAATACCAGACCATCCCGTCACATCCGTGAGGCACCCACTCCCCTTTGACAAGCTCAACACCGAACTGGACGCAACTTTGATCCCACAATCCAACCAGCTACGACATTGCTCTTTGAGCATTTTCCTCTATCGTATGGGAAAAAAGAGACGACAGAAGACAGAAAAAGAAAGGACGGGGGGGGGAGAGTTTGTACATTTATATGTGTATCTTTTCCCTTGCATGTCGTATGTCGTTGGTAGATGTTAACTTGTGCAACAGAAGCCAACATATATATTGATCACTGAATGGTGGCGTAAGATGAGCACTCTACCCAAATGAGCGTGAATATCTGAAAACAAAAATTACGGATTTGAACCTTAAATTAGTTTTGATTCTGATCCGGAGGTGGCATTGCTAGTCGTCAAAGTGTATACAATGTGTTTTTTAAAATGGAAAATGGTTGACAAGAATTAAGTCGTAACAATATTGTAAATTAACCATTAATATACTTTTATCTGTATGCCACTAGCCCCTTAAGCTGGAAGATCTAAAGCCAGCACCTTTGGATAACTTCCTATCACTTTTTAATATTTTTGGATAGCTTGATACTTAAACTACATGCTCCAAAAAACTCAGATGTATGAACGAAAAATTTATATAAGCAAATTGAGTTCAAATCTTTCGTTTACACTAAAGAGTTTCTGCAGTGCTGGCCACATGGGATTTGTTTGCATGGGCATGACAATGAACCATGTCATTGTTTGCACACTCATTAGTCCATGACCGATGGAAACCAGGTGAGCCACTGAGAAGGGTCACTTATAGGGAACAGAGAAGCATTAGCCATGGAGAGAAGAATGGGCCGGTACAGACTAATCACAACCATTATTCTGACCACTTTGAAATTCTCAATTGATGTAAAAACAGATTAGCACAATCCACTTACTAGGCCCCAAATGTGGAAAACCGCATGTGAACCCATATCCAAACAAGCCCAGTGTGGTTACATTTGATGTTCCCAACTTAAAAAAAGTCGAAAAACGCAGGACATAAGAAGTGAGTATGTGTCAAATTACAGCCATAAATGCATAAGGATTGGCAATATTTCCTTTCAACGCAATTTTCTGGTAACTATTTTTGCCCAACCTACGCAATTTCTATCTAGCCTCACAAACAAATATCCATGGTCGGATCTCAGGATTTTTTTTTTCTGACTACCCCTTGGGTGACTTTTAAAGCAATTCTGAGAAAGAAAATGAACAACCTGTTAGGGTCAACATAATTTTTTTCACTTTTTATTTGCGCTATTTCAGGACTTTGCATTGAGTTTGATCCTGGGCATACATACATACATACATACATACATACATACATACAGTAGCGACTGAAAGTAACTTAACCAAAATTTGCGCGCACTCGCATATTGCGCGCACTTGGCTCACACTTTGCTCGGGCTCGCACCCCCGGGTTGCGTGAAGTTGTTTTCTGATCTACCCGCACCCCGGCTCGCACGCACGCTCACGCTCACGCTCACCCGGGAGTCCATGTGCTCGCGGGTACTGGCTAACCCGCCGGCACACTGGAAAGACTTACAGGACAAGCCTTTCATATACATACTATTTCAGTCTTTAAACCTATTCATTATCTAACTGGAAATGTAACCCCCCCCCCAGCACATCTCACCAATTCACACCCCCCCCCCAAAAAAAAAAAGAAATAGTGGCTAGTATCCGTCTATAGATACCCACATGTAGATATAGGCTTATTTGAGTATGTCTTTTTTCGTTTGCCACATAATTTTTATTTCTACACATATGCTAGGCCTGCATGTAACTCCCGGGGAAGTAAATGTCACACCCAAGTCGATTTTATTTTGCCGTACATTCGAGAGAAGAGTAACTATTGAATGTGAATGGAGTAATTTACATGTTAATTGTTGAAATAAATACACTGCTAATAATTGATTTGACTCATGTGTGTTTATTTCGGAAAGGAGCTAAATTTGAGAACAATTTAGGAACTAGGATGCAGACGTTTCCTAGCTACAAGATGCCCCCGCATATTGTGCTCCGTTATCACCAGGTCCATGGGTCTATGAAAAACTGTAAAGATTCCCTGTACTTTTCAATAAAATCAGACCAGATTGTTCCAACGTTAGATCTACAAGTTCATCGATACGCACTCAATAGAGATAAGCTAGGCTAGCTGGAATGTATCTACGCCTTCAAAATTTGAAGCCAAACCGGGAAATAAGACTGCAATCGCTGCAGATTTTGATCATGCTCTTATGAATTTACATTAAAATGTAATAGCCGTTTTTACAATATTTTAGCCAAATCAAACAAACACTAGCATTTGGCTTAAGGCACCAGTGATTCCTGGCTGGTAAATTCGACAACGAGAACCCCCCCCCCCCCGACATTGTGTTAAAGTTGCAGAAAGTGGATTTCTGGAATTTTTTGGGCCCCATGGTTGCATGTATCCAGTCTCTATGGCTGAATTCATGTTCATGTATATGTGAGTTTTTGTTTTTGCACTGTTGGCATTCAGAAGAACTGTTGAATATTTTTTTCACCCAGACCTCATTACTATGTACTTAAAATACAACACACTTTAATATGGGCGAGCACGACTAAGTAAATCCCCCCCCCCCCCAAAAAAAAATGACTTACGCAAAATAGTACCTTTTCAGTATCAATGAAGCAGATTTGATGGTCCTGCATCCAAAATTGTTCAAATTCCAATTGAATCACTGATGACATGAACCATCACATGTCCAGACCGGTATGCAGGTACATATGTTAAATGTATTTCACGGCAACCCCTGTCGAAAGTATAATGTACTTTTCCACTCATGGCAGTTTCGAATTTAGAGTGAAGTCAGGTGACGAGGGAAAGCCCAAATTTTCCATTATGCTAAACATATATTCTATATTCATGATTTTCGTAATATTATGTTTTCTTTGCATATTGGCGCGCAATTTGTAACTGAAATTAGCCCAAGACTCCATTGATGTTAGCAGCTGGTCAGTGTGGTCAGCAGAATTTCATTATCCAGGGGCTGTGGGCACGCATTGGGGGCAGGTTGCATCTCGGCAATAACCATGAAGCTCAGCTAAACGACATAAGCCAGATCATCCTCCCCTACTTCTTGGAAACACACCGATACCTGAGGCCACTCTACATACTCACCTTGGAGTTACACTCTCAAGTAACTTGTCATGGCACCAGCATATAACACGTATTGTTAATAAAGCCAGCCAACGGCTTGCTCTTTTACGCAGACTCAAATATAAACTCTCCCGCCAAACACTCATACGGCTGTACAGTACAATGATTCGTCCTATCCTCGAATATGGGTGTGTCCTGTTTGACAATTGCACTGAAAACCTGTCACAATCTATAGAAGCTGTTCAGTATGAGGCAGCCAGGATCTGCCTTGGCGCAACTAGATACACTCCACGTGTCTTACTTCTCGAAGAGCTTGAATGGCAAAGTCTGGCAAATCGGAGGAAATACTTTAAACTTATTCTTTTCTTTAAAATGTACAATAGGTTAACTCCACAATACCTACATGATCTCGTTCCTCGTGACGTTGCATTCACTACTGGGCGCCTTTTGAGAAATCGTACTGAATTACGCCAAATTAGGTTCACCACCAATCGCTTCGGCGATTCATTTCTCCCGTCTGCTATCAAATTATGGAATAACCTCCCGGTTGATACTCGTCTCACTAATTCCCTGCCGCAGTTTAAATCTAAATTAAATCTATTACTCTTAAGTGTTGACAAAAAGCCCACATACTTTAAACATGGAAGTCGTTTTCTGAACATATGCCACACGCAGTTACGTCTTAACTTCTCTGTTTTAAACGCCCATCTACATCATGTCAATATCCTTCCAGCCTCAACGTGTGCATGCTCTCATACCACTGAAGATACGAAACATTACCTTTTGTTCTGCCCCAAGTTCACTGTGCAAAGGGTCCGTCTACTGAACACTGTGTGTCACTTACTCGCTCCAGGTGTAAATCCGACTTTAATAGTTCAGTGCTCTAGTGACATTTTACTAAATATTCTCTTGAAAGGTAGTGAGGACTTGCCAGACACTGATAAAGTATTCATCTTTGAGGCTGTTCAGAAATTCTTATCAGAATCTAGACGTTTCATCTACTAATTTAGTATATGATCTAATTATAAGTCTCCACTATCTGGCATCAATTGTATTATTCGTGTACAAGCCGTGAATTTAGTCTTCTGTTCTCGTCCAGTGTGTATTGTATATATTCCTGTGCGTCCTTTTATGTACTGGAGAGCCTCCAGATTAGTCTTTGTGTACTATTAGGCAATCCAGAGAAAATAAATATGTTTATACTAAGCGTATCGCAAAATAGTAGTGCTTATGGCAGTTATGAAGTACTCGAGATAAGGAAATTAGCTCAATTAAACGGCAATCAAGTCGTGTACTGCACCGGACTTCCTGATTGACTCATTCATACATTCATATTTCTTTATTTAATGGGGGCGCGGGTGGGGGTGTAACCACCAGACATGTTGTATCATCTCAAGTGTCAAGAAAAATTTATATTAACTGCGCAGAAACAAACTTTGTTTCCATGAACATACCACCTTTCCTATTTTTTTTTCTTTTTTTGAGCGTTGAGCGCCATAGGAACAATCGGTTAACACAGCAAGATGGACACTATGTTACGCCAAGGATCCCAGAATGGGAAGGAGAGAGAACTTTGAAATTGGCAAAACTTGTTGCATCTGTACTTATTAGGTTCCCTTGTTTTCAAAATCCACATGCAAAGTGACATAACATACACTTGTTTTGACAAAATCAATATAATCCGAGTGTTTGTAAACATATTAAAATTTCAACACCTCCTTCACATGGAGATTTTGCGTCACCCTAATAGATTGGGCTTGACTTCAAGGAAATGGGTTTTTGTTTAGTACTTACTTATAATACTTATTCAAATATAGATTTTTGGTTCATGAAAATATTGACTTGCTTCTTTCAATTTCAACATGACAAGTAAAAAAAGTATATTACTACAAGTACAACAACATTTTCATTTTCATGTACATCGCAAGGAAGATCGCAACAGTTTACGTTTGTAACGATATGCACGACATCACATAACTGCGGCATAAAACAGATACACAAAGGAGCCAAATTACCTTTGTCCTCTGTACTTAAATAGCTTTGATCGTCTTCATGATTGACCATGGATGGTACATGCATGGCAATTCAGACATTAATTTGATTGTTTTTAAAAACTGATCACCACCTGATTGTAAAAGATACTAATCGGGAGGATATCCATTAAAAAATTGGACACAGGGCAGTTTTATAAAGGTATATCATAATTTATAGCACTGAAGCCTCATTATAACGACACTCAGATATCCGACATATTCTGACACCGGAAAATGTTCCTGAAGGTTATGGACAAACCAACTGATCAAAAACAATTTCGCGGATGTTTTTAATTTGAGACCCTATCAGACAATTACGCGGAGATTACTTGGGGAAAAAAAACCCACCCCCTTAATTATAAATTTCCCCAACGCGAAAATACTCTAAATTGACCCCCTTTCTCCCAACTAAACTGGAACGATCATGCGCACCCGTAGTATCCTCGAGTTACGGGGCAGGGCGGCATCGCTGCTGAGCAAGAATTGTTGGCGCTCTGCTCATGGAGGTATTACCGTTGATTTAATATTCCCATGATCTACTGTAACGGGGAAAAACACTCTGGGGGAAACACAGTCTATCTACAGAGGCAACAACAGATGCAAACTGAAAACAACAGCCCGCCATTAATGTGGCAGGAAGTACAAGCAGGGGCTACCTTAGTTTTCCTTAAAAATGACGCTTTTACTTTTGCGCCATTACTTTTGCCAAACATTAGTTTGGATATTTCTATAACAGACAGTGACTGAGTTTGCCTCCTTAGCTGACTCATGCCATTTTGATCTGGCTATTGGACCCAGTCACCAGTCCAAGGCGCTTGGTCTTCCAAGCAGGTTATCTGTGAACCAGGCTTTCTACCTCCAGGGAAATTTATCTGTATACAAACATCAGGACATTAAAAACAAACAGACAAACAAACAAAAAAATAAAGAGATTGCTTCTCAGGCAACCAAGCAAGCAGTGATTGTACAAACTTGAAAGAGCCGCAAGTGCCTTATCAAGGTTCCATGCATTTAGCACACCTTGGGCACCGATCCGTGAAGATAAAGCTACAGCATCAACACAGTCTCGGCGCCGACCTGCTTGCACATGTAGATAGGAACGGTGTCCTAATGTAATCAAAGATCTGAAGTGGCAGAATTCTATTAACATGCAAGTAGTGGATGTAGAATGCAATAGGTTTATTCTAGTTTACCCTAAAATTGTATAACATTAAAATTAACAGACTTGAAATTAACATTAAACAAATTCTTTTCCCCGCTCATTGTTATCCTTGCATTTTTCAAACTTCAGTACTTTTTTATAGCTAGCGTGACAAAGAACTATCCGATGTTGTCTCCCAAGTTATATTTTCTCCCCCTGAGGTAACACAGAGCTTGGTCTGCTTTAAAATGAGGCAATATCCGATGCATCAAACAATTTACTTAACAGTTCAGTACTATATCGCTGAAATTAGACAATTTTTATTCTGATCCTCCCAGTTCCTAATTCAGCCTACCCACCCCCGGTTGGGGGGGGGGGGGGCGGGGGTGTAATCAAATGTAAATTGGATAGGTGGTGATGCAATTTAAGTATTTTCTTTCATTTTTCTGGTCATTAGTCGACACTGTGTCATTTTTTTGTTCTCAAGTTATTTGCTGATTGATTATCCAACAATCTGTGTTGATACATTCATTAGTGTAACATACGCTTACGTAATTTAGTGATGCCCCTTGCATGTTGTAAATATTCTGTTTTGTCGCTCCCTGTCTGGAGAACCCATTGTATTAGTCAACTTTTTTGTACTGTGGGACTATCCAGGACGAACAAAAATGCTTAAATCAAACGATATAAAAAAAAAAAAAGAAAGAACGGTGCTATTTTCACCGTACGGTGAGAATAGCGTTTGGAAGGAGTTATGTCTATTTTCACTGTACGGCGAGGATAGATTTTTGTCTCTTTTCACCGTACGGTGAGGATAGGGTTTGGTCTGTTTTCATCGTATGGGCGGTGATGGTACAGTTTGGTATATTTTCACGGTGAGGATAGAGGCGGCTCTATTTTCACCATCTGGAAATTGAAATTAAGAGCCTTTTCGCAAATTTATGGTTATGGGTTGTTGCATAAAAATGAGGCAAATTAAGATTGGAGAAATGCTTACTTTAGGGAGATAGGTAGCTTTATAGTATAGTCGATAGGTAACGGGACCAAAGCAAAGTGCCCACTTACGGAGGGTTTACTGTAAAGCAATTACCTTGGCACCGTGACAGCATTAAATGTTTGGTTTTTTAACATCTCAAATTAATGTATATGAATTTATTCTACCCACCCATCAGTCTTTCATTTTTGTTGCTTCGTGGAATTTTTTTAATGCGATCCTTAACTAAAGTCACATCAAGATAGATCTATAAGCTACCCTTAAGTTCCGTTACTTCCATCTGTGACAATATTTAAAAAGTTCCTACTGTGTCTTGTTACCTAAATTTGTGCCTTTTCACATAAAAAATACAGTGTTGGCGCTATAAAAACTATTAGATAATGAATACTGAAACAACACCTCAACAGATCTCATTACAAACCATGCTCAAACTGGGATGTTAGGCCTTTTTATTATTTCAGCAAATGTTTGTTCCAATTCTCTTTGTGGCCGATATCATGACACAATGCTTTTCCAAAATATTCTTCCCTGGTTGACTTCTTATCATCGCCGTACGTTAGAAATAGAGCAGCCCCTATTCTCACTATACGATGAATATAGACCAAACTTTATCATCTCCGTACGGTGAAAATAGACAAAACACTATTCTCACCGTACAGTGAAAATAGACAAAACACTATTCTCACAGTACGGTGAAAATAGTCACTCCTAAAAAGAAAACCTTGCCCCCACACTGTTGCCTGCTGAGTGACTTATAAATTTTGCTCCGTCATATTTTTCAGGACAAGAAACGAATACCATTGAAAATTAGGGTACGGACTCAGTCTAACCATGGACCTAGTCCATGGTCTAACGCATGCAACAGAAATAGTAAATAGTAAATCGGGGGTGAAATTATGGCTAACAGTCTTTCACATACATCAGAAAATTAGAAAGGGGCTAATAGGGAAGGGCAGTTTCTTAAGTTTCCAGAAACCTCCACTACACGGCGCGAGTCATCGCTTTCATCCGGGTACTCGCCTGCGGGTGAACATTGGTTTCGGCGGATTTGCAAAAACTGTGATAACATTGTACGTATCGGCAATCAAAGTGCAAAAACTGTTCCTTTTCACGTAATATCTGCTAATAAATTTTACACACACGGAAGATAAGATTGTATTATAGCAGAGCATGAATGCATTTGTTCGTATGTTGTGTTAAAAAAGTGAAAAATCCATTTGAACCGCGGTGACCGGGAACGGCATTCTGATTGTTACATTCCTGCGTAACGCCACTCGACTATGTGAATGGTCGAAAGAAATGCAATAATAAAGAATATTCTTTGACAGTTATTAAAATAATGCAATGATCACATATAACAAATTATCGACATAGCACATAATATGGACTCAACAGCATGAGGATTTCGTAAGACTCCTGTACGTTGCAAGGATTTAAAGTGACCTGGTTCATCGCGAGCGATAATGGAGGATCGAGTAGGATAAAACAACATTGGTCATCGCGTTATGTATGTAAACGTATTTATTTCCAAGAATGGAACTGGATTACCCAGTAGCTATTACAAATAACTAGTCGAGGGGTTCTCCAGACATACAGAACACACAATAAATATACAAGACACACAGGACGGTACAAATCAGTTTGCAAGTTGGAATACAATCAGGTATAACAGAAGGTACCAATTATCAGTTAATGAACCGTCTGGTCTGGGTAATGTACAATTGAACAGCTGAAAAAATTTCAATATTTAACACATCCGAAAGGCTGGTACTACCAGACAGCATAATTTCAAGAAGTCTATCGCCAACATGATTTACTAATAAGTTAGGATGTACACCAGGAGCAAGCACATTTGCAACAGACCTCAGGAGTGTAAGTCTAGGTTGTTCAAAAAGTGGGCAAAACAGGAAAAAATGACGCGTGTCTTCATTTAGGTAGTTGCATGAACAGGCAGAAGAGGGCAGGATATTAACTTCATATAAGTGGGAATTAAGTATCGACCTCCCTAGGCGAAGCTGGGTGTGAGTTATATTTGCAAAGCGATCACCAAACACGAAGTAATTTGGAATTTCATGGCGAAAGAACAGAACTTTGGCAAGTTTTACTTTGAAGATTGAAAGTGTTTGGGAAAGCTTGACATCATCAGGTAAGTCGTTCCAAAGGCGAATGACGGATGGTAGAAACGAGCTAAAGTAACGATCAGTCATGCACTTAATTTGCCTTTATTGGGGGGGGGGGGCTGCGGAGGAGGCGGCCGGTCTGGGGTAAGTCGTAATTCGGGATTAATTCATATAGGCAAGGGGGGGTAAGCTTATTGAACATTTTGTAGAAGAACACTAATTTGAAAAATTGTCTGCGGGTGTGAAGCGGTTCCCAGCCAATTTCAGCCAATAGTCTATCACGTGACGAAAATTTCATAGCACCCGTACATATTCTAGCAGCTTTATACTGTATTCCTTCTAGGAGATCAGATAACTCTTGTGTGCAGTTGTCAAAAAGGACACAACCGTATTCTAGGATGGGTCGAACCATGGTCAGATACAATTTTGATAAGGTTTTTCTGGAAAGTTTGAACTTAAGCCGTTTTAGAACAGATAGACGTTTACTCGCTGCAGTGACAATGCGATTAATATGTGAGTGCCATTTTAAATCATGCGAGAGAGTGATACCTAAGTGAGTGTGGTGTGTAGCCTCCGGGATGGGTGTCTCACCAAGATACAAGGTGGGGTGAGTTACTTTGTCTCGTTTGCATGAGAACAGGACCGAAAGTGATTTAATGGCACTAAATGTCATGCGCCATATCCGACCCCACATAGAGAGATGGCCGAGATCAGTATTAATGCGAGTCCCAGAGACTTCACGATCATAAATTATTTCGAGAATGCTAGTGTCATCGGCGAAGAGCCTGATGTCACACGTAATATTATCAACAATATCGTTAATATAAATTAAGAATAGGAGGGGCCCGAGTATAGAGCCCTGGGGCACGCCTGCCTCGATAGGTAACCACGAAGAACTTTGACCATGAATGACAACCCTTTGGTGTCGATTACTGAGATAACTATCAAACCATTCAATAATTGGTGGGGAAATGCCCAGCTGACGCATTTTAAAAAGGAGGCCTTCATGCCACACGCGGTCAAAGGCTTTAGAAATATCAAGGAAAACCATTCTGGCCTCTTTGCCTAGTTCTAGGCCATTGTAGATTTTGTGAACTATACTAATTAACTGGTTTATTGTGGAATCATTAGAAACGAAGCCAGAATTTCGCCTAGTTAGGAGATTATTACTCATTAAATATTCATACAATTTATTGTAAACTAATCTTTCGAAGACCTTAGATACGTTGCATAATAGGGAAATTGGTCGGTAGTTTGATTTTAATTGTGTATTAGCTTTCTTGTGAACCGGGCATATATTTGATTTCTTCCACTGCGTAGGAAATTTACTATTGGTTAAAGAAATGTTGAATAATCTAGTAAGGGGCTCGGAAATACTTGGACTAGTTTGTTTGAGAAGAAAGTTGCTCAAGCCATCAGGGCCTGTCGCGGAGCTAATTTTGAGCGAGGTAATGACTTTAAGGACATCATTTTCATTCAAAACAAAGGGGTCTAGCCTGGCATCTGTGCGATACATAAAAGCAGGTAATGGGGGTGAGTTGTCGTCTGTGGGTGTTCTGCACTGGCTAGCAAAATATTGGTTAAAAACTTCAGCTTTCTCAGAATTATTAGAGATGATGTTGTCATTTTCGATGAGGGGTGGGATGCTAGGATGCAACTTACACCCTAATATAGATTTTGACAAATTCCACCACTTCTTTACATTAATTTCTCTACAGTCTAGTTCAGACCGAAGTTTGGAGAAATAGGTCCGGATTGCCTTTTTGTTTGCCGAAACAGAAATATTCCGGCAGCGCTTGTAAAATTGGTAGAGCCTTTCGGTAACAGGGGAAGGATTGCCATTGTCTTTTTTAAGAGATTTCTTATAACTTTTCCATGCTCGGTTCCGTCTACGTATTAAGAGTTTAGTATGGCCAGTTACCCAAGGTTTGTCCTTAGGCCTGATGAGCACTTCTTTACAAGGAATGAATTCTTTTGCAGTATCAATAAACAATTGAGTCCAATAATCTACGTACTCCTCTACCGTATTGAAAAGATCAAAGCCAATGCCCCAAGGGGCATGGGAAAGAGCATCATTTAGTTCATCAAAGTTGCCACGTTTATAATCCCAAACTGTTCTTCTAAAAGCTTGGTCATTGGGAAAGGTGATAGAAATTGTACAAAAGATAACAGAGTGGTCCGAATTAGCTACTGGAGGAAGAACACCACTATCTAGGATGTACCCAGGTGAGTCTGTTATGAGTAGATCAAGGAGGTTATTCGAAAATTCGGTTGAGCGAGTTGGTTCATTTATGATTTGGAATAAATTATTGCGAGCAATGAGATCAACAAGCTTTGTACCAAGCTCGCTGCCAGCATGATCTGAGTCCCACGTTGAACAGCGATCGTTAAAATCACCGGTTATAATAATAGTTTTGGGATTTAATTCCATAGCTTTAGATATAGATTCCGAAAAATCAGAGAGAAATGCATCATGTTCGTAAGCAAGTTGACCCGGTGGGCGGTAGTAGACTCCAACTAAGGCTAGGCCACGATCTGTAGCAATTTGAGCCCAGAGACATTCACAGTTTTCCAATTCGAGTTCGGAGCGGCGGGTACATGGTAAGGATTCTTTGACGTATATGGCAACACCACCACCGTGGCTGGCCCGGTCGCGTCGGAGAGGAGGCTGGTAACCTGGAATGGATAATAATTGGTTCGGGTAGCTCACATCGAGCCAGGTTTCGGATAAAGTGATAATGTCCATATCTTCGGCTTGGGCAAAGACATGGACTTCATCTAACTTTCCATCACTTTTAAGACTACGAATATTGATATGACAGAGTTTAACTTTTTTTAAGCTTTGCGGTCCAGGGTTTGTATGAATATCAATGGCTGATAAAAAGAAGTAATATAACACCACGAGGGCATGTCGCATACTAAGAAAATTATTGTACGAGAGTAGCAGAAATAATACAGGTAGGAACGACAGTGCTGCGCCAACTTGGTCTGCGTCATAATTTTCAATTGTGACTTTCAGCAGAAATTTGAATAAGTGAAAAAGCCCAATTGCCGCCCTGAATTGTTCTAAACTACAGCCCATGTCGGTATGAAGTGGGAAAAAATCTTAACTGCAACTACTGAGACCTGTTTTGTGCGTGATTCTACCAGCAGAAATACAAAAATACAGTAGCGAACAGAGTTCAATAGATTCAAGCTTACAAGATACACATCAGATGATTTAAAGTAAGTTACGTAACACAACTTGGCAAACAGAATGATGCAAATAGGAAATAACACATAAGTGACATGAAATATGCGATGAATGTAGCTGATTGACACAAACATTGAAGCGTGTGCATAAGCACCAATTAGAAAACAACATAAAAAACAAAAAAGATAGAAATATGAAATGAACATTACAAGTGTAAGTAAACCTTGCATGGTTCAAAAATGAGACAATATATGGAATAATTATCCGTTAGATATGGAAAGCGTTTAAATAAGTACTATCAGTGGCGTGAAATGTTTGTAACTAATGACAAATATCGGTAGTAACACGTGTTTTCAAACATGGGCATTTAGCCTAATAATAACCTGATGACGTTGGTGCGCATCACCAATTGTACAGACAATGCACTCAAAACAAGAGTAAACAGACTTTAAGAGTCTACAAGCTATGTTATATACACCTGTACATTATCAGAAAAAAAAATCAAATCAACATGATAACCAAGGTTGTTGAGCATAAATGATAAGGAACAAGTTAATGATGCTATCACATCGATACATGTGTGTGTAAAGACCCAATGACTTACTCAAGGTTAGACCATGGAGCTACAATATGGCTCCATGGTTAGACATACAATCAACTAAGTTTAAGATTAAATGACAGCTGGTAATACCGCAAATGTTAATGATCGACCCAACAAGTGGTAGTAGATATATATGTTACGGAGGCTCAAATTGTACATCGAAGACATCGAATAACGAAGCAAGCCGGTGCTTCAGTGTGCATGTGTCTTAGTGCATGTAGTATGTGGAACACACAGCCATGTATGCATAAGCATCATTTTGGATGCACAATCACAAACGAGTAGGTATAACTAGCAACAGCGTTCATGTATTAGACCTCAACTCAAAGTTCAACAGATAGCAGAACACAACAACTGAGCGAGGATTAGGCAACCAAAGAGCATATGGTAGGTTACGGCAGTAAGATCAGTATACAACGAATGCTGTGAAGCATAATGTAAGTTACGTTATAGCTCAATTGGCAGTGAAGAAAGTAATGAACACATCATACAGCCGACAACTAGTTCATGAATGATATATGTATATATATATATATGTTACAGTGGTTCAAATTACGCACCAAACTATATGAGACATCGATTAATAACGAAGCAAACCAGTGCTTCAGTATGTCTTAATATATGGAGCGCACAGTCGTGTGTTATTACATAAACACCATTTTGAATACACATCACATTTGAGTATGACTGGTAAAAGCATACATCTACAAGAACTTCACTAAAGTTCAACAGTTCGTGTACAAAACAAAACATTTGGGCGCGGATAAGTCAACCAAAGATCATGTGGGAAGTTATGGCACTAAGACTCAATCGATGCTGTGAAACACAGTGAACCTCAGCTGGCAGTGAAGAATATTATGAACATAAATACAGCCGACAGCAGGTACATAAAAGATATATATGTTACAGCAGCTCAAAGTACACATCAAAATCATCAAACAACAAGGCAGACCGGTACTTCAGCATATATCCTAGAATATGATGGAACATACATGTCATGTATTGTTACATAATCATCATTTTGAATACACAAGCACATTCAAGTATGTATTGTTGCAAGCAGTAAAATCCATGTACGACGCGCGCTAGAGAAGCAATGAATAGTAACTTGCAAAAGTTCCTGGATCTTAATTGCATATATGTACCACAGTTGTCTTAAGATAATTATGACACATCTTAGAATGAATTGATATGCATGTGCGATTAGAGCTCAAAATCTGAATACATGTTTCCACTTTCTAAAAACCAACCCATGATAAAGTTAGGCATCCAAGTATGAGCGCTAATTTGTGGTTAACGGCATCGGATAACCGATTAATATTCATGCACCTCCATGGACCTAGACAATATATAAACACTGCATGGCTGAGCAACAAACGAAACCATAGTGAAAACATTGTGTTATGATAGTATGATGTCGATTAACTAAATTGTAGGCCATCAGTCAGATATGTATGATAAATAACTTTCTTTAGTGGGAACTTGTGTGATGATAAGAACATGAACAAGTAGGAGTATAATATGTCAGGAACAGGTAACCAGGCAAATTGATTGTCTTACAAGGTGAACACAACTTCAGTTGATAGTTAGTTTAGCATTGGGCTTCCACAGTAATGTTGTTCGTTGAAAAACCACTTGAGAGCACACATAGCAAGACTTAATGGGATTACCAGTGGGCATCAGAGAGTCAAGAGCCAGTCACGGGATGATCAACTTCAGGTAACCCCAGATCGGAGTTGAAATATGCCTGAGTTGCGCTTGTACAGAAAAATGCACGTGACACAAACAAGGATCACAGTTGAGCGGTCACGAATTTATAGTTCACGATCACTCCTGTTGAAATGGACCGAGATCGTCCAAACTGTGGATTTGAACAATACGACCTCCACCAGCACGTTGACCCTGCCTTGGTCCCCACGCATTGTTTTCCCTGATATACAGTCTTCCGTCAGTGGACCAGCATGAGTGTATGGCTCCTTGCCTGCGCAATCTGCGTGCAACAAACAATATATGGGCACGTTTCTTTGTCAGATCTTCAGATATGAAGGCCCCGTTTGAATTTTTCCTCGATTTGAAAAACTTTTCCCGCCATCGATAAGTGACAAATCTCACAATTATAGCGTTTTAAGATTAAACTTACAGTGTAAGAAGTCGATTGTATTTTATTTGCCGGGTGTGTTGTCATTGTGTCAAAAATAAAGACAAGTAGACAACCTCATCAGAATATGTTATTGTAGATGAATTCCCAAGTTTTACAGTGTTACTGTATGTGGGTGGGTGGGGGGGGGGGTCGGCAGGTAGCGTTAAAAGTTCAATTAAAATTAAAATCAAATGTGATTAACTCCAGAACAATGTGTATTGGGTTGATTCCTTGATTGCATTACTTTCTACAAAAAGTATTTATTAATGACAACATTATCATGATTATGAGTTACACTTGGTTATTTCATTCGCCAAGAAAAACGCTCAGTTTGCACCATGCGTTAACACATCATAGTATGCGACGCTACTCAGGTTGACCCGCTATTGAATACCTGTTGTGATAAAATGATTCTATTCGGGCCAAGCGATGACACAGGGACAGTTACACATTCATATAGGCTTACTGCCAATGTTCATCAGAGGCACACAAAATTGGTCGCAGGCGTAGGCTTAATTTGACCATATATTAATCACATCAATTTTAAGCAATTGATTAGGCCTATATGGAGGACTATTCAACCCTTCCTTGTCAACATCATGCTGGCGGTAAACAGGATCCTGAGACTGATTTCACAGTCACATCTACATGTACACAATCACTTTTTCGACAGAATCTCAGATTTTGGCAGCAAGCGATCGCACCGAAGGGAAGACAACTTGAATAAAACCCTCCTTTAATAGCTAATAATTGTGACCTCAGTTGTGTAGTCATGCGTGGCAAGGATCTTATCAATATTTTTGTGGTTATTTTTTGCCTAACAAGTTGAATGTTGACGAAGAAGGACTGTTTCGAATGTCCAGTGCCCTTGTTGAAGGCGCAAAAGATAAAAGTTGGGAGTCTGCGTACGTAAACGCTACCATATGCTTAATTTTATAAATAAAAAAGACATGCTGCTAATGATGCATACGAAGTACAAACATTCAATCTAAATATGGTGTTTTTTAGAATCCCCCCCCCTCTCTCTCTCTCTCTCTCTCTCTCTCTCTCTCTCTCTCTTAATGCTGCTCAACTATGTATGACACATCTGTTTTTTTCACACATAATTCACACTGGGCAAAACGTGAACGTTTCCGGTCACTCTTAAAATCTCACTTCTATTGAATATGCTGCTGTAGACATGACAGTTACGGCATCATACCTGCTTTTATTCATGACATATTGGCCTACAGTGATCCCAACAGCCCCTTCACTTCCCCCAGATAATCCTGCTTCCACTATCCTGCCCCTGAAATATAACCAATCCTCACTAATTACCCCCCACACCACACACACACATTGACATTCATAAAATTCCCCGCACCTCACTCCCATTCTTTGTCGTACTATAACTCTCGCCGCAATAGCCTGTGCTGAACCCTTTGACCCACACCTTGAACTCGAAAAATAACCCCATCCTATTCCGCCATACTAACCATGTCACACCTCTTAATCACTTTCAGTATGTTAGTAATACGTACTGTACCTGAATAAAGAAAAAAACCCTCCCGGCCTCTTTTACTCATGGTTTTTCTCAAATATGAAGATGCATGGTGTATTCTTATTCCCCTCTAACTCATAAAGTGGAGGGTCCTGGACAGTCCTCATTTGTTTTATGTTGTTTATTTATTTTTTTATTCGTCTATCTCTAATTATTTTTAAATCAACACTATAAACATGAAGGCCAACAGTTAATTACCATTCACATCTAGGTAGTACCTCCTCTATTTTATGTCACCTCCACAAATGTTCTTATTCGGACTAAACCTTTACTCCTTTTATTGACCTAACGTTACCCAATACCTTGGCCGAATATGGAATGCATCATGCTTGTGCGCAATCTATATTTTAAACACCTAAATTAGAAGAGAAATATTAAATGATGCATCATCACGAAGAAATACTCCCTAATAGACCACAGAGTAGTCTGCTTGTCCATAATGCAGGGCTCCCGAAAATCCTGTACCAGATGAGACCACGCTGTCAGTCGCATCTAGAGCTCCCCGCTACGACCACGCTGATTTATGTTAATTGGTTCATAGATGGTTTTCCTAACACCAAGCGATGAAACCAGGTAGGCCGAAAGTAGTGTTAAAGCGGGTAAAATAACAAATGTCAGCAGCTGGTGGCAGCGATGTCAACTGTTCCTCATCATCAGGGATTACTCTGAGCTATTCAGACTCTCAGTGTGAGCATTGACATTGAAATGTAAATATATAGTAAAGATGACTGTGTACAGTACCTTTACTGTGTCTTAAATTTGAGTTTGAACACACACACACACACACACACACATATATACATACATATATATACATATATATATATACATATATATACATATATATATATATACATAATATAGGCAGCTGAGAGAGAGAGAGAGAGAGAGAGAGAGAGAGAGAGAGAGAGAGAGAGAGAGAGAGAGAGAGAGAATGCTAATTTTGTGGAACTGAACTAAAGCCAGATGCTTTTGATAACAAAATCATATGAATGCATGCTACCAATCAAGGGTGGTTTTAATTGCATTTTTGAATGCTTTTTTGTGCCTGCATATGTCACATGGATGCGATTTGCTCTCACAAATTTAATAACTTCAAACTGAAGCTCAAGATCAAGATCACGATTTTCAAAATCGGAAGTGAAAAAGAATATAAGGGTGTCTGCAAAACTTCAATATCATGTCACTTCTGACACACTTTGCTGAGCCTGCACATTGATTTAACCATCACGCTTGTGAAAAATGACCAATTATATCGTTTTATAAATTCAGAGGATATGATTTTCAAATAATCCATGTCTGTTTGAATGCAAAAAACTTATAAAAATAGGTTTGATTAACATCAATATGCTACTTGGGAAGTTTATAATTGAATATTTTAAAAAGTTGCAGAGTTTTACATTTTTCTAGTCTATGCATCTTCACGTTGCTTCAAATAACTGACTGTGGCACACTTCACTTCAAAGAATATTCATTTTATGTATCCTTTTGACATACAGATTAGTGAGGAGTAAATTAAACCAATTTTTACCTAAAAAATCATTTAAGGTAGCGGAGGGGATTGAGCTATAACGGCAAAATCGTGACCCGACAGAAAATGAGTTTTTTCCATTTCCGTAAAGTTTGGCACTTTAACTTTCTTCTCACCAAACATGAATACTATAAAAAAAAATTATGTGATAAAAAAGGGAAAAAACATGACCATGTTTTAGTTGGCTGCAGCATGAGCATGTCTGTTTACAAATGTATGTTAATTAGTGCGCCAAAGTTTGGATAGCAGTCGGCTGCTTTCCACAATCCAGGACCGTAGCAACGACAAGCGACCAACTGTGACATTTTGAGGTCCGCCGCTACCAATTCTTGTATAAACTGCTTGACAAGATTAGGACTGATTAATTGGTTTGTTGTGGTGATCAAATGGCCATGTAGATAATTAAATCGATGGGCTCATGTTTTCCTTCTCAGAGTGTGATAAAATAAAAATTAAAAAATAAGGGACGATAAAAGGTGGCGATTGTCAAAACGGCACCTGGCGATGGACGTGAGCCTCAGTGTGTTTTCAATGAAGGCGATTTCAACCTATGCGTAAATCGTTACTCAGAATCATGGCATTGTATACATTATAAAGGCTTACAATCCTTTCTACAGTCTTGCCCTATCCAAGACCAATTTGCTTTTAATGTTTACCGGCAAAAAATACACATGACGATCGAGGAATCCTAACACTGGACCACTTGGTTATAAATATGCCGCAAACTATAAAAGCGGGGATTCGATTCAGCGTAAATAATTATATCTGCCCTCAATAATTATATGTGCCTTTACCAGAATGTGAAACGGTGTATAGCATTACATGTTTACCTTGAAGTAAATTTGTATGAAGCACACGCCTCCACTAAAACTGGTATCGTCTGTGGCACTGTCGCACTTTGTGGAACTGGAAGACTGGCCCATTGCACATGCACGGACTTGCCCACTTTATACGGGGTGTTTCGAAGTACACTGAGCCAGCGGACAGGAAAAAAAGCTTTAAAATTTGACCATCAGGGGGATAAAATAATCAGATTACTGTTAAATGACTGCGAAAAGAGACTCTGCACTCTGCTTTTAGTTGGTTGATCGGTCATATAAAATTATTTTGTCTCACTATGCGCGGCATGTTCCGATACCACTCGCCCGCACTCACCCATCAGGAAGTTTCGGTTTTGTGTCTCGATCAGTTTATTGCAGTTCAAGGGTGAGCCAAATATCTTTCAGTGGGCTAGTTATCTCCACAAAATAAAAAAATGTGTTACATGAGTGGCAAGGTTTCGAATGGCAATACGCGAGAAAAACATGGCAAAGTGAATGGCATTCTTTATCACAAGGAAGGCGCTAATATGTGGAGGAACCAATGAAATGGCTTGGCGTATTCTATTGTACTCCCGGCAAAAAAAAACAACAAAAAAAACGCATAAGCCAAGGCCACGAAGAACACACTCCCTCACGATGCCCATCCCTTTCTCAATTTTGTGGGAATTGGAAACTTTCTTGACTGCCAGACAGACTCGCTCTGCGTAATTGTTATTGTTAAATTGCGCTTGAAGTGCGTGTCGCCAGGTAAGCAAACACAGTCCGTCTTGGCAGGCAAGAAAGTTTTACCCTTGCGCACGAAGTGTAGCGTCATCACCTTACATCTGAGCGTGGTCTGGTGCATTAGGCCTATAATATCGATCTATGTAACCGTCAGGGTCTGATCAAAGACTACTTCAGCAAATCAATGGATTAGGTTATTCAATCTAGCAATACAGTTTCATCACCAATACAACGTTGAAACTAATGGATTCTCAACACATATAATTATAAAACGTTCCCTTTTTTGTGTGTGTGTGGTTTTTGTTTTGTTTTGTTTCTTCTTTGAAGTATAATTTATCCTGGGAGTGTTTGTTTATCAGTAACAGGACTACTGTCTTAAATGTTACGTCACGATCATCCATGTTGACCGCCTATCTAGCATTTATAAGCTACATTCAGAACGACATAGACCTCTCCCTGTCAAGACCAAGCAATCTCACTTTACAAAATGCCAAAAGCCAAGAAACAAAGCAAGACACATCGCCGTCAGCGCCAAGCTATGCAGCAACGTGATCGCGGCATGTCGATTTTTCAAACGTTCTTTTCGGTAAAGTCGCAAGTAGTCCAAGACACTGAATGGCGAATGTCCCATCCATGCCGTTAATAAAACCATGTTGTTCTTTGATCCAAGTTGATGAGAAGTGAGTGAGCAACTCCTGCCTACCGGGCAGTCTTCTGAGTAGAGCAAGCTGTGAAATTGCAACCCGTTTGCTCAAGCGGCGCCATATGCAAACAATGTTGCTAGGGTCAAGGTGATGGCACCTTCGGGTCACGTGGCTAATCCGCTTTCGAATCCCCCTTTGAAGCTGTCCCATTCGCGTGGAAACCCGACTGACAAGCTTTCGAGTGTGGCTGCATTTGATGTCATTCGGGTAAATAACTGCTTTTTTAAGCCAATAAACATCATTGTATGTTGGAAACTATGCATCAAAGATGTTGATTGATCTTTGTTCGAAGTACTGAGACCAAAACGGGCCGAATTTGGAAAGCTGTATTGTCATTATGGCCAACAATGTGCGAAAAAAGGGCCTCAAATCTTTCAACGCCGATTTCTCGGAATGAAATTTTCTGCTTATGAATCAATTTTGTGGACAGCGTCAATAAAAAGCTAATTGATCGATCTGCTTACAATAATCGTCTTTTGAAAGATAAATATATTATCTGGGAACCGTTTTTTTTTTTTTTTGTTTTTCCGTCAGATGTCCCCTTCCGAGACTTTTGTAGCTCACAAAATGAAGTAACTGTTGATGTTTAAAATGATTATCAAAGAATTCGATAATTCTGTTATTATGTATTTTATTTGTAAACAAAAAATACGGTTCCTGCATATTGGTCTATACTTTAATTTTACATAGGTAATACACTTTTGCATCGATTATTTTTAAAGAAATAATGACAAAATGTCAAATCTGATACCCTCTTGTAAACGGGCGTATAAAACCCTTGAAAATTATCGTATCGATATGAAACTTCTTTCTAACAAATCTAGATGTCTGAACAATCAATAAAATGTATGGTTTTGTGGGTAAAATGTGAAACATAGTTCATCTATGCAACGTCAAAGTCGCGGGACCGCTGCCCGCGGCTCAATCCCCTCCGCTACCTTAAAGTGCTTGCATAGCTTTACATAACTTGGTGACATGTCACTCTGAGGGAATATGAAAGGTACCAGGAAACAGATTAATTATTAAAATTTTGAATAGGTCGACTGAAAGCTGGCTTTTACACATGTTATTGCATGTGATGTGGTCAATTGATAGTTCTTTACACTGAATCACTAATATCATTTATTCGCATCAATTTTAACAACCATAGTCTTTCTCGCACCAAGCACAGATAAAAACAAATTAGTACATTGGCATATAAGAAATGGCAATTTAATAAAACTATCTCATTGTCCAAGGCTAGATCTTGCCTGGTCTGCCAGCAGTCATGTTTCACCAGCTTCTATAGTTGAGACGAGTCATGTTTCTATCTCTTCCTGAAAATGACCAGTTATTATGCCCACTATTTCCAGCCAATCACATAATTGCATTGCTTGCTTAATCATAACCAAACCAGTAGTGTCTAATTTAGACAGTTGGTGGAGCACAACCCAAATAGTATGACACAACATGATTGGCTGGTCACTTTTTTCCGGGATCACTTATTCAGCCCTAGTATACTCACCCACGAAGATCATACACGGCTCAACTGATATTAATGTCAGGGTCACCTCGCTCAAGAAAAAAACAACAACTTTGTGTTCTGCAGTGGTAAATGTGACTCTCTTCTTTCACTTTTTTTTTACTTTTCAAAACAATGCAATATTTTATGAAGTAATTTGAATCAATTTTTGACTTTAAATTTGGTTTCCTTTAACAGGTAATATCTGAAATTTAATGTTTTACTTTGCTGAGCAAGAATACAGCAAATCTAATGCGCATATGCAAACAGCACAAATATTTACAAAATGCAAAGGCCTTTCTGTAGTACAGACAGAATGCAATAAATAAGTAACAAATATATTTAACAAAATACAAGGGCAAACGGTCCTGGTCCAACTTGACGAAATGGAACCTAAAATATCTGCCTTAACATACAAATTACATAATTTGAATTTTGGGTCCACGTAATTTTGAATTGCAGGTAGCAGATGCCTGCGAAACGCAGTCATCTCCATTAAAATTTTGTTAAGGTCAAAGCCAGTTTTGTTTTTATATTTTTCTTTGCTTTGTTCAGTTTGTGTGGCGTTTTTTAATGGTTTTTTGGTTTTTTTTTTGTTTTTGTTTTTTATATATATTTGGAACAGGTTTGTCAGCACAAGATCACTTTTCCTCTGGGATTAAAAATGTCGCACCCCACGGGTCGCGACAGAGCGGCTGTGTCTCACAGGCATCGCGCGCGCGCGCGCGCACACACACACATACACACACACACACACACACACACACACACATATACATACATACATACATAATATATATATATATATATATATATATATATATATATATATATATATATATATAAACAATTTAGTAAAGTATGGTTAATAATAATAAAAAAACTTTATTTAAAAAAACCACTATCGGAAAAAACACAAAATACTAGTACTACATATTACATAAAAAAATTGCTGCAAGATGTATCTAAAGAAATAATACTCCAGACAATAAATAAACATTTAAGAGACACCCAACAATAAAACATGCATTGACCTCGTAATGATAGTATTATAACGATAAACTGGTGCCACCGCCGAGTGACAAGGTCGGTGAGCAAGCTGGCATTGCCACCCTTCCTTCCCCGACGTCCCTCTCAAAACATCCGACCTCAGGGTGCAGAGCACAGGGCACAACAAGGGGGATGCAACCAGCCGATCCACCGACCCGGGCGACAGCGGAGGCATATAAGGCACAGAGTAAGAAGTAAGGCATAGCACCGCTCACACAAAATGCTCTTCCGAGAATTGCAAGATTAAGTTGACTACTCGATGGCTCAATGTAAATAACACCACAACGAATTAACTCAACTATACCCAGGCACAAGTATGCACTGGTCTCATCATAATAATGTATGTAAAAAATGAGTTACACAAGAGCTTGTGGTCTGATGGCTTCATTCGTGGGGGTTCAGTCTGAAATACAATACTTAATAATAACCAATTTCGGAGCTCACAAAATAACTATGATCTTAACAGTGTATATGAATATAGAAGATAGACGTGTTCATACCTTGAATTTCAAAACTCACCAATATTTTATCACCATCAAGCCTTTTACATCAGCTTAATAATTGTCTACAGTAACATCCATACCCTATAGCTAGTTGCAGTTACACAGCCACAGCTATAATGATCCCATACATTACATTTGGGAAAAACAGACTATGCGTTAGAAGTCAAAAGTCTCAATTTGGATGCGCCTGTACATTGCTGCAGTGCAATCTTATCCGATTTACTCCCTGCAAAGCCGCTAGATGGTGCACTTACGATCTGCACAATCTCGCAATAAATTTCGCGTCTCGAAATTACGTGACCAATCTCGAGATTGTGTATGAGACCTCCACTTTACCTGCGAAAGGGGAATCTTCGGCCGCATTTACGTACTGACCAGTGTTACTCGAGTGCGGATTTCAGTCTGACTTCAGAGATGACAGTGTACAGGCCCAGCTGCCCGTCCTGATTGTAAACAATGTCATCTACTGTGAACGTGCCATTTTCTCTAGATACGGTATTCTACGGCTGAAGTTTGAGGTTGAACTCTGTATTATAGCTCCATGGCCTGTGCTTGAAAATGGAGCGCCTATATCTAATACATTTCAAGATTGTTTAAACAATCTTGTTCACACCAAGATTGTATAACACAATCTTACGATTTTGGAGATCCCGAAATTGCGTACGTCAGCGTCACGTACCGCCTTTCTTTGTGTTACTTAACGCAGGGTTCTACTAAAATACTTCGTTTATGCTGTTTTCATCCAGATGATGCTTATGACCTTTACTGATATGCCCTATACGTGCGTTATACATCATTTTAGGCCACTTGCATTGCATTTTCGCACCTCAAAAGAACTTTCTTTACGATGTTATCATTAACATATTTAAACCAATAGAAGGAAGCGTGATTTATACACGGTATTTATAAATACACTATATAGACACATTTCTTACAAAACCTAAGGTGAAATGGTCCACCTACAATGGTTGGGCACACTGACACTATCCAACGTTAGAGCACAGCTCTGAAATGCCACCAAACTGAGTGGAGATACGTAGGCTTACAAGAGGATCACCTCTGTCCAAAACCACATCTCTGTACCACTGCATTCGACCAAGCAGCCTACAGACGAACGTGCAGGTGCGACCATCACAGGACCTGATAATGTACAGGACTTAATCTATAATATAAATTGATCTATAACACTACTATTAAGTATTTGTAACACTGTATATATATATTTTTTTTTGGGGGGGGGGGTAAAAAGTGCCCAATGCAGCAGATGTTGGTATTTATTTAAGGTGCCCGCTGCCCATAGTAGCCAGTCCCCTGCATAGAGGTTCTATTAACATGTTGGTAATAGGGAAATCAAACAGGACCGAAGAAAGGTGCCCATGGGAAGGAGATGCCCACTGCAGAGAGGTGCCCGCTAATGGGGATTTTACTGTATATGTATATATACACACACACACACACACACACACACACACACACACACACACACACACACATACATACATATATATATATATATATATATATATATATATATATATATATATATAATACAAAGACCAAGGTCACAGCATATAACGTTAACAGCCGCAATGTTTTATTCTAAGAATTAACATAACTTAATAGGCTTTCGTGAGATATCATCCTCAAAATTTTTCCCCAGGCCTCTCTGGTTTGTAGGACAGTTGGACCTCCACCTGCATATCTCGTGCCATTACAAGAAAAATAATGAGAATGATGTGTTCGCGTCCTAATCGTTTCGCTCCTTCATTCGCGGTATGTTAATCATCAAGCTTGTGTACAGACCACCCAGTTCACCGGTTACGTTTTGGAACACACACTTCAGGAAAGTCTCGATTTACCTACAAATTAGTGGCATCCGAAATAAAATCATTTCAAGCGACTGAAATTCCGATTTTAATACACTGTCTGGTCGAAAACTTAACACCGTTTTGTATCCAGCAATTTTATAACCATTCATGTAAGCAAGGTTTAGTCTTGGGGCCTTTACTGTTTCTTGTGTATGTAAAGGATATTGTGGATATTGTTAAGTCACAAATACGTCTCTTTGCCGATGACACCACGCATTTTATCACAGTTGATAATCCAACCGAAGCGGCTGAGATTCTAAATCATGATCTGGAATCAATGTCCCAATGGTCAGATCAATGGCTCGTTTCTTTCAATCCAGAAAAAAATCCTTGATGGTAAGTAGAAAAAACATACATGCAGATCATCCCAACTTGACTTTTAAGAACAATAATCTTGTAAATGTATAGGTGCACAAACACTTCGGTCTTTGGCTTTCTTCTGATCTTTCATGGTCAGTCCATCTGAGTCACATTATTGCAAAGTCCCCAAAACTTTTTGTGTGATCTGTTGGTGTTCTTAAACGTTTACAGTACAAGTTGAACAGAAAAGCTTTTGCATCTCTGCATCCAAGGTGGTGACAAGGGCTTTTGGTCACACTAGTTTCCAACATATTTACTTAGAGACTGGCTAAGAAAAGGAGCTGAGCGTAGAAGAAAACAAAAACTGATATCCCTGTTTAAAACAGTCAATGGAAAAGCCCCAGCATACCTTTCTAGATAACTGCTGGGAACCGTTTCAGCACGGACAAAGCAAAAAAGAGCCATTGAGGCCAGGGAAACCACATTTTGTAATTCCTTCTACCCATATCCATCAACCTCCAAACCCACCATCGCTGAAAGCCCAACCTCTCCCCCACGAGCGAAGCTACCCAGACAAATCATAAAGCATCAGAAAAAAAACCGTCATTCAGATAATGCTGAAACTTGGTGGAAATGTTCCTTGTGGAAGGGTGAAAGAAAGCTGTGCATTAAGTGGCACTGCCATGGAGTTCTGATTTTTTGTGAATTTTTCAGTGTGGGTACTTATCGGTAAATGCACACATTCCTGTTTACTGCCATGCAAGTCAATTGAGCTTGCGATGATAAGTAAGTTTTTTGACTACTTGCGTTCCGTCTGTGATTATTACATTATAACTGGTGTTAATTTATGCAAAATAGAAATAGGACCACCAGCTCATAATACTACACGCTGTGATGTCATTTCACGTTATACTTGTACATTATGGAGGATCACGGTTATGTATTCTTACCATTTTACAACAGTTGAAACTGATCTTTGAACATGCTTCACACAGAAGCTGTTTTAAACGAGCGTAAAATTGCTACAATTGCTACAACATCATAGTAGCCGTCATCATTCTTGCCACTCTGCATCTCCATAGCTTATGTAAACTCAGCTAAATGCCTCATTCATTTACAGATATGATATTCGGTACAACAACAGGTTATATTTGTTAAACTCCGATTTAACTTACATCCAGATTTACAATCCTTTTCACATGAACATCATTACACTTGTGATGATCTTGCTCTCTTTTGTTGCCATGTCTGTACACTTTTTGTTTTATGCACTCTCTCGTGCTCATGTTATGTTACTTTATTTGT
Source organism: Hermodice carunculata (assembly GCA_964020975.1). Lineage (NCBI taxonomy): Eukaryota > Metazoa > Annelida > Polychaeta > Eunicida > Amphinomidae > Hermodice > Hermodice carunculata. The sequence continues at coordinate 63,669,030 of OZ026614.1, read as the reverse complement.
TGTTTTGAAGACTATATTCTCCAGCATACATTGTCATATGCTTATTGGTTTTTTTGTAAACATGAATGCATTTATTTTCTGTTGTGTCTCACAGTGTTCAGCGACGGACATTATCCAGTATGATACCCCCTAATGGGCATTTGTTTAAATCAATATAGAGCTGTGGCAGGGTTATTTCACAACAAAGATGGGTTTATGTTCCTGTCCATGTCTGCCAACGTGTCTACATTTTCATATCACGATCATAGTTTCATCCTCTCTTTTACCTTCCTCATAGTATTTGCCGCAATATTACTTACCGAATGTCTATGCCATCTGAGACATGTGACGGTTCTTATATTTAGGGTGCTCTCCACGAGTATTCATCCAAACCCTGGTCCAGTTCATAATATTGTTCTTAATAAGTTTTCTGTGTGCCATGCTAACGTACGTAGCTTAAAATCTGATGTTAAACTCGAAGAAATAAGTATTTTGGCGGAGTCTGAAAAATTGGAAGTCATTTCCTTATCTGAAACATGGCTCGATACTTCCTACCCTGATGCTTTATTGGCAATTGAAGGCTTTCAAACCCCGCTACGTAAGGATCGTGAAACTGGTTTAGGGGGATGGGTTGCCCTGTATGTAAAAGACAATCTACCTGTCAGACGATGTGCGGAGCGGGAAACTCCCTGTAGTGAATGTATCTGGGCTGAAATTACTGTCCCTTCTGGTAAACTGATTCTAGGTGTTTATTATCGTCCACCAGGCCAATCTGAGAGAGACCTATTTCTGGAAAAATTATTTCACTCCATTTCGTCTGCTATCGAACTTAACCCTAAAATACTCCTAATAACAGGTGATTTTAACGATCGCTGTGTAAGCTGGGATTCTCCCCACACCGACAGTGAACTCGGACAGCGCCTCGTTGATCTGTTGGCTCAAAACAACCTGCATCAGCTCATATCCGAACCTACTCGTGTGTCGGAGTACTCTGCAAACCTACTAGACCTCATGATAACTGACTCCCCTGGTTATATCCTTAACTCCAGCATACTTCCTCCTATATCCTCTTCTGATCATTCTGTCGCCTTTGCTCTTTTTCTGTGAATCATTACAAGGATCGCCCCTTTAAACGCTCTGTCTGGAACTTCAAGAGGGCTGATTTTGTCAACTTGAACAATGTACTCCCTGATGCTCCTTGAGAAACTGATTTCACAGTTTTTGACTCCATAAGTGACACTGTGTCATACTGGTCAGACCTATTTATTGACACGTGTAAACAGTTTATTCCGTTCCGCGTGGTCACTATTCGACCCAGGGACAAGCCCTGGATCAACTGTATTATCAAGAGGCTAATAAGGCAGCGCAATCGCGCGTAGAACAGATATAAATGCCAGACACAAAAGCCTCGGCCTCACACGCTCCTCACTACTCAAAATATTGAACGCCTCTTTCAGTTATACAAACGGAAACGTAACTTTACAGTCAACGCTATTAAAAACTCCATTCGTCTTTACTTTACCAAACTCCGATCTGAACTAGACTCAAGAGAGATAAACTGTAAAAGGTGGTGGAACCTTAGCAAATCTATTCTCGGTCACAAACTTTATCAAAACATACCAAGTCTTGTTGACGGTGGTAGGAATATATTTTCTGATATTGAGAAGTCAGTGACCTTCAACAAGTATATTGCTGATCAGTGTAAGACTCCGGATGATGACAATCCTTTGCCCTTGCCTGACCTTGCCTTCCGAACTGAGGCCCGCCTGTCTATATTTCAAGTGCAAGTAAATGATGTGGAAAAGATTTTAAAATCTCCGAAAACCAGTTCTGCTTGTGGTCCTGACGGTATAGGCAACACCCTTCTTAAATACTGTGCCCCCTCAATCTCACGTTCTCTCACTGATCTGTTCAATCTCTGCTTATCCAACTCATATTTTCCAGATCCCTGGAAGAGGTCCAACGTGTGCCCCGTTTTTAAGAAAAGAAACAAACAGTCAAAGGAAAATTACAGGCCTATTTCACTCCTCTGTAATGTCTCTAAAGTACTTGAGCGTCTAGTTTATAACGTTTTCTATGAATATCTAACCTCTAACAATTTACTTTCTGCTAAAAACTCTGGCTTTAAGAAAAACGATTCCACCATAAATCAACTTGTTAGCATACTTCATACTATTTACAGTGGCCTTAAGTTGGGCCATGAGGCCCGTATGGTTTTCCTGGACATATCCAAGGCCTGTGACAGAGTCTGGCACGCTGGTCTACTTTTTAAACTGAAACAACTGGGGTTTGAAGATCCTGTGTTACTATTTATAGAAAGCTATCTCTCAAACCGACTTCAACGTGTTACTATTGGAGGACAGATCTCACCTTGGCTCCCTATAGAGGCTGGAGTGCCCCAAGGTTCGATCCTTGGTCCCCTACTTTTCCTCGTTTACATTAACGACATCACTGTCAATATCACCTGTGACATCCGTTTATTCGCAGATGATACTAGTATTCTTGAAATTGTCCACGAACCAATGGCCACAGCTGAAAACCTTAATTATAATCTTACACAAATTCATCGTTGGGGCAAGGTCTGGCGTATGACATTTAATAACACAAAATCCATCTCAATGACCTTCTCAGCTAAACGACATAAGCCAGATCATCCTCCCCTACTTTTTGGAAACACACCGATACCTGAGGCCACTCTACATACTCACCTTGGAGTTACACTCTCAAGTAACTTGTCATGGCACCGGCATATAACACGTATTGTTAATTAAGCCAGCCAACGGCTTGCTCTTTTACGCAGACTAAAATATAAACTCTCCCGCCAAACACTCATACGGCTGTGCAGTACAATGATTCGTCCTATCCTCGAATATGGGTGTGTATATGTCGAATATGGGTTTGACAATTGCACTGAAAACCTGTCACAATCTATAGAAGCTGTTCAGTATGAGGCAGCCAGGATCTGCCTTGGCGCAACTAGATACATTCCACGTGTCTTACTTCTCGAAGAGCTTGAATGGCAAACTCTGGCAAATCGGAGGAAGTGTTGACAAAAAGCCCACATACCTTAAACATGGAAGTCGTTTTCTGAACATATGTCACACGCAGCTACGTCTTAACTTCTCTGTTTTAAATGCCCATCTGTGTGTCACTTACTCGCTCCAGGTGTAAATCCGACTTTAATAGTTCAATGCTCTAGTGACATTTTACTAAATATTCTCTTGAAAGGTAGTGAGGACTTGCCAGACACTGATAATGTATTCATCTTTGAGGCTGTTCAGACATTCTTATCAGAATCTAGACGTTTCATCTACTAATTTAGTATATGATCTAATTATAAGTCTCCACTATCTGGCATCAATTGTATTATTCATGTACAAGCCGTGAATTTAGTCTTCTGTTCTCGTCCAGTGTGTATTGTATATATTCCTGTGCGTCCTTTTATGTACCGGAGAGCCTCCAGATTAGTCTTTGTGTACTATTAGGCAATCCAGAGAAAATAAATATGTTTATGCTATACTAGCTCCTTTGGTAAACACTGAATGTTTGATCAATTCATTCGCAGTTATTGATAATAACAGCCTTTCACTGGGATAAAATAAAATATTGAGGCCTGGTATTATAATTGAGCTACGAGATTGAAGAGAGACATGCCAAGTTCACTATTTTGATGAGTTGACTGGAACTCCACTCATCAAAATAGTGAGCTTGGCATGTCTCTCTTCAATCTCGTAGCTCAATTAAATCTTTTTCAGATAATAGACGAACCTACCAGAATAAACGAATACTCAACTAGTCTGTTGGACTTTCTGATCACTGACTCGCCTGGACTTATCTTGGACAGTGGAGTCTTAGCTCCTATTTCAAACTCTGATCACGCGGTTATTTTTTGCTCCTTTTCACTCTCCTACCACAGAGACCGCTCGTTTAAAAGAGGTGTATGGAATTTCAAAAAAGCTGATTTTCGAGGTGTTAATAATACCCTATCTTCTGCTCCCTGGAACACTGCCTTCAACGTCTTCGATTCCATTGATGACGTGGTATCTTACTGGTCTGACCTTTTCCTAAAAACTGCCAAAGAGTTTATCGCATACAAGGAAGTTACCATACGGCCAAAGGATAAACCTTGGATAACAGCTGAAATTAAAAAACTTATGCGTCAGCGTAATCGTGCATGGAAACGTTTTAAGAAATTAACTCAAACTCCTCGCCCTTTCACTCTTGAAGTCTGTGCCAACATTGACAGGTTTTATCAGTTTTACAAAAAGCGACGCAATAAGGTTGTCAACGCAATAAAAGTGTCAATAAACTCCTACTTTTCTAAATTACGTACACAATTAGATAAAAATGATATGAATCCCAAACAATGGTGGAACTTATCTAAGTCCTTACTTGGATGCAAAATCCATGAAGACATACATCCTATTGTTGAAGACAGTGAAATTATCTCTAGCATTACCGAAAAGTGTGAAGTATTTAATACTTACTTCGCCAGTCAATGCGTTACCCATGCCGATAATAATGCACCTCCCCTGGCAAACTTTACCTATCGTACTGAGGCACGCATGAGTGATTTCACGCTCAATGAAGAAAGTGTCAGGAAAGCTTTGCTATCCTTGAGATTAACTTCTGCCTCCGGACCCGACAATATTGGCAACACTCTCCTAAAAAATACTGCTGACTCTATCTCCAAGCCCTTAACAAAAATTTTCAACCTGTCTCTCAGTCTCCCAATTTCCCGACTCTTGGAAACGCTCTAATATCTGCCCTGTGTTTAAAAAATCGAATAAACAAATCAAGAGTAACTATCGTCCAATTTCCTTGCTGTGCAACGTATCTAAAGTTTTCGAGCGACTGGTCTTTAATTTTCTTTATGAATATGTAATAGGCAACAACCTACTAACTGATAAGAACTCTGGGTTTAAAGCTAATGATTCAACTACGAACCAACTTATAAGTATTCTCCACAATATCTACAACGGGCTTGAAAATTCCAAGGAGGCCAGAATGGTATTCTTACATATCGCGAAAGCCTTTGACAAAGTGTGGCATGTAGGCCTCCTCTTCAAACTACGACAGCTGGGGTTATCTGAAGGACTTCTTATGTGGATAAACTGTTACCTGTCAAACCGCTTTCAACGTGTTATTATCCACGGGCGTACCTCCTCTTGGCTTCCTGTTCAGGCCGGCGTACCTCAGGGATCAATTCTGGGTCCCGTATTATTTCTTGTCTATATAAATGATATTGTAGATGACTTGACCTGTGATGTCCGCATCTTCGCCGACGACACTAGTCTACTTGAGATAGTTCAAAACCCTACCGACTCAGCACACCACTTGAACACAAATCTTTCAACTATTTACCACTGAGGTAAATTATGGCGCATGGTTTTTAATGCCTTAAAATCCATTTCAGTTATTTTCTCGGCCAAAATCAATAAACCCTATCATGCCCCTGTCCTTCTAGGTGGTACAGTCATACCAGAGGAAGACACCCACACTCACCTTGGAATTACTCTAGCCAACAATCTTTCTTGGCGTGCGCATGTCACACGCATTACAAACAAAGCCGGCCAGCGTATTGGACTTCTTCGAAGATTCAAATTTAAGTTATCCCGAAAAACACTGGAAAGATTATATTTTTCAATGGTTTGGCCAATTCTTGAATATGGTTGTGTTATCTGTGATAATTGTGGGCAAGGTCTGAGTGATTTACTTGAGTCGATACAGTACGAGGCAGCTAAAATATGCACCGGCGCACTAAGGCACACATCCCATAACAAACTCTTAGACGAACTTAGTTGGCCTACACTAGCCAGTAGACGCAAATATTTCAAATTAATCCTTTTCTACAAAATGTATTTTAACTTAACTCCTTCCTACCTATCCAACCTTATACCTCGCACTCCCGCCATTGCTGGTAATACGCTCCGCCATAGGCCTATCAGCAACCTTCGCCTCATCAAATGCCGAACCCAACGGTTTGAAAATTCCTTTCTCCCCGATGCCACCAAACTATGGAATAATCTCCCCACTGATATCCGTAACTCCCTTTCCCTTCAAATCTTTAAGTCGAAACTTAAAGCTACTCTGCTAGCGGCCGACATTGCTCCAGATTTCTACTCCCATGGAGAGCGATTTGCTAGCATCTGTCATACCCAGTTACGATTAGGATTCTCTAGACTTAATTCCGATCTCCAAAAAGTAAATATCATTCAACAGCCAACCTGTGCCTGCTCCCACCCAACTGAGGATTTCAAACACTTTTGTCTCTACTGCCCTAAATATGTCCAGGAAAGAAAGAAGCTCCTGCTTACCATCACTCCTTTGTTGGCCCCTGGTGTTAATCCAAACCTGATAATGCATGTTGGAAGTGACAGACTATGTAGTATTTTATTGTTCGGGAGTAAAGAACTTTCAGAAGAATGCAATACATTAATTTTCAGAGCAATACAAAATTTTGTTGTTGAAACACGCCGATTTATATTGTAACTGGGTAGTATCTTACCCCATATATGTATCCCGATACCAGCATATACCATTGCAGTGTATTTGTGTGTTCAACGTATGTACCTTTAATACTACCATGTTCTCTATCGTGTCTCCACAGGTGGGTCGACAATGACAAAGCGGGAAGGAACAGCCGAGCTACTGGGCGCACTGGCGGCTAAACAGTGGCAGTGTGAGTTTGCAGCCAGAGTGCTTCGGCTGCGCCCAGCAAGCTATAACCTCCCCTTCAGTCGCTCCCTGTGCTGAGGACGCATTAGCTTGCTACTAAGTATATTCGTGTATATATGCATATTTTCTTAATTGGATTGGCATGTTAGATATTGTTTTTGTTGTTTAACTGTATTACAGCATGTCCACCTGAGTACATAGTCACATGTTTGTACATTGTATTGTCCTATGCGTCTTGTATATATCATTTTGTGCGTCTTCGTGTCTGGAACCCCCAGATTAGTTATATTTCATGTACTATTTGGTAATCCAGTGAAAATAAATATGTTTAAACTAAATATATGAAGACATGAAAACATGTTAATTGTGAAGAGATTCACCTCGGGAGAAAATGAAACAATTTTAAACTCTTTTATGTAAACGCGTCATGCAAAAAGATATGGAAGTAAAGACCGTAAGGTTCAAATGGATTAAAATGTTGTTTGATTCTTTTTAAATCACCGTTTGATTTATTCGTTCGTGTGGTTTTAAATAATCGGAATATCCGTCATATCAACTGAAAAATAATAGGAACTGATACAACACACATTTTTCAGCTAATTTGGGTAAACCGATGTCTATGTGGAACCCATAAAATGAATAGCTACATAATCGAATTTGTGCTGTAATATCACAAATTATGACACTTTCCCTGTAAATGTCAGATGTTTCATCTTTCTATACACATTTCCATCCTAATGATCACTCCTTCTCCTGTACAGGGCAGATGAATATTTAAACTGATCTGTTCTCTATCTGGCCTAATCAATTTGTGATTCACAAATTGATTGGTTTAAACATAAAATATGTTTAAACCAATCAATTTGTGAAAAGTAACGAAAAAAAAAATATTGATGTGTGTCACGTGAAAGATAAATGTCCGGGTTTAACTGATAAAATCTCTGTGTTTATCTGATTTGTTCATATTTTCTGTCTAAACCCAGACACCTTATTTTTCTTATGGATTTTTTAAGAAAGCAAAAAGTAAATATTTAAAAATTTATACGGTGAAATTAACAATAAACATTCTTGCAAATCATTCAACAATGAAAGAAAAATCTACATTTTTTTTTTAAATAAGAAAATTGCGGTTAATTCTTAAGTGTCCGACTTCATCCAGAACGCCACTTACTTGTGTTACACATTATGTGACGTCAATCATGTATTATCATATAATAGACGGTGTGAAAACAAGGCTGCTGCGATATAACGCTTTGTTTGCCATGACATCTGACGATGACCCTTTTATTGTAGTTGTTGTCTTACTCCCACTGAATTACCACCCCATTTGAGCCCTTAATTTCTATTTCACAATCATTAATAAGGTACATACAAGTGTATGGTTGTTCAGTTCATTTAATAAAGCAATTGCAGCAAATGTTCACAAAATATCTTTTACGAAAATGCAGTCTTTACTTTCGTTAGTGTGGTAGTTACCGTGGTTGATAATGGAAGGCGCGGCAATTCAAGTACATCTGTGCTCCTGATTCGCACTTGCCGCCAATACTGCGACAACAAAATGTAGCAAAGTTACAAACCTTATCATGCCATGACCCCACAATTATTATTCCAGTGATCCTCACACATGTAATGACAATTCGATGCAAGTGCATTCACATACACACACACTTCGTAAATAGTCTTCCAGACCACTGTCACTGAATTTGTGTCAAGACACTGTGCCGGTGAGTAGCTACTAGTAGTCAGTGTTGTCAACCTGCCAAACTTAAAATCCGGGAGATAAAAAGTAAAATTACGGGAGATTGATAAATTAATATGAAATATAGAAGGGAAATATTGATGAAATTCCGGGAGGTGACTTAAAATTGTCAAAAATCCACACTCTTTCAAGTATTTTCAGCATAAAATTCCGAGAGTCTCCCGGGCAATCCGGGAGGGCTGGCAACACTGAGTAGTTCAGGCCTCCCCATGCCTCCGGCTCCACACCCAAAATGTACTTTGCTAAGTCTGTCATAATTGATTGTAATATATGGGCCTTGCACTTAAGAAACCTCTGTCCCGTAAAACTGATCCAAACAAAGCACAAACTATTTCGAAAATCGCCGGGCACACGACGAATTTGCCTGCTTCAAGTGCTTGCCATCGCCGTTCCCTTTCAACCGTGATTTATTGATTTGTCATACGACCTCATTCAGCCAATCATATTTGATGGGCATCGTGCGTCTTGGGGTGACCTAATGCACAATTATGATATACTTTGGTCTCTGTTTTTATGATCAATATTTTGAGCCTAGGCCTATTTGGAAGATTGTAACTTACAGCAGATCAATCTTCACACTCAAATAGGGCCTCGCTCATGTCCAAAACGGTAAATTCTGCAATGGAAGGGGTACGTATGAAAACGGGAACGGCATAAACAAAAGATATGATTACAGGTGAAAATAGGCCAGTTAATCCCTTTTTGTGTCAAATTCGGGGGATTTTTAACTTGAGAAACCATATTATAATAGGAATTTGGTATGGCGTGGCATTGATTGTTGCTAATACATTACTGAGGAGGCGACGAGACTCCGTCAGATCTCACCGCCTCCTTCGCGATATATTGGCAACAATCAATACTACGCCATACTGAATTCCTTAACTATATAATGTATAGAGCGAATCAAGTTTATTCATTGAATTCATGTTAAAAAAAAAGTCATTTTCTCCAGATTCCAAACATCCAAAACAGATTATGTAGAACTGTTTAACGTTGGGTTGCGACGTCACAATGAAGGCCCATGCCTATTTTCTATACTGTGTACACTGCTACTGCTAGCGCTACGTATGCAGTCAGTTATCGTTTTGATTGTTCTACATGTACACTGGAAATATTATGGATTCCAAAAAAGTGCGTAGTAAATGTCCGCGTTGGTTCGTTGAGAAATATGCCCACGTTAACTCCTTCTATTGCGACGACGGTTTACTAGCAGAAAGAGGAATGCCTGGGCAATGAGGAGTTGGAAATAAGGACTGGGAAACAGAAATTTTGACTGCTTTGGATGAAAAGCAGCCAACACCAGTGGAAATAAGTAAGAAATCCCATTTTCCGTTTTAAAGTAAGCTGCTATATCATACATGTATCTTCCTCCCTCCTCTATCATTCCTTTCTTTTTATTTATTTTTTCTTTAATAGCAATTCATCTGACACTTTGCAGCAGCAGATGAAGAAAGACGATTGGGATGTAGAACTAGGTCATGAAACCTGGCACTTTTTTAACTCCCACTTGGGCTAAGTCGCAAGTCTTATCAAGTCCGGATGAGCAAATTGAATAAATGGACCACAATTGAAGAAAAAGTGAAAAAAGTCCACAAAAAAGTCAAAAAACAAACAAAACAGTGCGGAAACCAAAAAGAAATGCAAGAACCCCCCCCCCAAAAAAACCAGTTTGAACGTTAAAACTAATAAAGCTGGATATACAAGATGTTTTTCTTCATTTACCCTTACATCCCAGCCAGAGGAAGTTTTTGGGTATTAAGTATCGAAACCAACGGCACCGGTTTACTCTTTGGGCTAGCACAAGGCCCGTGGGTATGCCAGCGGGTGTACGGACAAATTCTTCAAGAATTAAAACTCCAGTTCTTCTTGTACATGGATGATATGCTATTGTACGGGACTAACCAGCAATTACAACAGGACCTTAAAACACTGCAAGCCTCTTTTCAACAATGGAACATCCCGCTAAACATTAACAAGAGTATCTTCACGCCTACCAAGGACATAATTTACCTGGGATTACGTCTCAACTCACACGAAGGAAGGTTAACACTCCAGCCCCAGCGACAAAAAGAATTGTTTAAGGTACTGGATTTATGCCTCAATAACATTTCACTCACAAAGACCAACAACGAGCTAAAAGAATCATCCTTTTCTATGCCCAAGCCTTAGGATGGCCTATTTTTCCAGTCGCTCACATGGACATAACGGATATGGCTCAGTACTACAAGACTTTTTGCGCATCGTTCATCCAAAGACAATTCACAACTCCACCATAAGAAAATGTTTATACGGACGCTACACCCAAAGCTCTTGGCATAACATGTAAACACGGGCAAAAGCATATCCCACTGCCAAGCATGGCCCCCATCATTACGACAGAAACATTAGCAGCGGTAGTGGCTATTCTAGCACACCCTGAAAGCATTAATTTGTATACCGATAATACAACAGTTTTGTACGGCCTGAGAAAGAGGAATTCAAGAAATTGTGACAGTCAAGCATTAATACATTACTTATGGACTCACCAGAAATTGGATAAGTTTAGAACAATATATGTAAAATCAATGGAAAATCCAGCTGACGCCATATCAAGAGGATATTAGTCACATGAACAGATATAAATATTGATGTGATTCAAAAATGGACAGCCTAGTATTTTAAGTTTTAAGGCTTAGAATAGTCTTCTCTAATGTAAGGTTTTTCATTACAGCAGTTCCAGCTCCAACTGGACGGTTAACCTTTAAATCGGCAGCTGTAATTGGCAAAAAAATATTATGTATAGACCTCAATGTGCAATTTCTGTATCTTGGAAATTTTTGGTCATTGTAGCAACGCCTAATAAAGGAGAATAATAATAATATCCCACTACCAAGCATGGCCCCCATCATTACGACAGAAACATTAGCAGCGGTAGTGGCTATTCTAGCACACCCTGAAAGCATTAATTTGTATACCGATAATACAACAGTTTTGTACGGCCTGAGAAAGAGGAATTCAAGAAATTGTGACAGTCAAGCATTAATACATTACTTATGGACTCACCAGAAATTGGATAAGTTTAGAACAATATATGTAAAATCAATGGAAAATCCAGCTGACGCCATATCAAGAGGATATTAGTCACATGAACAGATATAAATATTGATGTGATTCAAAAATGGACAGCCTAGTATTTTAAGTTTTAAGGCTTAGAATAGTCTTCTCTAATGTAAGGTTTTTCATTACAGCAGTTCCAGCTCCAACTGGACGGTTAACCTTTAAATCGGCAGCTGTAATTGGCAAAAAAATATTATGTATAGACCTCAATGTGCAATTTCTGTATCTTGGAAATTTTTGGTCATTGTAGCAACGCCTAATAAAGGAGAATAATAATAATATCCCACTACCAAGCATGGCCCCCATCATTACGACAAAAACATTGGCAGCGGTAGTGGCTATTCTAGCACACCCTAAAAGCATTAATTTGTATACCGATAATACAACAGTTTTGTACGGCCTGAGAAAGAGGAATTCAAGAAATTGTGACATTCAAGCATTAATCCATTACTTATGGACTCACCAGAAATTGGATAAGTTTAGAACAATATATGTAAAATCAATGGAAAATCCAGCTGACGCAATATCAAGAGGATATTAGTCACATGAACAGATATAAATATTGATGTGATTCAAAAATGGACAGCCTAGTATTTTAAGTTTTAAGGCTTAGAATAGTCTTCTCTAATGTAAGGTTTTTCATTACAGCAGTTCCAGTTCCAACTGGACGGTTAACCTTTAAATCGGCAGCTGTAATTGGCAAAAAAATATTATGTATAGACCTCAATGTGCAATTTCTGTATCTTGGAAATTTTTGGTCATTGTAGCAACACCTAATAAAGGAGAATAATAATAATATCCCACTGCCAAGCATGGCCCCCATCATTACGACAGAAACATTAGCAGCGGTAGTGGCTATTCTAGCACACCCTAAAAGCATTAATTTGTATACCGATAATACAACAGTTTTGTACGGCCTGAGAAAGAGGAATTCAAGAAATTGTGACGTTCAAGCAAAAAAACACACAAAAACTCAAAAACATGAAAAAATAAAAACCAAAAAGGAAAAACAAAACAAAGACAAAACAAAAACAAAAAACAAAAAAAAAAAAAAAAAAAACCCAAAAGAAAAAAAAACAAACAAACAAACAAAAAAAAACTCATGTATTATGTAATTTTTACATTCAATCTAACCTTTAACATTGTAAGTATAGGAGAGAGCCTGGTTGAGAGACCATAACACATGAGCCTTGCGTGTTATCGGACCATGGCACGTGTTCCGCCCGTTTTCCAATAAGCCACGCCCACATGGGTTACGGAACTCAACTGTCAACACTTGAACAAGCTGGGCAAACCAGTTTTTGGTCGTTTCTCTTAATTCTGTGTGCTAAAATTCGTCTAATCCAGCAGAAAAAAAATCAGGGTAAAATGTAGTAATTGGTAATATGAAAATACATTTAAGCACTGAGTGTCGCTTTTGTGTGTGTTATAGCATAATGATGCGGCTGATTAAACTTCGAGCTGGCGTGCGCCACGCCCACAATACCAGCTTCAATCACCCGTGTCCTTATGCCATAACACACAAAATCAACCCTCATTTCTCAAATATTTACATTCAATCTACCTTTAAGCATTACAAGTACACGAGAACGCATGGTGTGTAATCAGACCCACGCCCATCTGGGTTTCCGGAGCTCAATACTTGAACACAGGTGCGGATCCAGGATTTGTCAAGGGGGGGGGGGAGCTGAACATAGCAAGTAAGGCGGGGGGTCCGGGGGCCGCCCAGGCCCCCGGCGGGTCCAAGGCAGAGCCCTGGGGGAGGGGTTAAGGGGGGCAGAGCCCGCTCGAGGCTCCAGGGTTTTAATGCATTTGAAGGGGCATAAACTGCTTTTTTCTGTCAATAAAATACAATGGCTCCCCTCTTACAAGGCATCCAAAATGCAGCCTAAAAGTGGCCTTGTAAGAGCGGTGGCCCCTTCTAGAGGGGGAATATATATAATAAAATGTTACACTTTCTGCATAAGAATGGTGACTTTTCAAGAGGAGTGGCCTCTGGTGAGAGGGGCCTTATACAAGGGACCACTGTGAGAGATATGATGTCTGGTTAATCTTCATTTGGGATGTCAGTGTCCCATAATAAAACTTTGATAACCACTACAAAGGGTTTTATTTTCCAAAGCTTCCATCTCCTGTTCAATTGTCATTGGAAATCACAAATTCTCCAGAACAGGAAACTATGTGTAGTTACCATGGTAATATATTTGAATGTTATCTGACACTTGTCAAATGAATTTGAGTCCATAAAAAACCAGGACACATGAAGTGACCAACATTTATGAACATGTGTAACTATAAAACATTCAAGCCTGCAGCTGTACACTGGAATAATTTTACAAATAGATCATAATTTAGGCAGCACCACACAACTACTTGAATGACAAAAAAGCAATAAATCAAATAACTAATAAAACTACAAAATTAGAGGAATGTTTTGAACTATATTCATAATGCCACAATATATGTTTAGAGCTTGATTTCACAAATCGGCTAAAGTAAATATAATACATAATCTCAGTACAAATTGTCAATCAGCACCATCTGATCACTTAATAACTAAAATGATCTGTCTGAAATCAGAATAGTCCGAGTTGCACTGAGTAAGACACAAATCCACAATGTGGATGAGGATTTACAAATCACTTATCACATTCAGTCAGCACCACTGAAGATACATCTAAACACTTCTAATCATTAACTAACTATAAAACGAAGCCTCCGAAAAATTACTTCAATTGCTCTAAGGAAGTCAAAACATACTACTATGCCACAAATCCACAATACAGGATATGATTAACCATGAACAAATTAAACTAATTCCTGAGGATCTTTGACACCACGTTAATTAATCGACTCTGTGTCTTTGAAATTTGGTGATTCGGAAAGCTCGGACCAAAGATGTAATGGGTAACCCCCCTTTACTTTCTCGTGTGACCGGAGATAACCAACAATTTTTGGAGGCGCCAGAATATTTTTTATCTTTTGATTAATTTTTTTTTTTTTTTTTTTTTTTTTTTAAGGGGCGGGGGTGGGGGAGCGCGCGCTCCCGGCGCTCCCCGCCCCCCCCCCCCTAAATCCGCGCCTGGAACATGCTGGACGAATCAGTTTCTAGTCGTTTCTTTTAATTCTATGTACTAAATTTCAAGATTTCGTGCAATCGAGCGGAAAATTGAGGGGGAAATATAAATATTAGCAATGAGGGTCGCTTTTGTGTGTGTTATGGCATAATTGACGCGGCTGGTTGAACTAGGACTAAGTTGGAGCTGGCATCGGGCGAGGCGCACTGGCGTTCGCCACGCCCACGATGCCAGCTTCAATCACCCGGCGTCATCATGCTAAAACACGCACAAAAGCGACCCTCATTTCTTAATTACAACGGAATATCTTGCTCACATGACACCAATACAACGGAATGGTGATGTCACAGTCAATCAGACGTGCAAGTTATGATACGTTGCACGTGCACTTGTAGGCCCTATGCAAGACTCTCACGTGCACCATGCCAAGGCTGTTTATTTTAATCATGTCGTTTAGCCTAGAAACAGATCTGTTGAGCTCTCAGCGTTCAGTGTGGTCATCTATCCCGACGATGTGACATTCTTCAGCAAGCAGAATTAAGTGTTTAGAAATATAATTTCAATAATGTTAGTGGTGTTTTGTCCATCATATTTATTTGGAATTTTCTGTTTCACTATCTTTTTCAAGCCCAACGTTGCATTGAAAGATATGTTTGAAGCTTTCATACCATTTGCTGAACAGCAGTCTAATGAATGGAAACGGTTGAGGTTCGGCTTTCCTAAGGGCTTTACTGAAGGTAGCCTTTCCATTCGTCATTTGAAGTTCAACGGACAGCACTTAGATGATCTTTTCCGAGGTATGGTGACGGAATGCTTTAGAAGTATTACTCGTACTCATATGGCTGACGATTGCTGGCACAAACTGGCAGAATTCCAAACAGTACACAACTCTAAAAACCAATACGCCAGCATCACTTGGGGCTCTTTGGTAAGTCCTTTTCACTAAACCGTATTGGAACTAGGTTAGAGGCATAACAGACAAATTTCCTCAAATACCGTGCACTTAAGATCTATATCTCCAATAGTACTATACAAATATGCACTGTATTGACCGAGTTGCCAGACGGACCACTACGAGTAGACAAAATATGCACTGCATTGGCCAAGTTGCCAGACGGACCACTGCGCGTCGCTACACGCCAGCTCTTGACTTGAGTCTGTAAGGGGTAGCCGTCTGAGGCAGTCCTCAGGTATAAGACAAAACAGGTGACGGTAATGTTCAGAGCAGGCCTTGCACAGCATTACCAGTTAAATGAACTGACCGTCCAGCCATTGCCCCAGTGGTGTGCCGCATTAAAATCACAGTGGTCCCCATCTTCACTGAATACCGATCCAATACCCACTTGTATCCGACCTAAGCCTAAGCCTAAGGTTGAAGATGACCTTTTACGCTTGTTGGTACATAGGTAGGCCTAGACCTACATATGAGAGCACAATTTGACAGCTTAATCAACAGGATGACTTTTGTAGACATGCTGCTGTGATTAGTGCATATATTTTGTGCATCGAAATCGAACTACATGTTTCCAAAGTCTTGCGGGAAAAAATTAGTTTTCGTTCAGACATGAAATCATAGTAATAGTATTAGTAAATCAGGAATTCTAAAGATAAAGTGACCAGGAGACGTAGGCCTATTTCACAATTACAAGCACGGTAGGCCTAGCGTAGGCTAAAAAAATGCCGTAGTCTTTCAACCGACCGTGTGGATATATGAAAGCACAATAGTTACTTTTAGAAGCAAACTATTCAGATCCATTTCAGTCATAATTTCATAACCATGATAGGCTAAGTCATTGCCTAGGGCGAGGCAACCTGTCGCAAATTCGCAAATATTTGCTACAAAATTCAACAAAAAATTTATCAAAAATGAAATATAATAAATAAAATTTCAAGTCACGTCATATGTCACTTATGTGTGACAAATATTTTGTCGGAACTCGCATAAACAATCAATTGTAGGCCTAATTCACAATGTTTTTATTTCCTAATATCGGTTTGTTCAAGCAATATGTAAATGAAAATACCAGAGGAAAAAGTAGTCCATTTGTCAGCTTAACATTTCCATATGTGCTAGTAGGTCAGATGTATATTGCCCTGGGAACTTGAAAGGATTAGGGCCTAGGCCTCTATGAAAAAACGCAACGGCGCAATGAGCTAGAACTTAATAGTAGAAGAAGGGATAGACAATTCTCTCATTCTCAAATGATGAGTCCAGCTGCAAGTCATCTACAGGCTTATATTGATAACAGCAACGCAAGTCCTATTAAGTCGTTCTTAAACCTTTCTCCTGAAGCAGACATTTGACTACCAACCGATTTAAGTAGAAACGAGTTAATTTCATATTTATTTCAAGCTCAACGTTCGACTGCGAACCTGTCGAATCGGAACACAGACGCGCGAAGCAAAGTTGGCTCCCTTTTTTGATTGATACTAAATGATAGCATCACCATAGCCAGGGAGGCAGCCAACCATACCTTCGAGTTCGAGCCAATGTGAACCAGAACGAAGAGGGAGCAACATTTATCGACTGTTACCTACACGTGTGTTATACGCCTGTGGCATTAATTTTATTCTTGTTTTCATTGGTGTCCTTTAAATGGAGTTCAATTTTTTATTCAGGTAATAGAGCCTAGGTCTGAATAGTCCTGCAAAAAGGAGGGGGGGGGGGGGCGTATCAGAATGGTCCCTTCTTCATGGGCGATCTGACTGCAGTTTCTGCGACGTAGTGACATGTAATTGACTTATCATTTTGATAATACCATAAAAATTGCGGGGCTTCAATCATGCATATATAACTAAGTGTACAGTGATAGAGCCTTAGAACGAATATACACGAAAAGAAGGATGAACTGTTGGAATTCGGTTTTGGAGTAGATGCAATGTGTTGAACTTGTATGCAAATTAATTGACCAACACGTTTTCGGGGCAAGAGGAGGAGATAGGCCACAGGGGCAACCAGCAGAATGGTTGTCATCATATTCTGGTCGTTATGAACCCATTCCTACTGACCGCCAAGTCACTGTCCACTGAAAATACTATTTTTGTTTTTCCGTTTGCTTACAAGTTTTCCTTTAATCGCTAAGTTACGTACACATTCATAACAAAATTATAAAGTAAACGAAAATACAAATTCATTCACTGGCGGCCAATCAGAGCGAAGGAGAAATTTGAGCACGTGGACGGGGGGTGAGGGTCATCTACGTTCAAGGAAGAGTACATCATTTGGAATTGAGATGCTTTGCGCGGAATAAAGTGGCCTAAGTGGGCTAAAATACGTCCGACAACTCTGTTATCAGGCAGGGATGGACATAGTGGATTGTAACGAATCTTTTGGTGTATGATTACATGTGTCGGGGCAGCAGAAGGTGTTTGAAACAGGGAAACGGCGTGGGGGGGGGGCGGTTTTTGTTTGATCCCTGCTAAACCTAATGAGTATTTTCGGTGGACAGTTACTTTGGCGGTCAGTATAAATGGGTTCGTGTCGAACTGAATATGATGACAACCATTCTGCTGATTATCCCTGTGGCGTAGGCGGGAAGCATGTACAAGTCATTCCTGCCCTCATCCTCCATCAGACCCATGCGGTATAGCCTAGCTAGGCATAAAATATGCATTTCCTGATGTCTAGTTCACTTTACTTACGATTTGATTTAAATTAACAAGTATATTTCTATACTCTATTCAAGGAAAAGTTAATGTTAACAACCGCTTCGACTGCTTGAGCAATAGTCATAAAATTGTGCATGCATATATTATTATGATGTCTCATCATCCACGGATAATGCAGATGTCTGCCCGCACATTTCCGGGTCCTATGACACTACCTTGCCTGAACGTATACAGCTGCAACACGTGTTACCAAAGTATACCTTGTGTTTCGGTCGGCTGTTGCCCGATGTTGAGACGTGTGGTTTTTGTCATGCACCGCAGCGCCGCTCAACGGATGCAGGTAGAACCCGGTCACCCGACAAGCCCCTTCCTACACTCCTCTCCAGGGTCGTTTCGCGGCCTGGGTCGTTCTTGCTCGACGCTTAGACCGCCTCATCATTCACTGCTTTCTTAATTCGCTATAAAAATGGCAAATGAACAAGTAAGGGTCTGAAGCAATGTATTGCTTGATTGATATTCAAGTCTTGTTGTTGTATCATGTTGATTAAATGTAGGGGCGCAGGCAGGCTTTTGGATTGGGGCTGGGTGCGAGGGTGAGTGGGGTTCAAATGATATAAAGAATGGACCTGCAAGCAGCCGAAGGCTGCGAAGCCATGCCAGGGGTATCCGGAGCATGTGTGTTCATACCATTATTCATTCAGCGCAATCCTATTGTGAAACAGTAAACTATGCATTGAAACTTGCACGGTAAACATGATCTTACATGGCTGTAAAATTAAGCCCAAGTACATGTATATAAATGTTAAATAAATAGTGGGCTTAAACTGACAACAAACTGATGACATTCCTGTTCTGGAGATGCAGAGCTAATCAGAAATATATTCTCCGAGAGTTCCTGTGGTGTGGGGCATCAGTGAAGTTAAGTCAACTTACATTGGAATAAGTCACTATTTGTTAGCACTCATGGAACTGTACAGAAAAAAATGGTAAATAACAGGCAATGAAAACCTGACTGCATCATCATCATCGTCGTCGTCGTCGTCGTCGTCGTCATCATCATGTGAAAAAAGTGAAATGCCATTACAATACATAGGTGCCAAACTTCAATGTATACACTAAGTGCTATGTTCTTCAAAACTGTGAAATGCAGAATGTGGAAGAAATAATATTTTTATTGTTAAAAATTATGGACATTTAAATTTTTTCAATATCAGCTTTGTCTTTGAATTGAAGAAATGGGGTCATTGATCAGCACAGCATGTTACTATGCTTTTTGACGTACATTACAAAGGAAATCCTTTCATCCAAATTTTGTGTCCCCTTTCTTCAGAAATTGATATTTTGTCAAGTAAAATCCTGATGGCGAAGAGAAGTTATTCTCACACTGAACTTCGACACTCTTCTGCTGCAAGGCGATCTAAAATAATTTTCTAGAGCCGAACCTTCTTAACTTTTTACCCAGATGCTAAACTATTATGAAGCTACAGATACACTACCCAAGACTTGAAGTAGCCTATGGAGGCTGCTATTCTATAATAAGATTTTGCTGATTAACATAACTGAAAGTCCACTTCCTTCATGTACTGGTGCTAATTTTATTAAGCCGTAAAACAAGGTTTGGCCACCTACAAAATTTTGGGCCTTTTTTTTAATGATCACATACAAAGACCCTTTTGGTTTGTTCTGCTCAACCACACCAACTATTCATAGTGACAATGAAATATCTTGTAATCCTTGTAGAAAGAAAAGCTGTGTTTTGATTCGAGTTCTTTCTTTTTGTTTGTTTTATTGGTCCAAGTTGTGCCTTTCGCTGAAAATGAAAATGGAGGGGGGGGGGGGGGGGGAGCTTCGTCGGGACCTTTTGGAGCCCCCCCCCCCCCTACAACCGATGATAGACCTGTCAAGATTTGGACGTTTTTACACTTGAACTGATTTTCGACTAGGATATTAACACGCGGTGCCATTACCATATTTGCTTTGTGAAGATATGGATTACTTTATTCCCAATTTGAATTGGTCGTTTTTTCTTTTCACAGTCCGTTATCTACTCCTACTACACGTGTATGCTGATGAAGGGGCAATTTTTCTTTTGTCCAGGTATGCAAAAAATGACTAATTAAGTTCATAGGCCTATCCTCCACCAACTTTAACTCTGGCTACCATATATATGGCTGTTTTATCAATTTTTTGCCAGGAGTACGAACTCAGAGTGGATACGTGTACAGGAAATACTCTATAAGTAAAAAATGGGCCTACAGATAGAGAATCTCAGACAAGCGCGGTGTCTCGATTGACAGAATGGGACGACCAAGGTCTCTCAGATCAAGAAGGCCTGCATGACTAAGCCTGCAGCTTCGTCATGTAGGCCTATGCTCGTAAGGCCTGGGGAGAATCATCCGTTCATCGAAACACAGGTATAAGATCTGCGATTCTATTTATCTTATGTTAAAACCAAAACGACAACATTTTGAACAAATACTGGCGCATTTCTAAAACGGTTAAACATGCAAAACAACGTTTCACAGTGCTCTGCATGGCAACGGCGCGGAGTGATAGTGGTAGGCTTTCACATGTGTGATTCGCCCGCTCACAAAATTGCTCATACCATTTGACATATATGGTGATGCTGACCCACGCTATTCCCAAAAATTCATTACCGCCCTCCCCCCCAAAGGGGGGGGGGGCGGGGGAATTACAACAATGGTCGCATCTGATTCAACGCACAATATCACAAAGTTGTACCTGGTACCTGAATCAATAAGGTAGGCCCAATTTGAGTCCAAACATAGAATAAACATGTCATTGTCTAGATTTGAAGGACAAAATATAAAATTAATTGCTCCAAAAAATTTTGTTCGTTGTAAATCTAAGAGGCTGTGCACGGTTTATTAAGGGTATCAAAACAGAGAAAAATTGTGGTAAAATAACGCATACTTCAAGTTATTCGTTTCTATCTATGTACTCTCAATTTCAGTGATGTAGCATGGGTGGAAAGCTAACATTCAAAATACCCAAGGAGAGATGAAAAAGAATATTTGTTTCACGGCAACTCTGTATACCTTCAAACAATATTGACTTTGTGTACATGGATTGTGCCTACAGCAAAACACAAGGGCAAGTGAGAGTGACACCAGTGGTCTTTTAAATGTTGAATTCATGCAGTCAACCCGACTCTAGGGCATAATTTCTTTACACGATTACCTTTCACGGACAATTTGATAATCACAATAAGGGGCCAAAATTCATTGAAAACCCGCTTCTCAAAATCCCATGTCACATTCCTGTGTTATCTTTCCTTACGTGAGAGACATCATCATCATCATCATCATCATCATCATCATCATCATCATCATCATCATCATTATTATTATTATTATTATTATTATTATTATTATTATTATTATTATTATTGCATCAAACGCCTAATTATAATGACAGACACAGGCAATCATAACAACGTACACAGATACCAGAGGGTCACGGTCAGAGACATGCAAGCAAGTGGTACAGAGACTTCTTTATTATTAGTTTTGTGTGTGCTTGTTACGGCTCATCTTTCCCTGACTAGATTTCTCTCAAACCATGCGGTAATGTAGGCATACCTAAGCTTTGCTTCCATGTAATTTATCTTCCTTGCATGTACTTTTTCAGATCCATGTTTGAAGAACCCATGTCAAATTACGGGCGGTGTCAAATGCAAACGTACAGGGACGGGATTGTTTGTGCATAATTTCATATGCGAGTGTGCCAAATTTTTCGAGTGGGACCAAGACAGGTTGACTTGCGCCCGTAAGTATAATATGACTATGACTTTACGGCCCAGTAACTTTTGAGCTGTTCTCATGAACATAGTAAAATTATACATTTTTGGATTTACCTAGCTCTGAACTATACGTCGAAAAAAATCGGGACGATACTGATTGTAATTGTTGAATAAACAAGCCATGAAGAAGAGCATGTCGTTTA
The DNA here is from genome assembly GCA_964020975.1 of Hermodice carunculata. NCBI lineage: Eukaryota > Metazoa > Annelida > Polychaeta > Eunicida > Amphinomidae > Hermodice > Hermodice carunculata. The sequence goes on along the minus strand of OZ026614.1, from coordinate 63,646,866 downwards.
TCTTAGACCTCAGCGCTCCTGGCTAATAACTTTTTTAATGTATACAACAAACTTGCGACAAGTATGCCATTTTATTGGCAATATATCCAAATTCAAAAGTGTCCTTTCATTTTGGCTCTGTGTATTTTATTTGCGTAAGTGCAGGCATTCCAACACGGGGGCATCACTTAATCAGCTGAATGCATTGAGCATCAACATTCTATACAAGATTAAAAACCAATTAGTACGCGAAGAGAAAAATAAAAGGATACTTTTAAACTCCACACAATTACCTTTCCAACCCCGTTTATTTGAAGGAAATCGGCCGGTAAGTTTTTGCGAAATAAAATTAACGAGTTCGAGTAGACAGCCTATCATCTTTGTTCAGGAACGGCAATCAAAGGTTCACTCGTCATCTTTGAACCGGGTCTGAGAACAATAACTCGCGCAACTTTTCTCAAACACTCATGGATTTTTGCATAGGAAGAGTGAAGAGTATGTTTGAACAAACATGATAACTGTCACTCAGGTTGTTTACTTCTGAAGAGCTTAATCGCGTTGTTTATTTGCTATTTGCGATTAGGTAACAAAACATGGTTTCTCAGTCAAGCGTGCCGCTTTACTACGCTTCACTTTGATTGGCCAATCGTGGTGACGCGAGATGCCAATCATCGACGTGTGGCCTCTGCTTGACGATGGCGCGCTTACATTTCAATAGCAATAATATCACAGCTTGCTTGCCGCAGTTTTGAAGGCTTTTCTCTTTTCTTCAAAGCATGGCAAGTGTTTTATATGATTGTACATCATTCTGTGAGCATATGACAGTTGAGTATTGGATGCAACGGAAAGTACACGTACAAGACAAATTGGCAACCACAATGGGGAGAAAAAAAATTAATAAATGTCCGCTTGACCCAGCAAAAAAGGAAAGGCTAAGCTCAGAGTACAACCAAGGGCGTTGGGGCAATAACAAGGGACCAACCGAGTTATTCAGTAATTGAAAGTAATTTCTGGACAACTGGACTGTAGTGTAGGCCTCTATGCTTAGGCTGTATGTAAGTGTACTGTTCAGCATGGTAACGTTTCATTAGGTAGGCTCTTTCTACCTATATATGGTATGTATTTTCAAAGGGTCAAATAAAACGGGATATCTTGTCGCAAGAAGTAAGCTGTACCTTTACTTACCCACAACAAATACAACGATATCGAATTACAATGTATATTTGATCAAATTGCCACCCGATTAGTCATGCTAGGCCTAATTGATAGTTTTGGGACCGGGTTAGCGGGTCGGACCCTACAATAATATCTGAATTGTACATACCCAAGGTCAGTCATTCTGATCACCAGAATCTTTTCTTGCGTCGGTCGTAGCATCTGTTGCTGGCTGCATCCCTAATTTTTCCTTCCTAACTTTAGGTATTTTGAGACTGATTGTGCTAGCTTAGCGATATCTGACGAACGTACTAAGATAAGATCACCAATGCAATGGCCATGTCGCAAGTGCGGGTTCTGAGTTTGCAAGAACTTCAGAAACAATTTAGACAAAGGATTTAATTTTTCTGTTGAATTTAAATATAAAGAGAACTTGTGCGTGAATTATTAAATCTGATTAGAATTATTGGTTTCTTTGGGTGAGAAAACAATCGCTGCCACGTCGGCGATGAAAGACGGCGTTGAAACAGCAATTCCTTTGAAGTAGGATTAGGACGTGCGGTCATGTCATGATCTCGGCTGACTGTACGGCCTCTGTTCAACACTTTTCTTCGGATTAAATGTTAAAAACTCAAGACAGCATAAAGAAAAAAAAAGTACATATAACAATAGCATGACCATATGGTTTGGGAACCACGGTGCTAATGCATCAGCGTCACAGCGGTGGCCATTTTTAAAAACGAGCAGTTGCCACAGCCGGTCATGTGACCACTTCCCCCCCCCCCCCCCGGGGAGGGACCTGACAGAAAACACGTAAGCCTAAAATGTCTGAAAGTGAATGTTAAAACAGAATGATGTCAAAAGATAGAGTTAAGCAGCAAAGGGACACTTTTTTCACCGTTCCGACATCAATGATTAGCAGCCCGACACCGTCATTAGCGCCCGAGCGAAGCTGATTGGGTCTTCACAAAAACCCAGGGTTTAGTTCCTGAACTTACGAATCACAAGTTTTTTTTGTGACGTCACAATATCCAGGGTTGTTTTCCCTTTTCTTTTTTTTTTTTTTTTTTTTTTTTTTTTTTTGTTTTTTGTTTTTTTTTTTTTTTTTTTGTTTATTTTTTGTTTTTTTTGTTTTTTGTTTTTTCTTTTTTTTTGTTTTTGTTTTTTGTTTTTTTTTGTTTTTGTTTTTTTTTTTTGTTTATGTGTTTTTGGGTTTTTTTTTGTTTGTTTGTTTGTTTGTTTTTTGTTGTTCATTTTTTTTGTTTGTTGTCGTTTTGCTACCTCACAAAACCCAGGGCCCTGGTTTTGTACTGAAACTCTGAGATTTGTACTGGGTTGTTAGAGATTATGACTTTTTATTCACAACAAACACAGGGTTTTGGAACAAGCATGCAGATGTGTGGTTTGCTCAGCTACTTACATTCTGTGTAAAACTCAGTGATTTGTGACAACCCCCGGGGTTTTATGCATGAACTCACGGTTTTGAGCACAATATTCGGGGCTTTATACCGAAACCCACAACAACATGCACAAAACATAACAAAATCCAGGGTTTTATTTCGCGAAACCAAAGGTTTTGTACCTGAAATCGTGGGTTTGTAAATTATTGGGATATACATCCTCCATATACGCGCAGTACTTGCCAGCGAATCATATGCTGAAAGAACAGTTGCAGAATGCGTAACACGATTACGTGTACTTCAAAAATGAAAATCGGCGGTGACCACTTGCTCGACTTTAGGATCAGTTGTCATAGGGTCTGATGGTTTTAAGCTTGGTTGTCATGAGTTACATACAATGTTATAAAATGCTTTTGAATGCGATTGAAATCAAAATATGTAGTTTTACATTTTTTCATAATGCAAACCCATGATAAATATGGTGGTAATACATTTAAATGGGGTACAGGAAATCCATAGTGACGTTTTCGATAAAAGGTTAATCTTAAATGAAAAATATAATGTTTTACTGAGTGCTCACTAAAATATGCATTTTTTATTCACCACCAGTGAATGGACTCGAAGGGTTAAAATGTGACAAACTCATCTTCTTGACCAATTACTGAAGCTATTAACCTAAGAGTAGGGATGCAAGACAGGGTAAATTGCCCCTATCCACCTTGTTGAATCCGCACACCCCCATCAAGACTGGCCACTCAACTTTTTTGTTCCTATTCGGAGGATCATTTCCTTATTTGTAAAGAATAGGGTCGAAGGTCAAAGCCAGTCGCAGGTGATTTATTTTCAGAAACAAAATTCACATTTAATTCACTAACCGACATATGGTGAATATATGGAAACTATAACATCTTTCATATAGGCATTGTGCCCGTTGGCCAGTTGTTTTTGCAAATAAAATATGTTTCAACCAAAGTATGACATCCGATAAAGTCTTCACAGGGATATCACTTGCATGGAATATGAAGGTGTTTATATATCTAAATCAAACATTTGGAATATAATTATTGGAGAAGAAAAAATAAATATGATACTAACCGCAATGAGAATACCAAAAACGGATTAAACTGTAAATATTTCAGTGTTTGATGTCTTTTCTGTGTTGTCTGTAGGTCTGGACGTTTGTAAAAGCCGGTTGTTGAATCCATGCGTCTTAAAGAACACGGCACAGTGTGAAGTAAGTGTATTAAAAACGTACTTAATTTGAGTGTTGTTTAAGTAACAAACTTGTGATTTTAAGGCTTCTGGTCGATATTTAATTTCGCAACTTTGCATCTTATATGTATTTGTTACAAATCTCGAGACAGTGAGACACTACAAATTCAAGAGTGTTACAGCTTAATCAGTCAAAAAACAGCCGTGACGCCCACCGATAAAGCTTTTGGCAGCAAGCGGCGTGTAAATGGAGCCCTGTAAGATAAGTGATATACTTAGCTCTGGTCGGTGTTATTTTAGCTCTCCATCTAATAGAATCAATGTGTATGAAATGAAATACATTGACAGTGACAAATACATAAAACAAAGTGCTCCCAAATGCTAATTTTGTTGAGGCCTCAATTTTATTATATTTCATGATATAATGACATACGGGTTTCCAGTGATACTGAAAACATCACAATGTATGTATTGGGTTTAATTCTCTTTGGCCGTTTTTTTTTAGTATAATGAACCATTTTATATAGAGGGACGGCAGTAAAGGTACTTTGCACTTCTATTGACTTTGGACAGCCTCTCTAAAATGTTTATTCGTTCAAATCTACTTTTTCTTTTCTTCTAAATTTTTCATATTTATATTTTTATCCTACAAGGTACAATCCACTAAAGTCAGGTGCAAGTGTAAAGATGGTTACATGGGAGCCACCTGTGAAAAGCCACGTGACGCATGTATTCGCAGTTTTGACCCGGGACTACCTAGAGGCCATGACGCATGCGCTCCAAACGGCAAGTGCGAAGCAGTGCTCGGAACCAGCGTGTATAATTGCAAATGCAACCCAGGTTACACAGGTAGGATCGTGAAGTCAGGCATTCGAACATATGGAAGATATTAAAAGAACTATGTGCACTTCCTTTTTATTATGAATACAATAGTCGAACCATACATGTATAACCATGCATAAAAAGCTGTCATTTTATCACCATGTCAGCTGTCTTCCTTTTGAATGACGAATAAATTTTCACATTTTCTTTTTATAAATTTGTTATTTATATTTGGTTAGGGCTAGAAGAAACCTTTTGTTTTTGTTTTTGTTTGTTTGTTTGTTTGTTTTGTTTTTTTTTGTTTTTTTGTTTTTGTTTTGTTTTGTTTTGTTTTGTTTTGTTTTGTTTTTTTGTTTTGTTTTGTTTTTTTGTTTGTTTTTTTTGTTTTTGGTGTTTTTTTTTTGTTTTTTGTTTTTGTTTTATTTGTTTTTTTGGTTTTGTTTTTTTTGCGTCTTTTGTTTTATGATTTTTTTTGTTTTGCTTTTTTGGTTCTTGTTTGGTTTGGTTTGGTTTTTTTTTTTGCTCTTTTGTTTGTTTTGTGGGGTTTTATTTGGACAAGGAAACGCCATGTTTTTACAAATTGCAAATTGGTGCAAATTCATGTGCGTTTATTTTGATGAAGAGGCGTGTCTGTTGCAGATGACCCACACAATAAGTATCGAGATTGCATGAAACGAGAGAACAAATGTGAAGCACTCATCTGTGTCCATGGATTTTGTCAGTAAGTGAAAAGACTGAATATGTGGTTGCATTTTTATCCTGGTTTAAATCCCTTAATTTGTCCCCAGAGTCACAGTTATCTCGGTGCTGACCATACCTTTGTACTGGTCTTTGGTCAAGTAGTCGAGCATTTTTGTGTTTTGCGTACATTACATCTTGATAATTTTGGGAGGACCTTCTTTAAAGTATTCAGTGAGGAAATTCCATTTCCTCATATAAGGGATTACATTACCGAAGAACTTTAGGGTAGAAGGTTGAAATTCAAGGCTCGCAAAGGGTGCTTATGCCTCCATAAGACCGATGCAATCACCCCAGAAAAAATGGAGAAACATGTTACAAAAATGTACTCTGAACAAAATAAATGTTGAGAATAAGCTTCTTAAAATTTGTAAGGAGTTATGAGTGAAAATGTTTTTACCTCATTTCAATGATATTCAACGAACTTTAATCAGCAATACTTCGTGATATGATGTTTAAAACATGTGAATATAAACATGAGTGAAAAATGCTGGTGAGTGGAAATTTTGTTTGCTTCTGTACACGTTCATAGTGCTTTCATATCGCCCGTCTCGTTTGCCATTCTTTCAGCACACTGGAGGGAGGTGCCAAATGTGCTTGTGACGAAGGATACGGCGGCTTAGACTGCTCCTACGGTAACACGATTACTATTATAGAAAAAAAAAACAGTGAGAGCATTGTAAAGCAACTACACCGGCCTGCAATCTGAAACCTGATGCCAGCGAAACCGTCTGATATCTTAATACTGATCAATTAACCGCGTACATAAAAATCAAACAAAGTCGATTTCCTGTGATTAACTTAAATTGTAATTCACTGAATGACAGAAATGTAAGACTTTTATACACATCTATTTAATTTGGACATGCATAGACATTCACTAGGTGTCATTTATTTATGGCAAAGTGACTTGAGGACTCTAATTTGTCGTTTTTAAAATCGACATCTATAATGTTATCTAAGAAAACCAAACACAGCACATGAGAAAGTTGCATTTTATACAAATGATGTACACGATTATCATTTTTAGGTATGTTTGGGAGATCTGATAATATGGGTGGGATAATTTATCTGATACTGATGGGTGGGTGCCTGTGTACATACATACGTGCATAATACGAAAGGAGTTGATTGAAAACTGCAAAATGTGAATAATTTAGCGAAAACATATTTTACTTCAAGCAAACTGGTTGAGACACGGACCATAGGCCTTTCTTAAAGCCGTACTTGAATACATATATGCCTAATTACAATATATCGGTAAAAAAATGTTGCTGTTATAGCATACACTTCCAAGGCCTGACGGGGTCCCAAAAAGGTGTATCTCTTGCACACTTGTGAAAAAGTTTATTATAGGGGATGCTCACCAGAGACTGCGCATGCGCTATTTCTGAGGCGTTACTTCCGTTTGGTAGTTCTCTGAGTCGGTTTCAATACTGAATTACATTGAGCACATTAAGGAAGAATATGAGAAAATATTGCAATTTTATTTTCTGACTGCTTCTGATTAATATATAAAATAAATAAATGCCCGTTCACATTACAATTCTTAAGCACAATACAATAAATAACTTTAAAGAAGATTTAAACACGTATTTTGAGGGATGCAGTCCACACAACTACCTATAAAAACGTTGGTCTAGGCAGATGCACATTTTATGGAAATTTTGCACTAAATTTCTGATATAACAGAGGAATGCAACACAAAGAGGACAGAAACATTTATTTAGCAGAAAAAAATGTAGGGACTCATTTCACTGTCAAAAAAGTATTTGTACTTTACAGTGGTACAATGAAAAGTGACGTTTAGGTGTCAGTGTGTGGTCGTCAGAGTTTTTGGGTGGAAAACCAGCATTTGGAATCGCACATATTTTAGAACTTCCAGTTTTACTCATGCATCTCTTACATGTCTGTGGTGAAGGTTAAAGACGAACTGGAAGAAGGACGTTTCAAGATGGACGTATGATGGGTTTCCACTGTAGGAAATAAGATTTCAATGAATGTTTAGGAGGTTCAACTTTTTTCAATGCACCGCTAGACAATTTAGGACATTCCCTTGTTTCAACCAAAAGTATGCAGCAATTACACGCAATTCTGTGTAGGAAAAATACTGTGCTGCACCGGCTGTCTGTTACACAGGGTATCGACAGTGTGCTGGTCGTGCTTTATTTTTTTCCAGAGTTGCCCCACTGGGGTCCCTGGCAACCCTGGTCCGAATGTGAGCCATGCGGCAATCCACGACATCGCAAACGCATCCGCAAGTGTAGTGTGGAGTCAACGGAATGTGTTGGCAACCCTGAGGACCTGCAGACTTGCAGCCCCAAGCCCTGTCTAGTGGACGGTATGCTCGTATCACTATCAGTTCCTTAAAAGTTCACTATTTTGTTCCATCGGCAATTTTTCCTTACAGGACCCTAATATGGTGAAAGGTCATTGCTTTTTGCACTATTTGTCGCAAACTTCACTTCAATGATTGTCCCCCGCCACCAAAGGTGGAATAGGGGGACATAGATTTAGTGACGATAGGGGGCCTGCCGTCCGTCCTTGCGTCCGTCCGGGAGCATATATGTAGAACCCTAAGATATAGAATAATGAAATTTATACCAGAGATGCATCATACCATGGGCATGTGCACTGTATATTGTTTTTGACCTTGGCATATTTTCAAGGTCACAGAGCCCAAGAACATATCCATTAACGTGTGTTTGGCAGCATATCTCTAGAACCGTTAGAGATGGAATAATGAAATTTATACCAGAGATGCATCATACCAAGGACATGTGTGCCATATATTGTTTTTGACCTTAACTTATTTTCAAGGTCACAGGGCCCAAGAAAATATCAATTATTCATGCATCCAGACATGCTTTTTTATGGTATAGCTTAATTCTATATTCTCATGCTTTGAATGCTTGCTTGTAGTGTCACCTACAGTGGCATAGGGGGACATACAGTTAGTGACAATAGGGGGCCTGCCGTCCGTCCGTGCATCCGTCTGTCCGTGCATCCATCCGGGAGCATATCTTTAGAACCCTAAGATATAGAATAATGAAATTTATACCAGAGATGCATCATACCATGGGCATGTGCATTATGCCTAGGTGGTGCATCCTTTCAACAAGTGCAGCCACTTTTGCAACTGTTTGCCCCACTTGATGTTATATTGTATAGGCCCTATGTGTGACATTAAAAAATACTGTGGCGGGGGACGTAGATCCTTTGGATCACTGTGCACTTGTTTTGTTTGTTTGTGTGTTTGTATACTCACAAAAACTTTTAAACATGAACCATTTACATTCATAAATGACCATCTTGTTGAAATAATTAAGAACACGGTACAACACTATAGGTCACTTAAGCTGGTTTCCCATACACTTACCTGCTTCGCCTCAGCTTCCATTGAAAATTGCATGGATCCCGTGCCGTACCATGTTGCTAGATTAAACCCCCAAGGCCCTGTGGTGTGGCATATCGCTGCTGCCAGGAGCACACCAGCAATTGTGCGCAATTCAGTTTCCTACTGTAGCATCCATTTTGGTGGACGTTTGTTGTTTGGAAGGTCCCCTTTTTCTGGGGTCTTTTCAGGCTTCTCGTGGACTTGCTTTAAGTTGTGTGGTAGTTGGTAGGTATCCTGGGTACCTGGTTGTATCGCCGACTTGGTTTTGCAACTTGGGTCTGCAGGAATTCAGGCAGTAGGATGGGACCTTAGTGATCACTGGAGCCGTGAATACCAAGGCTGGGAAGAAACAAACCATAGCTCCAGGTCAAGCCTGGGTGACGTCTTTAGCCTCAGCTGCTGCTCTGTCAGGTGCTCCTCCAGTTTCAGTGGGGCCCATTTGCCTGGTATGTTTCAGTTGGCTGGTGCTGCCACCCCTTGCAGGCTAGTTCTTTCAGGCTCTTGCCATGAGGGACTCTGTGCACATGGCAAGAGTTGCAGACACAGTATGGTTCTGTGTCTGAGACTCCAGTGGCATGGGCGCCTGAGGTAACCACTTCCACAAATCCTCAGATGGTCACACAGACGAGGACAGCAGGATCTGCTCTTCGGCAGTGGTGATGATCTGGAGGATTGTCCCACCCCTGAGCACATTCTCCACCTTAACTGCTCGGATTTTGTTAGTGAGCACTTCAAAATGGAAGAGAAAGGGCCTCGCTTTTTCCATTTGGCAGGGGAGCAGACGGTGGCTGAGTCACACGGCAGCCAAGTGTGTTAAATCCTTACTCAAGTCCATGGCTTTTGGCCAAGGAAGAGGCAGACTGGGGTGACTTGTTTGCCTTTCAGCAGAGAAGCCAGCAACACACCATCGCACTTGCACTTCCCAAAGCTGTCCCCATGTCAGCCAAAATGGTTGAAATGGCCCCCAAGTTGGAGGTGTCATTTTCCACTTTTGTTGGAGGAAAGTGTGTTGAAGTTTCCTCCCAGCTGGAAGGTTCAGGCAATGTGCCAGACAGTGTGTGTTGTGGGGATGGTCTAGGTGGGGGACACCTCCTTGCTAAGACAAAGTCTTGGTTGGAACTGTACCAAACTAGTCAGTCTGTGTTCAACTTCCACCCTGTTACATTTGATGCTCTTTTGAGGGACTGCGACATGAAAGAGGCAAAGTTAGTTTCCCTTCCTCTCTTCACGCTTTTGCAAAAGCTTGTGGAAAGACTGGGCACCAAGCCCGTGTTGGTGGTGCCAAAGAGAGATGGTGGACAAAGATCTATCATTAACTTATCGCATTTCAACTCATATCTTGTCAACCAGCACTTCACGATGGGGACCTCAGCTTCCATTATGACGGCAATGCCACAAATTAAAGTGATTTGGCAACTTTGATCCATCCAAATAATGCGTACTGCCACATCTCCATGGGCAAGCAGTCTTGAAAATTACTGCAACTACCTTGATAAGTTTTTGGGTTAAGTAACTCTCTGCGACAATGTCCAGGTCTGAACCAGATTAGGCCCTTGGTCCCATTGGAGTGCTGTGGTTCCACATGAGTGGAAAACGATCCTGAAAGAGGTGGGTGTAAGCCTTTCTTTCTTCCTCTTAGGTAGACAGAGTCTAGAATTCTGTTGCCTAACACCATCTGGAAATGGATAAGGAAAACAATTTCCTTGGTCTACTGGGTGGCCAGGAAGGCTGAGGAGCTGCCACAGCGTCATTCCCTATAGTCTCATGAGACCAGGGCATTCTCAGTCTCCTGGGACGCATCTCACAACACGTCAGTAGGGGATATTTTTGCCTACCTTAGGTGGCACTACCGTAATACCTTTGTGTCCTTCTTCCTAAGAGACATGGTAGAAGTAGAGAGGCATCAGTTGGCACTAGAGTGATTCCAAACGGCTGCTTCCAAACCGCCTTAGGTGTGCCTCATCCCGACCTCCTAATTCAAATGAATTAGAAAAAGGTTCACCAGACATCCAGGATGCTTTTCTGGGCCACGACACTCAGGTGCTTGAGTTTTTTGGTCTGGCTCTTCAAAGATGCCTCCCTCCTCCAGTCTGATGGTACATCAGCTTAAGTGACCTAAGGTGTGGTACTGTGTCCTTTAGAAGAAGTTTTTCAACGTAAAAATATTATTAAGAAGCGGTACTCACCATAGGCTACTAGAAATTCCATCCAACTATCCCTGCTGTTCAGTCCCTCCTCTGGTGTCGGACACTGAATCGCGCATTTGCTAGTACGCATTCCTGTTATCAGGAGCCCTCAATGTAGCAGTATGGTACGGCACTGGATCCATGGAATTTTCAATTGGGGCTCTGGCAAAACAGGTAAGTGTGTGGGAAACCTATGGTGAGTACTGTTTCTTAATATATAGTTTTACATTGGCAAACGTCATTTTTGTGGAAAATACTGTTCTCTCCTCTCTCTCTCTCTCTCTCTCTCTCTCTCTCTCTCTCTCTCTCTCTCTCTCTCTCTCTCTCTCTCTCTCTCTCTCTCTCTCTCTCTCTCTCTCTCTCTCTAGCTCTCTCTCTCTCTCTCTCTCTCTCTCGCTCTCTCTCTCTCTCTCTATCCATATCTCGCATGAACCTATTTACATCAAGGGTGGTTCAGTTCCCGGGGAGTAGCTGCCAGTGCTATTTTAAAATAAAAACACGAAATATTACCAATAAATGGCGTTTCTTTAATGTACAAATATACCGAAGGACATCAGCAAGTTTGTTCTCCGTTCTGTTTGTTCTCGTTTTTGTGTCGAAAAAGCCTTATTTTGAGGAGCACTCATTGTTCTGAAGTAAAGATGTCACACTAAACATGTCAGCGACTAATAGTAAAAGTTACTTAATGAGATGACAGATGTCATTACATGTCTACAAATAATAAGATCAGAGATGTAATGCGATATGTCGAAATCGCGTCTCGTTTTATGTCATGCTTACAAAATTAAGGGCTGATGGTACGTAGCACCTGACGCATTAAGGTCGACGTCCACAAATAGGGAGTTTGACATGGATGCACATGTAAATGGTTCCTTTCTGGACGGAACTGAAGACTTTTGACATCACTTCAAAAAATGGCAATGTTTTTGGACAATGAAGCCTTTGGATTATTTGTATAAAAAGACATATTCTACTAGAATACAGAGCAAACGATTCGCCCAAAATTTTGCCATGATTCTGTATATTCACATCAACGTCAAAAACGTCAAAATTGGCATGGTATCAATAAGAGAACATCCATAATCATACAACGGTATGGTTATGTAACATAAGATTTTTTTTTTGGTCTCGCAGGAGCTTCCATACTCACACAGCGGTATCGTTGTGTAATACGCTTTTCATTGTAATGCAGCACTTACTGCTACTTTAAAGCATTTTCCTTTATGCAGTTAAGCTTCAGACCTTGTTAATTCATAAACATGACGTAACATTACACGTCCAAGCCTTTTGTGAGTACATGCATTTCTGGTTCAAGTACTTAATGTGAACACCAATTATTAGCCATAATTATTAGAATATCCAATAAACCAGTGTTATATGTATGAGGACAAAAACATGAGACAATAAATTTCACATGCAAGTTGGTTCATACTTGGTTTCAGGAGAGTGGTTTGACTGGGGGTCATGGACGGTATGTAGTGTCAACTGTGGCGGGGGACAGAGGGTTCGCACTCGACAGTGCTTCTATGACACGCCAGTAAGGGATATTCTGCAGTGGCTGTGGTGATATAGTTCTTTCAATCCTTCAAATCTGCATAGTTCGTTATCATAAAACTAATTAATTGCCTTACGATACTTTATAACCATGGTGGTTGGGACCAGAGCGCGGACTGCAAGTTATTATTTAGTGAGAATGAAATGAAAGAAGGGACAATTTGAACACTATGATTACATCAGAGGTGCTATGGGGTAAATAGGTAGTAGTAAAAATAAGAAATAGAAATATGACACTCCATCCAGGTACTTAACTTATAGTGAGGAGTCTTACAGCTAAACATATGCAGGCATGAAATTATTTCGGGCGGAAAGGTCATACCCAAGGGCACATACTTAATTATACGGATAACACAATTATTTCACTTGTCTAACAGGGATGTTATTAATCTAGTTTATATACATATATATATATGCCGACTCAGTAAAAATACTGCATTACCGTGTTGATATGGCACTCGCACATAACTACCTCCATTGAACCATTCTTTTTAGGAATGGGGATTTGGTCGAGTGGATATGTGCGTTTCCCATTTCAGCTAGGCGACTGGTGCCAAAGGTAGCAGGTTCGAGTCCCGCTCGTTCCGAATATAAACTATACATTTTTCGGCATTTCCTTAATGCTGGTGGATTTAAGTCCCCGATTCTGGAAATAGATGCCGACTCAGTAAAAATACTGCATTACCGTGTTGATATGGCACTCGCACATAACTACCTCCATTGAACCATTCTTTTTAGGAATGGGGATTTGGTCGAGTGGATATGTGCGTTTCCCATTTCAGCTAGGCGACTGGTGCCAAAGGTAGCAGGTTCGAGTCCCGCTCGTTCCGAATATAAACTATAGATATATGCCCATAGAATTACATTGCTTTGCGGTTTTTACGATTTATGTATGAGTTAGGTGTTGGCATCGCCCATTTGCATAATTATATGTAGTGGTCGACCAAAGTCAGCAGGACTTCAGGAATCGTTCCGACAAAAATAATCTTGAATTGCATAACTGTACTTTTTTAAACCTTTCGTAATGTCGGAGTTAAACAGCAAAACTGATCATGATTGTCGGAAAGGCCTTTGATGGCATTCAGGGGCGTGTAATTTGATTCAGGAAAATCAGAAGTTATTAATGTTACAAAATTTTAATGTATACGTGTATGATGCATTTGTTCATCATGGTGATGATAAATGGGGCAAGCCGTGCCGCGGGACAGCCAGCCAGAGTGAACCATGTAATACCGCAGCCTGTCCACGAGGTACATCCCAGGTACGATCCAGAATTGATCCTGTCTCCATCATACAAATAGCTTCTGCCTTGGCTAATGCCAATTCGAAAGGTAAGCCTACGTCCATTGAATGTTCAACTGTCATTGATGCCATAAAATTAGAAGTTGACTCAAAGTGTGTGGCATAAGTATGTATTTTATTCATTGGATAGGAGATAGGAAATTAATAAGATAACAGCATTACACCATTGATGCTCGTCGACCATTAATTAAAAGTTTTATACATGTAAATCCTTTTAGAAATTGAAAAATAAAATCATTGGTTTAGAAGATAGCTGTTGATACACTCATGACAGGACAAAATATCTTTTTCTTTCTTATACTGTCCAGTGGGTTTATAAATTACAGGCTGGGGTCCGTGGACAGACTGGTCCGCCTGTTCAGTTGACTGTGGCAAGGGGGAGCAGAGCCGGCTACGCCAGTGTATGACAGGAACCGGAACGTGCGAGGGACGGCCATATGATGTCCTATTGTGTAACGGCACATGTCCATTAGGTACGCTTGCTGTATGCCACAGAAATTTATTTTTCCTCTTTTAATTTATTTATTTATCTATCTATCTATCTATCTATCTGTCTATCTATCTATCTATCTATCTATCTATCTATCTGTCTGTCTGTCTGTCTGTCTGTCTGTCTGTCTGTCTATCTATCTATCTATCTATCTATCCATCCCTCCCTCCATCCACCAACCCATCCATCCTCCCATCCATCCATCCATCCATCCATCCATTCATCCATTTATTCATTCATTAATTTATTTATATATTGTTGAGATCTGCAAGGAAAATGTGGCACTGTTGCTCCTGTTTATATGATTAATGAGATGACGATTATTCATATCATCTTTTGTATAAGACATCGGGTGATTTTTGTCTTTTTAAAAATTAAGTCATGTTGCACGCTTGATTGTTTTGCATAATGATGTGTCAGTTAACAAAAGGGTTGATGATCGAAGAACCTTTATTGTTGAGACGCGCACACACATTCGGGTGCAAAGGCGTCCTGGTAAACCAATCTTTCATGCAATAAGAGTAAGTCAATATCATTGCTGAAAATGACTTCGTTGTTTCTGCTCCTTAAGACTTTAGAAAATTCTTAATTGGTGATTATATCCAATCACCAATATTATAGACATTCAATAAACAGTGATCTCCTACCACAAACGTATTATTCAATAACTTTGTGATTACGTTGTGCACTAAACAATCATTTCCGAGTCCCTTAGCTGGTCTCAATAGGGAGGTTCCACTATACATATATATATATATATTTTCATACCCCATGTACAGAGGTAACACCCTCTATCGGGGTAGAATAGATGCGCATTTACAATATGTATAGCCTGAGATCAATACACGATGTGAAATCAATTAATACCAATAAAAATGCATGTTTTTTCGTGTAATTAAAAATTAGAAATTGCACTAAAACACACAAAGACCAAGGGTTAAAAATCTACACAATATTGAAAGGTTCGCCACTTCGCCACCGGAAAGACAATCATGTTTTTGAGACATTTGCGTATTATCGTTGAAGCAATTACAAGTGTACAGGAATATATTCAGGTACTCACGCCAAATATTATCAAAAATGATTAAGACTCTCTCACCATGACAGGAACTTAGATTACCTATCAAATAACATCATTGGTAGTTATTGAAGACGCCTAAAATGTTGCCAAACATGTCGTAAATTATTTTCTTCCCATTCTTACTTACGCTTAAGATCATATCTGAAAGCTTTATAGTGAAGGCCTGTGACGCGTAGATGCGGAACATCCTCTGCTGCCTGGCAGAAGACACACATGCCGTCATCGTGCCTGAACGCTTTTCAGACCGACAATAGATATAGGGGCTCGAAATTTATTTCTCACCACTTTAAAATCATGCATACTACGCACGCATTACGGCCCAGATTTATACTTAAAACCTCTACACAAATCCAAAGAAGACTTTAGTCGATAATATGTACAATTTCAGTATTAAATACAATCGCTCTAAACTCTTTATGGCAAGCAATTGAAGTTGTGTCTTAACTTTCAAACACCCAATCCATGCCTGCCCTGGTTAATGCATTTTGTATTTTTTTGTTTTTAGCTTTGTTTTTTTTTTAATTGAAACTTATTTGTATTTACAGGATTGTCCAATAGTGCAATAAAGTTGACTTGTCTGAGGGTTCTCTAGATACGGAGATACACAATATAATGTACATGATGCACAGGACGATACAATAATATGACTAGGAGCTTCAGCTAACCATTGTACAATTTGACCTTGAGCACTACACTTCAAGCTTAGACTGTAGCATTATGCACAGACATATTAATGACACACTACAACATCATAGATCACTTACGCTGGCCTCCACGCAGTTAAGGTGTTTTTTCCAGAGCCCCCATAAAAATTCTGTAGGTGCAGTACCGTTACCATGCTGCTGCACCGACTGATACCCAAGCCCTCTGGTGTGGCACAGTGCTCCTGGTGTTGGTAATACGTAAAAACGAGCATGTGCACATCAGTTCTACACTCTGGCATCCATTTGTAGTGGACCTGTATTCTTGGAAGCTCCCACTTTTTTCTTCCCTTTTTGGCACTCTTGTTGTTTCTTTTTTCGTCATGTGGTAGTGAATAGGTTTCCGGGCAAACTCGTCCCATCACCAGCATAGTCA
The DNA here is from genome assembly GCA_964020975.1 of Hermodice carunculata. NCBI lineage: Eukaryota > Metazoa > Annelida > Polychaeta > Eunicida > Amphinomidae > Hermodice > Hermodice carunculata. Next base: position 63,630,473 of record OZ026614.1, on the reverse strand, counting down.
GTTCAGGTTCTGGTGTGATGGATATGGATGTCTGGTGGGACCCCAACCACCACAGGATGGACTATTGGGATGACCACCCTGCATGTTGCTTCTTCATGCATAGGGGTGGCATTTTCTGTACTGATGGAACTCTCTGTGATATTTGTAAACAATGAATGTCTTCTCAGTGACAGAAAGGTCCTCAGGCAGATGCGGGATCTGCTAAACAGAGCCCCCAGTGTGCTGTGAGGTCAGTGTATGTCCTGGAGGTTGTGCACTGGTGCTCAATCTGAGGCACGTGCTATCGTCCAAGGCCTCTGCTAGTTCACCCAGGCCTCATAGCCAGGTGCAAACTGGTCTTCATATTGAGGTTTGCTCATTGAGGGCCCAATGGAGGGGGGGGGGGGGTACCAATTGGGCCAGGCCTCGAGGCCACGCTCAGACTGGTCCTCAAATCGAGGCCACTGGTCCTTCAATTGAGGCTTGTCCTTAAATTAAGGCCCCTTTGAGGGAGGCAAGTGCAGATTCTCTGTGGACTGTGCTTGGGCGTTTCCATTATAGGGTCCCCTCCACATCCACCAAAACTTAAGTGAGTGGATCTGTGGTGAGTGGCCCCTCCCATCCTGTTTGACCTGCAGCTGGCCCTGCATCAGTAGTTTGATATCAGGGTGGAACCTTGGTAATCACAAGAGCAGTGACCACCAAGGGGGGGGGGGGAGAAAGCTGGGGGTTGTGGCAGGCAGATCTCGGGTGACACCTGCAGTGTATTTGTTCCCTGTGGCTCCTCCAGGGTTTCCTTATCCTGCCCCCTCTGAGATGCCTGACCATTCTTGCAAGAGAGGGACTTAGTTGTCTTCAGAGGTGGCTGCACCAAAGCCTAAGTTGGCTAGTGTGGTTAGGGTGGTGGCTCCCACCAAGCCTCCTGTGCTGGCAGCGGCTGGTCCCTGGCCCCAGTGAGGACTCGGCCATGACAGTCACATTTGGGGGGGGGGGGGATGAGTCTGCAGCAAGGCTGATCTCTCCCCTGCCTCCCTCATTCAGTTGCAAGTGTTAGCGATCCCACTATGGGAGGGAGAAAAAGAGGAACAGGAAGCACAACCACTGTTCTTCTCCAGAAGGAAAGCTGCAATGCCAGAACTTTGGTTTAAGCACTTCACCTGCTGAGGTTAGATGTGTCTACCTTGGCCACCCCACTTCTGCCCCACTTCCGGAGGGTGGAAGGGAAGCGCACTGAGGGGTTCTTGTGGAAATGGCATGTCTGTAATCTGTTTCTTCCCCAATGGAGGTTGATCTGGCAGTGAATCACCCTTGTGTGGGGCAGTTCACCCCTCTGCTGACGTATGCCAACATGGTGATGGGCCAGGACTTTTCAGTGCTCAAGTCTACCCCCGCTGACATTGTGCTTAGGTTAGGTTTGCTCTTCTGGTGCACGAGGCACACCAGTAGTTGCTCCACCAGTTCCGTCAGGGCCTAGGTCTATTCACCATTTATGGGCCTGTCATCCAGTGTCACCTCCCTCTGCTGGCGAGCTCTTTGTCTGTGTACACTCTCCATGCATGAGGGGAGTGACAGACGAAGTATTGTTCTGCATCTATGACTCCTGACAAATCAGCGCCTGATGTCTCCACAGTGCTGGAGCATCAAATGATTGAATACAAGAATACTGAGAAGGAGTGCCTGGAGGATTTGCTTTTCAGGTCGCGTGACAATTTAGAGGATTGTCCCACTGCTCTGGACCTCGACTGTTTGGAGTTCCTGAGTGCGGATTGCAAAACAGAAGAGAGACGCTCTCTTCTCATGTCTGGTGACAGAGAGGAAGAAAGCCAAGTCTCAGTCACCTCTCGCCACTGTTGAAGGGAGGAAAGCTCTTCAGTCATCAGCTTCAGCTGAGGAGGTTGCTCCCTGGGGTGACCAGTCTCCTTCTAAGGCAGAAAAGCCAGGTTTGTTGTTCTGGGCAGATGTTGTTTTTAGAGGAAGGGAGAGGCAGGACCACAGACCATGGTTGCACTGCCCAAGGCTGTGCCTATGTCACTTGATGGTGTTGAGGCAGCCCCCAAGTTGGGGGTGCAGTTCTCCACTTTTGTGACCAGAAAGTTTTTCCAACGTTCCTCTAACCTGGCAGGATGTGCAAGTTATGGCAATTATAGGCTCCTTGCTCAGAGAAAACTACCGTGCACAGTTAAAGTGGCATGAACTTTTTGCCACATGCTGCCCAGGACGGGAATCGAACCCCGATCGCAGAGGTGAAAGGTGAGCATCTTACCACTCTGCCAACCGTGCACCCTGTAATGGTCCTTGGACCTACTGGAGTTGGGTGTACAGCTACCTTGTTCACTACCTCTTCTCCCTCAACTGCTCCGGCAATCAGGCTCCGACAAGTTCCACCACAACCAGCAGTTTCTTACTTCAGCCAGCTTCTAAAAGGGAGTGGCTGGCGGGTTGCCAGAAGGAAACTTCATAAGTCTTCTTTGAAGATTTATGACTCACGGTTGAGCAACAAATGTGCATCTTGGTGTAGTGCTAGGACCTTTTTGCCTTGGAAGGCTTCAGTCCCGCAGATTGTGGACTTCCTTTTAAGTGTGTTTGAGGAGGGGCATTTGAAGGTTTGCACCATCGAGGGATACAAGTCTGCCCTTCCAGCTACCCTTAAGACCAGGGGCAAGAGTTTAGTAATGGATCATATGTGTACTTGTGAGCGCCTTTTTCATGGATGTCCAGTAGAGCACAATCTAGTGCATTGACGGGATCTCTCCATGATGCTTGGGGCTCTTACTTAGCCTCTGTTCGAGCCTTAAGATATGGGTTCAATCAATCATATGATCTTAACTCTTAAGACGGTCTTTCTGTAAGATTTGGCCATGGGCGCTAGGGATAAGGAGATACATGCCTTGGATAGATCCCTCATCAGGCTATCCCATGGTGGGAGGGGTGTCTTTCTGAGGCGCCATGTTGGATTTGTGGTGCATGACCCTTCAACTGCATAGACAGGTTTTGCAGTTAAGTCACTCCAAACAACAATGCCCAGGTCCAAGCTAGATCAGACTTTTTGTCCTCTGGACTGAACCTCATCGAGCTGTGCAGTCCATCACCTAATACCATCTTGGGATAGATAAGGAAAATGATTTCCTTGGCCTACCAGGTGGCCAGAAGGGATGAAGAACTTGCACGCCTTCATTCTCTCCAGGCTAATGAGACTAGAGTGTTTTCTGCCATTTGGGATGTGTTTTGCAACACATCAGTCTAGGATATTATGGCTGCCTTTAGATGGAGCTTCCATAATACCTTTACGTCCTTCTACCTCTACCTTTAATTTTTTTTCATTGATAGTAAATACGCCCATGCATGCGTCCATGCGATACTTTAATTTGGGCAGGGGTGAGGCATCATTGTCGGCATGAGGCAGACATTGGCTGGCAAAATAGGTATAGAATACATTGTACTTTCCAGTAATACTAGAAATAATCTTGCCGTCTTCAACAATGGGTAGTATGTCATCCTGAAATCTACTTCCCAGGACATATTTGGATAAATTCCACCATTGTTTGGGATTTTTGGTGTGCTCATTCATTTCTAGCTCAGCTGACTTTTCAGTCAGCTGAGCTCATCTTATGGTCCTCGGTCCATCGTCCGTCCGTCCGTCATCCGTTTTTAAATTCGGGTACTTATCGGTTAATGCAGTTTTCCTATTGATTACTATGGAAGTCAATGAGCATTCTAATGCTAATTCACATTTTCGACTTCTTCTCCGAAACCGTCATCCAGATTAACTTCAAACTTGGGGGCAATGTACCTTGGGTAAGTTTCTACCAGGTTTGTTCAAATGGTCATGCTCCAGTGATTTTTAGATTTTTAATGAATTTTTTTCTTTTTTTTTTGGACAAATCTTAAAAAATCTTTGAAAACGCTTACCCAATTGCTTTGATATCACACAGGAAGACACCTAGGGACTCCTTATTCTTAATTTGTTCACCAGATGGCCCTGCAAATTTGTTCTAATTTTTTATGATTTTTTTTTTTTTTTTGTGTGTTATAGCTTTTCTCGACTTCTTCGCCAGAACTGTCACTCAGATTAAGCTTAAACGTGGTGTATATGTGGAAGGGTCAAACAATGTCGTTCACTACGTGGGAATGCTGCGGACTCCTGATGTTAAACGATTTTTTCGATTCGGGTACTTATCGGTAAATGCACCTTTCCTATTGATTACCATGTACGTAAATGGGCATTCTAATGCTAATTTACATTTTCGACTTCTTCTCCAAAACCGACATTCAGATTTACTTAAAACTTGGTGGGGATGTGCCTTGGGTAGATCTCTACAAAGTTTGTTCAAATGGTCAAGCTTTTTTGATTTTTAGATTTTTTATGATTTTTTTTGGGGGGGGGGTTCTTTTTTAAGGCAAATCTTAAAAACTCTTCTCCTCTTAAACCGCTCACCCAATTACTTTGATATGGTACATAGACACTCCCAGGGACACCTAGTTCCCAATATGTTCCTGAGGTGGCGCTACATTTTTTTTATAATTTTTTTATGAATTGTTTGTATGGTTTTGCTATTTTTCACTTGTTCTCAGAGCTTTCACTCATCTTAAGCTGAAATGTGATGGATATGTTCTTGTGAAAGGTTGAAACAAAGTTGTTTACTAGGTGGCACTGCTTTCGATTCCTGATTTTTAAGGATTTTTTTCAATTCGGGTACTTATCGGTCAATGCAGCTTTCCTATTGATTACTATGTACGTCAATGGACATTCTAATGCTAATTCACTGGACAACTGACACGAAATTTACTGTTTACTTGATAACTTGAGATCTGTTTTGAGTTAGTACCGTGACGTGGCACATGTTAATGTTTCTGTGTGAAGGTCATGCTTAGATAATACATGAATGACATTGACCTCGTTTCTGGGGTCACAGTGCAACAAACATGAATTTTACTCTTCATTATAACTTGAGAACTACTTGAACCATGATGTTGCACATGTAAGTGTTCTTCTATAAAGGTCGGACTTACTCAGAACATGGGTGACCTTGATCCTATCCCAAGTTCATGGAGCTGCAAGCATGATGAATGTCAAGATCAGCTGAGCATGGGCTGTTCACACAGCCGTATTGTTTTTACGTTATTTCGAAAAGTAAGAGATAATCGAATGTTGTAAGGCCCTGATAACTTCGTTATATCTCTTTTTTTAACTGGTTAAATCTATCGTTTTTAACGAAGACATCAAAATTACAATAGCGATGTATTTTAAATAGGTTACGCTGACGCATAAGTGTTGTTTTTTTCTTTTTTTCTTTTTTTATTTCTGGTGTAATCCAAGGTTTGTCCTTAGGCCGAATGATAATTTCTTTAAATGGAATAAAGTACTTGGTGGTATTTACGAACAAATCAGACCAATAAATAAACATGTCAACAATGTAATCGTACGCATTGATGGCAGTGTCCCTCCTAGCAGAAGATAAAGTATATTGAGGTCTTGGAAACAGCTTTCTTTTTTAAATTCCGTACGCCTCTTTTGAAAGAGTGGTCTATTTGATATGGGCGAGAGGAGGAACATAATATGGCACAGAAGGTCCCCGTGTACATTTCTTCATAAATGATGTTATATAAACTATCTAACCTGAAACTAGAGATAATAAGAACACTTGGCACTTGCAAGATCTGCCTCGACTGATACGGGTAACCAACCTTAGTCTCAATGTCGACAAAGGCAGGGCTGAGATTAATTTGCATTACGCAGCGGACGATGTTATTTTTCATTGTCTGCATCTGCCTTTTACCAGTAATTATGTTCTTCAACCAAGTATCACAGTCATGCAGAATGCAAGGTACGGCTATTTTCCTCTGCACTGCGTCCGCAAAGGTTACGCGGTTAACATATAATGGTTCTTAGAAATATTTGCTAGGTATCCTTTCTAGGTACCCTTTCCACTGTCTGAATTTTGGAACAAGGAACCTCTAAATAAGATGTAAAATCTGAAAACGCCCTGGTAAACATTTAGCCCAAATATTCTACGTATATTTTTCAGGTATGTCAAAGTCTCCAAACGCACATATTCTATCCATTCCAATCCGCTGGCCATTCACCATGAATTTAGATTTATTGGCATTAAACTTCAGACCCCACTTTTGGACAAATTATTTATAATAGATAACATTTTTTGTCAATTTGGTCTTCATCCTCTGCCATCAAACCAATGTCGCATAAACTAATACAGGTGACCACATATCTTTAATCTAAGGCTAATATATGCCTCATTCAGCATGGTTATTAAGTCTGTAATAGCTGTGAATAACGTGGGTGACAAGATAAAACCTTGTTTTACTCCATTAAGTATGTCGTACCAGGATGTCTCTATCTGGCCAAATAATACGTTATTTTCCATCTTGCTTTATAATTTTTTAAATAAACTGCACGATTTGCGTCGAACTTTAGGATCCCATAAGTTTCTATACAATTGGTCTCTCAATAGTGTGTCAAACGGGTTAGATATGTCTATGAATGCAAGCCGTATCTGTTTAGCATAGTCTATTTGCATGCTTCATGTACTTTTAAGTTAAAGATATGGCCCTCTAGACTTCTGCACTCCCTATGTGCATCATGGTGTTCCTGCATTCCAGTTGTCTTAATGTAACCCATAAATTGCTTTTCTATTACTGAAGCAAACAATTTATACACATTAGAGATGATGGTAATACCTCTGTAGTTGTCAAGGAAATCCTTACTATCTTCCTTGTGCAAGGGCTTCACAATGCCCTGAACCAATCTTTTGGAAAAAAACTGCGTATAATTTAAACATCTTTAACTGTTCCATTAAAGAATTGACAAGCTACCTAGCACCGCTACTTTTCAAAAAATACTTTGGAATCCTATTATTTCAATAGGCTTTGTTCTTGGGCGCGCGTATTTATTCCAAAATAACATCATGACCAAAATACGCATAAGTCAAACCATCACATGCACTTACAAATTTTTGTAGTTTCCGTATTTTTTTCGAACAGTTATCATTTTCTTTTTCTGTATTCCATTTCTTGGATTTTTCCATTTTTACCGAACCACACGAGATATTTCCTTTGGGTCATCTATTATTTCACTGTCCTCCAATGGATTAACAACTCTGCGAATATAGCCATTTTTCTTACTCAAACGCCAGAACATGTTCCAAAATAACTTCCCATTTTTCGAAGCTTTTCTAACAAGATACAATGACCTTTACTTTAATATTAACGTGTTACTGTCGTATTTTATCATGAGTACATTTTTCCCGTTGTAAAAATTGTCCATCACATTGCGTTAGTCACATTCGAATGCTTGGGCATTAACACATCAATATCGAAAATATCGGTTTGCAAGTTTACGGATCTTAATGAAATGACCAGCTTCATCCCTCCATAGCTGTCGACGGTTTGCTACGCACGCAGTTAAACCAGCAAATCTTTCACCGACATCGATCACAATTGATTTCCAGGTATCCCAAGCCTCATTAACTGAATTGAAATGATCACATTTCCAGTTTTTTTACTTTGAAATGAAGTTCTCTCTGAAAATTACTCCAATGAATGTCCGGCCTCATATCCCATCTTTTGTATTCACTTAACCGCGGATGCGCCCGCCAGTTTCTGCTGGGACGTATTCATATATACACTGGACGAGCATTGCGGTCGAGGCCAACGCCTGGTTCATCGACCACCAGTTTACTTATGCTTGTTTCCAGGCAGGGTGACATAAGGGTATGATCAATAGTGACTTGCAGGTTCCCTGTGCTCCGCGTGACCTTATCATAACACTTGCTGTATTTAAAACATGCAGACTAGTTATGTCTATTGGTTGTTCCAATAAATCTCATAAAAACTGTTATAAGCTTCTTTTGTGAAATCAGTCAGTTTTCCATCAAAGTTGCCAAACAGAATGCAATGTAAGCCTCAACTCTGTAATGTGGTAGCTTTGTGAATGAACTCATGCATAAGTAGATTTAATACCATTGTCACGTGCAATTTATACCACATACCACATTCTGCGAGGTATAGCATGGTTCGTAATCATATATGGAATCTCCCCAAAAAATTGTCGAAAACAAAGAAATATCAATGTTGAAGACAAGCGTGGTCAAAGTGCGTGAGATTAAAAGGAGAACCGTCTCGCAACATGACGGCCACCACCATTATCTATCTATCTATCTATCTATCTATCTATCTATCTATCTATCTATCTATCTATCTATCTATCTATCTATCTATCTATCTATCTATCTATCTATCTATCTATCTATCTATCTATCTATCTATCTATCTATCTATCTATCTATCTATCTATCTATCTATCTATCTATCTATCTATCTATCTATCTATCTATCTATCTATCTATCTATCTATCTATCTATCTATCTATCTATCTATCTATCCATCTATTTTGATATGGGGGGGGGGGGGGCTGATTCCCTCAGCCGTAAATTTTGTGACCATACACCGAATGGAAACGAGCACATCTAAATACTTAGTAGCGTCCAAAGACATGGAGATACCACTCATCAAAAATCAATACGTACTAAAGGAGCCAGCAAGGTGTCGCGAAAACAACCCCCTTTCCGAAAACTCTGTCTAGTAACGAACTAATCTGCGTAACCGGTTTTATGTTAAAGTTAAAAAGAAAGTTAACAAACGAAAGATGAATCAATGCTGAAACCTAATATAAGCAGCGTGAAGCCATACTAAACTGTGCACATCACTGGGGGTCGTGTCATGAAGAGTCTAGTGTGCTCGAAAACTCTCTCTCTCTCTCTCTCTCTCTCTCTCTCTCTCTCACACACACACACACACACACACACACACACATGCCCCTGCCATGACGAGGATACTTGTACCAGTTATGTTACTGCACCATCCAGAAATAACACTTTTTTCGGGCGAACAATGCAGTTTTAACAAAATATTAAGCGTCTTGTATGTTTCAAAACATAGTAAATGACTTTTTAAGCTGTTTGTTTTCTCAAGTTCTTACTTTTATCAAAGAAGCTGATTTGGCCATGCTTCAGATACGAATCTGTTCTCCTCACTGTCAAGTTCCTTGCTGCAGCATAGGTGGCAGCACGGGGTCTCAGTTAATAGCAATACTTCGATATCGGTGCGCATTTCCTATAACAATTTTCTTTTGAAGATTACCTCAGATACATCTGTAAGTTGTCCGCCTCAAACTGTGGATCTTGCATAGATTGAATGTAAGGAATTCCTTTTTAGAATAAATTTGACCTTGCCAAAATCATTTATATCCCCGTTGTTGTGATAGAGGAAAATCGGTGCAATACTGCTTGCCAAACCCGTTACACTTTGTAAAATCAGTGACAGCATTTAAATAAAAGGAAAACAGAACATGCGTAGAAAAAACATGTCTGTCACCTGAATCTCTGTTATTCGCAGCCCATCGTTATTGCTTCGGAAAGGTGACTTTGTGCCCAAAACGTGACGTAGCCTATTCCATATGCAAAGGTATTAAACTTATATCTGAAGCTTAGCGAAGACAAGTTCAGTTTGTCATCAGCTTGAAAGTTATGTAAATTAGTGACTACAGTGCCAAATTGCAATATGGACGGATGAAAAAATTATACATACATATTCTATTTCATTGATAGGGCTGCGTGTGAAGACAATTTATGTCACCCTGAAATTCTAGGTTAGAGCATATTTTACGAGGGAGGTTCACCGTCTTGCAACATAGTGGCAAATCACATCGATACCCATGATATTGATAGGAGGTAATCATTTTAACTCCTCACAATTTTGTCATTTATCTTTTAAATATGTTGGTAGGCGGATTTCCATGGTCACCATGGTCCAGTTGGTCTCGATGTGGACCAGACCATCAACATTGTACGCGCACGCGCACGTGCCCTCTTGGCAAAGGCGCATGTGCCGGGAAAGGGAAAGCGGAAGCCAAGTGTATTGACCAGTTGTGTAACGGAAAAAGCAGCGAGACTATATTGAGTGTACTCAGAGATCAGGGAGAAAAAGCTGCCGCAGCTTTTGCACTAAGTATGGGCAGCTCAGGGATATCCCACGGACTGTGTAAGTGCGGAAGAGAGGGAAGGAAATCAACAAGTTCATATGCTTATCTAACACGGGTCAATTTCTTACCAGGGATACGATTGTGTATATCAGTTACTTTACATTACAACATGTTTCATCAACTAAAACTCTGTATTTGCTGAAAAGTACCAACTTCTCATTGCTTACCGTGAATCAAATTGTGTTTTCGATTCTTCAGGGGTTTTCATCCAAAATGAACTGTATTCTTATTTATTCACTTTCATTATCATCACTCTACAGTAATCCACCCAGCAGGATAAGTTATTAACCACTACATAGAGGTCGCTTTTTTGGTGCCTGCGTCTAAATCCGGTTCGTTGAAGGATCACGTTGATCTACATTTAGCTCTTGTGTGTAAATTATACACCAGTGGCTGATCGATTACTTGACCATAGTGGCTTCTTTATGTTACAACATGGCAAAGTCCGCTTTAACGTAGTGCGCACTGTATTGGCAGAAAACCCCTTTTTAAACAAATAGAGTGTAAAGAAACAGTATTATACTCAATTAATTCTTCCATGGCGAATAAGAAAATTACACATATTTAATGCAGATGTCGAACAAAGTATGTTATATTGATAGATTCACTGTTGTATAAAATTAAGTTGTTTTTATTTTAGACTCTCAGAGCGTACGTGAAATGGAACTTCTCAGTGAGATGAAAGACGACTCCAATGTGAACATAGGTGGAGGCGTCGTGCCAAAAACGGCCATCGTTGGAATAGTGTTGATACTGTTGGTTATCATCACCATAGTCGCCTGTGTAGTGTATCGGTATGCTTTTTGGAGTTATTATCCTGTATTTTATAATCTAATCTTTCAAGACGAGAGCATTACCATATATTTTTTATTTAAAATTATTATTGTTAATTTCCCGTCCTAACATTATTACCTACTGCCCATCGATCATTCTGTTCGTATGACAATTACCCACATTTCAAATTCGAAAAACAAAAACAAAATTTTTGTTTTACACTTGAACTTGATGGGGAATCAATCTGAACCAGGTATGCTCACCAGCTGTTAAAATTTAGGAGGATTGTTCATAAACTGTTTATGTGTTCTTACATCTTGTAACATTTCGAATTGAATGTCCGCCAGCTGCTCTGAATTCCTGCATGAAAACAACTGCAAACTTACTAACATGAAGTAATTTTTAATTAGCTCGACAAATTATCTTTTTGTTTTTGTTGTTTACTGTTGCTGTTGTTGTTGTTGTTGTTATTGTTGTTAGCCTTTTTGGAGGATGGGGGTGGGGGTGGGATATGTCTATGAAGTAGACAAAATCGCAAAGGAAGGTATAGAGTAATCCATAGGTTTGATATATTGGTACAGAGAAAGCTATAGTGTTGTTGTATCGGTACAGAGTAAGCTGCTGTTTTGATAATTCCTAACAAGTAACATCGTTGCTTTTATCTGTTTGTCGCTGTCTTGCTTTTCACCAGATCAGATTTAATTCCATATAGAATGACGTTCACATTCTAAACTGTCCAACATATAGGATTAAATAACGACATCATTTAGATCGCTAGTAATTTTCTCCGTTCGTTACAGACGACGAATAGCAGAAAAGATAAAAACCAAGCGAAAGCGTGAGCAGGCTGTGGACCAAATAGAGACTGGGCAGGAAAATGTGCCTCTGGTGTCATGCTCAGACATGGACTTGCATGCGGATATGGAGCTCTATTTATGTGACCAGGAAGAAAACGGAAACCAATACGTGTCAAATTCGTATGACATTAGGGAGCAACCCTTCCCATCCTTCGCAGGGATGCAAGCTCATGTGTTGTCTCATAATCCAATGCACAAAACAAATAATAGCACATTGGCAGGCAATGATGTCAACAGAAGTAATGTAAATCAAAGTTCTCAACAAAGTGAACTTCACCTGTCAAAAAATGGCTCTCCACTTTGTTGTTTTGTGCATGAAAAGCAATAAAAGGGGTCAAATCTCCGAACACATGAGCATTCTTCAATTTTAAACCATCATAAAGAAGAAAGAGCCTTTTATCAGTGTGCCAATTGGGAACATGCGCACACGGGTAAGAGCCATATATTATATGAGGATGCAAACCGGTGTTATGGAAATGAATAATTTCAGCACGATCCCATGGGTATGCATGGGGAGCCAGAGGAATGTGGCACTGATGCAAATGAGTATAATTTTTACAACTATTACCCTGGAATGGACAAAGCCGGGCAGAGCAGCAATCTTCTATAGCAGAAATAGCCGATTTGCCACATTCGTACCATTTATAACCAGATTGTATTGACATCATAGCATAGAAAAATTCGCAGTGGGCAAATGAGTAATTTTATCCTGGTCATGGCAATTTGATTCAATGAGGGGAAAGAGATAACATGGCGTATACTGCATGCATGATATGACTGAGTGCGTGCGAGTTGATGGTCATAACATGGTGCTACTGCCTTTCTTATACACCTAAAGTATCTACCACTTGCGGTCAACTTTGCAACAATAAAAAAAAAAAAAGGCAAGATGAAAGGAAACAAATATGTTGTTTATTTTGCTAGCCCCCCCCCCCGGGGGGTGGGTTTTCTGCTTCCTTGGGAATTGACAGTTTACGCTCACATAACAACGTAAATTTATTACAGTAGGTCAACGTTCTACGATGACGTGGCGGTGCCTTATGATCACGAAACACGGTGTACAGGCATTCCTCAGTCTATGCAAAATGTATGCTATTTGATCTCTTTGCATCCCGGCATCACCTTCTAGTCAACAAGACCACCGCACAGACAACATTTGGAAAGCAGCAAGTGGTAAGTAAACAGCTTTTAAGTATCTCGGTCATTAGTAAAAAGTAATATGAGCTACCCAGTTGAGTGTAGGGAAGTCTCCTTAACAAAACTGAATAAGTTTTAACAAGAAACATGCATCCATATTGCTGTAATTAATGCCCCCCAAAGCCAAGTTGTGTCTGATGCCAACCCTCAGTCGCTGTCCTCAGGTCACAAATACCTCAGTATCTTGTCTAATGTTGGCTAACTTGCAACCCAAACAGAAGCAATAGCACCCCTATTATCCAAACACTGATAAGCACACAGCACAATGTAATTCATGTGAATGAAAGTGGCAAAAACACAGCCTAATATTCAGATTCCATGTGAAATCCATGGCCACGGCCAACACTGCAAATTGGCAGCTCAGTGTATGCAAAATGCTCCAATGATACATATATAACAGTGTCTCCAGACTGATGTCTATTAATAGTAATCTTTCAACTTTTCTCACCCTTTTACCCTATCAGTACAGCCATGATGATACATGAAAACAGGACAAAGTCAGCGAACAGTTATGGGGCATAAATTTATGATTAAATTAAAAATTTAAAATTTTGCCCATGCACTCAATTCTACTGTACTCCCCAAAATCACCTAATCTCCCTATTGCAACCACCTTTCAGTCCCATTTTATTTTTTGTGTAAATGTACTCCATATAAAGACCACTTTCCAATTAAGACCATTTTTTGATAGTTTCTTGAATGGTTTTAATTGGAAGATTCCACTGTCTTATCTTATCAACTCTTTCAAACCCTGTAATATAAAATGGTGGTGGATACATGTATATTTGGTAACAGTTTATTCATAGATCTTTGGCAATTTATAAATTAAAATATCCCAATGCATCCCACTTCACTACCAAATAGTGGCACATTAAATATTTTAATTTTCCTATCAATTAAAAAAAGAGTGAGTTTTACTGATGATGAAAAAAACTAACACTTGAAATTTTAACTGATATTGAATTGAAGTTTTGAAGACCTTTTAATTATATATATATGATTTACTTTATTTAGGTCTGAAACACTATGGACCTTGAAGATCGCTTGGGTGTAGGCCTGGAGTTCTACAGTAAAAATGTATCTGATCATCAGGGATTGGAGTATCAGCAGGAAGAGCATCTGTAGTTTTTGCCTGAGTGTGCAGTCTGCCTTTTTAATGCCCTTTCTGCAGTTTAGTGAGAGACTGTATCTTGGTTTAGTAAAGTAAATAAAAATATCAATCTAATGATTTGCATTGTAAAATATTAGAAACACTTTTTATTATTAAAATATATGCATCCTTAGGGTTTATACACTTCTGTTTTATTAATACTTTGTGTAGAATATATAAATAAGTAAAGTTAAGTACCTAATGTTTAATACAACTTGTAATGCATGTATGGTATTTGCATGCCTCATGTACTACAAGTTAAGGCGTGGCCACAAATTGTTGTTCTGCATTTTAGGCGTGGTATTTCTGTTCCAGCAATATTCTACTTTTCTTACAATGTAACACTTTTTCTATTACTTTAATCAGTCCATAGCAACCTGGATACAAAATATTTCATCCACAGATGAAAATTTTGCTACATTAGGATACATTTTAACAAACACATCAGTTTGAGTCCCTTACATTAACAGTGCTTGCATATACCTTGAACGGGGGATTGTTATTACAGATAATTGTGCCATGTACTTCAACAAATTTGCATCAATACTTATAAATTTATTTGTTGGTCACTCAATGCACATAGTTCTGATAAAATACTGAAACATATTACCTTTTGATAAAGGTTTTTCTCTGAGAGGTGCTGTCATTCTCTCTGTGAGACTCCATTATTGGCTGCATAGAAGGTGTAATATCATGCATTTTGGCCGTTGCCGAGCCATAAATTTGCATAGACAGAGGTATGCCTATACAGGGTGCGAAATATCTTATTTCAACAACGGTCAACCTTTGTGATAAATTTCATTAGTAGGAAATATGCATACTGGAGCCCTACAGAAACTACCCTTTGGACTTCAAGGTCAAATAGAGTTACTGGTGAATTTATTGTTTGTGGCTCGGAAACTTATGTATAGATCGTCTGACAATATGTCCCGATAAATTAAACGCATGACCAAGAGGGCAAATTAATTTAGCATATTTGTTTACCATAATATTTGATTCAGTACACATCCACAAGAGTATAACCGATGGATCGGGAGGAGGGGGCTTCATGGGATTCGATCGAATCCCCCTCTGTGGTGTGAAAAAATAAAATGAAATAATAAATTTTAAAAATGGAAGATAAAAATGAAACAGGTTGGCCTATTACCACCGCTTTCAAATTATATTTACTTACTGCAGGTATATCTAAACCTGCATGATCTTTATACTGTTCATACTTTCAAACATAATCGTGACGCTTCAGTTTACATTCTCTGTCCTTTTTGGAATTAAGATGATATATATTAAATCATAGGTTTGGGATACACAATACTGTAACTCATGCTACTGACGTTGCCATTATGGTTATGCCTTTGTCTATTTAATTATGAAGCCAGCAACAGATTGTTTGTGTACTTAAGAATAACAGCCTACGGAATAAAAGTGAAAACAATTAATGTCCATGTCTTCAAAATACTATGAACCTTAAGCGTGTCCCTGAATTTGTTCTCATCTGCATCAGGTGTTAAATTATGAGACTGCAAAGTTGAAATTTGCTTATTTGCATATCCAAAACATTAATTTTCAAAATTGACAACTTATATCCCAATATGGGCCTAATAAGGACCACTTTGGAGGACACATTTTTGGTTCATGGTGTTTGGAACAAAAGAGCATCATTTTTGGAACTTCAGACTAGAGTAACTGAGAAATAAACAAATATGAAATACGTGTCATCCTATATCTAGGTATTTTATGTTGGCATAGTTATACAATAAGCACAATATTTATCTGATCTCTATGTGCATCAATTGATCGAGCAAAACTATGCAACTGCTATACTGTATACCTTCAGCAAGCTGCATCAAAATTAAAAAGTAGCAAAAACATAGATGTACACATTTGTATCTCGATACTTTAAGATACTTAGGAACTCGAATTTTGACTTTCAGAAATCTAACGCGGCGTACCAGTAAAATCATAACATCCATGTAGTTCCTTTGTGGTTTGGTTGTATCCCCTCGAATAGTGGCCTCGATATGGTTTGGCTTTCAATACATAATTTAATGCAAGGGGCAGTAAAAGGAATCATACGCATTCTTCCTTTTCCACGCTCAAAGATGATATTTGTATCCACTGGCATCTCAAGTTTAAGAAAAATAGCTTGCCAAAATGTAAACGTACACTGTGCAGATTTAAATGTTGTGAACGCATAAAAAAAAAAGAGTGATGAACCTACTTGAACGAAATAAATGTTGTCGCAGTCACATTAAATGTGCTTACCGGAATGAGTGGGGGCACACAAGGGCCAGTACAAATTTTGAAGCACTGGCCTTGCCATCCTGTACAAAGTTTAAGGCTTGTCTAACCTTGTATGCCATACTCTGAAGGGAAATATGAACGCTGACGGGAAAGCCCAGTTGAGTGAATATTGTGAATCTCGGATATCAAATTGTCCATGTGAAAATACAGTCTCAAATGCCAGGAAAACGGGTCTGAGAGTTGTTGCGATTTTTCAAAAAAATTCAGGACCCACGCACTTGCAATTCGAACCGCCCTTTTAGAGAGTCACTACATGTATGGCACTTTGGTCACAATTTTTCCCCCATAAGTATAAGGTAGATTTTATGGTCACAATTTTTCCCCATAAGGTAAATTTAGCCCGTTTGGGGGGTACGTTTCTAAAAATAGGTTTATGACCGTATAGGGGTACGATTTCTAAAATTAGGTTTATGGCCGTATAGGGGTACGATTTCTAAAATTAGGTTTATGCGTATTATGATCCATATGGGGACTGTGTGTTTATAGTTTGACAGATTGATATTGAATTGATCTGGTTGATTAAATGGATGGATTCTCCCTATGTCCGTATGCTCTCAATTTTATTGATCTCTGATCGATTCAGGGAGGTGATTGGAAATGCTAATTGATTTCTGATAGGTGATTGGAAAATAGGGGATGCTGGGGGATCGGTCTAAGGTGGCTATAAGTTGGTATTGACAGGTCATTGATTGGAAATCTGTGATAGGGGATTGATCTCTATTGATTGATTGGAAATATTGATCAGCTGGCGACATTGCAAGGATTTAGGTGAAAAGCAGGGGATTTATGAGGGTCTTGCCTCAAAATGAGACCAAAATACATATAAGCTTTCTAAATTTATTTTTAGCATCATTTACACCACCCCACAGTTTTAAACCTCCACAACTATGTTTATGGCATATAATTATATTTTTAGCACCACATCACATTTTAAACCTTAACAGGTATATTTTAAGCATAAAGAGTTGCCTAACAATATGAAACTTTGTGGCTAACAATGTATATTTGTTGTGTAAATGTGTGTGAGCAAGTCTCGCCAACTATATATTGGGGGTGTCCCTGTAAGGGCAGCAAGGAACTTTATACAAACTGGTGCATGTCAAATGAGACACTCTAGTGGTGGATATGTCGAGGGGTGTTCTGGAACTATATCAGGGACAAGTCAGTTATGTTGCCCCCTCGATTGACAACACTGACTCCGCCCTAAGTCCCTTACCAGTTTTCACCACAGAGCAAAATTCCCAAGACTTGCAGATATGTCTCATGTTTACGTCTGCAAGAAATTAAATGAGATGGTACTTACCACATTATTCGGCCAATGACAGTCTGTGACACTACTGCTTCAAGGTCTTCTCATATACTATGTTTAGAATGCAACTATATTGATCTCTAATAGGTTATTGATGATTAATAGGAAGCGCCCTTAGATGGAACTATCTGACTTTTCCATCTCTATTCTAAGACACATTGCGGACATTGAAGGTCAGGTCCTCGTGTCAAAGAATGGAGCCACTCTTCCCATGATAACAACACAGAAGTATTCACCACACAAAATAAACATGTTCACCACACAATATAAACAATTATTTTCACCTCACAAAATAAACAACTAATTTCACCACACAAAATAAACAAGTATCTTCAATACACAAACAAAACAAGTATTAAAACCTGCAAAACAAACATAACTTCCCACTCCCAGGCAAATACTCTACTCACCAAGCAAACACATCAGTGTCTGAATGAGGAATGAGACTGAATCAAAACAACACAAAGACTACCTATCCCCAACAACCAATCAGAAGACAGCAATATATTCTGAACCAATCAGAGCAGAGTTGGATCTAAAAATAACTGTGGGGAATTTACATGACGTCATGGAGTCACTCTTCCATTGATCTATAAATCACACTTTGTCCTCATGTATTATAACAAAAAGCCACTTACCATGTGAACAGTTCAGTGTCTCAATGTAGAATGATTCAGAGTAAAAGTAATCACAAATGTACCTAACTCAAACAACCAAGCAGAAACAAGTTGAAACCTCCCAACCAATCGGAGAACAGATCAGTCTAAAAATGGATAGACTTGTAACGGATCAGAGGAGCAGCATACAACAGCATTTGACCAGCACAGACCAGCATTTGACCAGCACACACCAGCATTTGACCAGCACACACCAGCATTGGACCAGGACACACAAGCATTTCACCAGCACAGACCAGCATTTCACCATCACACACCAGCATTTCACTAGCACACACCAGCATTTGACCAGCACACACCAGCATTTCACCAGCATTTCACCAGCATTTGACCAGCACAACAGCACACAAAACAGCACAACAGCACACAAAACAGCATAAACAGCACACAAAACAGCATAAAACAGCACACAAAACAGCACAACAGCACACAAAACATCATAAAACAGCACACAAAACAGCACAACAGCACACAAAACAGCATACAACAGCACGCAAAACAGCACAACAGCACACAAAACGGCACAACACTACAAAAAACAGCATAAAACAGCACACAAAACAGCACAACACCACAAACAACAGCATAAAACAGCACATAAAACAGCACACAAAACAGCACAACAGCATAAAACAGCACACAAAACAGCATACAACAGCAAACAAAACAGCGCAACAACACACACAACAACATAAAACAGCAAGCAAAACATCATAAAAACAGCATTAGGGAGTTACAAAATATAGAAACAAGGTAAAATTTCATTTCAGTCATTTTATTCACACAAATACTAACATACATTCACAACAAACTATAAATTTACATCATATACTTTCTTTTATCTATGTAACTTTTCTATTAATAGACTTCTAAACATTCACAATTGTAAATTCTCTCAGATTAGGACATAGTTCAGTAAATAATACATAAAAGTCATCTCTTATATCTTGTGTTTCATTTGTCAGTTCTTTTTTCATGATGTCTTCTCTCATACCAACATTCAATACTTCAGTCAATAAATCCGATGCACTCATATTCACATGAGTCTTGAGTTCATACATTATTTTGTCCAAAGCTTTCCCTACCTGCACAGCTGATATTTTACTCTTGGCATCTTTGAAATATTTGTCCACTGTCTCGTCCCATTCTGCAAAGCACCCCTCCATCCTAAACAGGCCGAAGGCCTGGAATATATATATATATATATATATATATATATATATATATATATATATATATATATATATATATATATATTGAATCTCACTGTATTGTTTTGTGATTGACAGCCGAGTTAATTAAATTAGCTAGGAAGAGACCCCGCCGGTATAATGTCTGGCTTTGATTAGTCATATGTTAATCATAATTGACAGTCGAGAAATAGCTGATAAATCACAGGTGGTCTAAGGGTGCCGACAAAAGAGTTCATACATAATTAACTAAATTTGAGAATACCATCTGACAAATGGCTGTCATAGAAAGTCATTTTTCTTGGAATACCAGAGTGTCAGGAGATGGGACTCCTATACATATTTGATAAATAAACAATCTTTAAGATTTCATATGCTGTAAAAAGTAATATAATTAATATTATATAGTCAGCAACAGGACTAATAAAGCTTACAATGAAACAAAATTTCCAAAACATTTTTAATACATACATATTATTGTGTAATATATCTTGTTCATTTTTCTGTATTCTCGGATCCGCCAACGCGTCATAAGCTGCTTATCAGCTGGCCGATGTTGTTATGTAA
Source organism: Hermodice carunculata (assembly GCA_964020975.1). Lineage (NCBI taxonomy): Eukaryota > Metazoa > Annelida > Polychaeta > Eunicida > Amphinomidae > Hermodice > Hermodice carunculata. The sequence continues at coordinate 63,610,414 of OZ026614.1, read as the reverse complement.
ATGAGCGGGCCCTATGAAAACACGTTCCACATCACATATGGTCCCATGTAAATGAGACATTTTTATCCAAAATTATATCCATGTTGTCGACCGCAAATCAACAAAATATTTCAAAAGGCGGCATCATTTTTGCCGAATTCTGCTACTGAATAAAAAATTGGAGAGATGTTGACGATCATAACTTGGGGTTTTAGCGCTGGTTTTCGGGTAACACTTAGCATACATTGAATGGGTATCCACAGACGCTTTCAATATTTCCTATCAGATCAATAATCAACATTTCACTGATTCCAAGCCTTCGGCCTGGGGTATTTCCTATCAGATCTACACTTCACTTTTATTCCAGGCCCCACCTTTGGGTTTCTTCTTTGTTTTGATTATTTGCGTGTGGATCCTGAAATTTATTTGTTTGTTTTTGTGAGTTTTGTTTTGGGATGCTGTTAATTTGGTATAGCCGGTCATTATCTGCGCACGTGCTCTTTGAGCATGAGAGCTGGTGAAAACTGGTAAGGGACTTAGGGCGGAGTCAGTGTTGTCAATCGATGGGGGCAACATAACTGACTTGTCCCCGTTATAGTTCCAGAACACCCCTCGACATATCCACCACTAGAGTGTCTCATTTGACATGCACCAGTTTGTATAAAGTTCCTTGCTGCCCTTACAGGGACACCCCCAATATATAGTTGGGGAGACTTGCTCACACACATTTACACAACAAATATACATTGTTAGCCACAAAGTTTCATATTGTTCGGCAACTCTTTATGCTAAAAATATACCTGTTAGGGTTTAAAATGTGATGATGACTGACATAATGACATGGATCAACAAATTTCTTTGTCCACGATAGCCGTCTGTATGGGTATTTACGCTGGACTGCTCTGATGAGAGAGATACAAATCCTGTACATAACGAACCGCAACTTTGACAGTGAGAATACAATTAAAAGTCATTTTCACGACCAAGAATCTATTTTTCTTTTTCCCATGTGCTTTAAAGTAGCTTATGACTGATGAAATGGACATTATTATCATAAATTATCACTCTTTGCATAAAAATTATCCTGAAATTTACTTATGTGATTCTCAAATCATAAGGGTCCTCTTTCCTTTAAATGATATTATGTTGATATTTCATTCAACTCTTTTGCTCACATATTTGCATTGTCTAGTGTCCATTTTGTGTGTCTTTCCTTGATAATTGTTCTTCTTCATGCTTTATGAATTCTGATTATATCTACACTACGCAGGCCTTTTGATAGGTAGATCACCTGGATGTACTATTAAAAGCTAATCAGGATCGTGGGGTGCCACGTCAATCAACAATAAAGCGCAGTCCTGCACATAACACATGCCCCTCAAACAGATGGTTGTTTAGATATTTGCATTGTCTAGTGTCCATTTGGTGTGTCTTTCCTTGATAATTGTTCTTCTTCATGCTTTATGAATTCTGATTATATCTACACCTGCGTTACTTGGTGAATCTCCCTGAAAGCGTCTGTGGATACCCATTCAATGTATGCTAAGTGTTAACCGAAAACCAGCGCTAAAACCCCAAGTTATGATCGTCAACATCTCTCCATTTTTTTATTCAGTAGCAGAATTCGGCAAAAATGATGCCGCCTTCTGAAATATTTTGTTGATTTGCGGTCGACAACATGATATAATTTTGGATAAAAATGTCTCATTTACATGGGACCATATGTGATGTGGAACGTGTTTTCACAGGGCCCGCTCATTTACATAACAACATCGGCCAGCTGATAAGCAGCTTATGACGCGTTGGCGGATCCGAGAATACAGAAAAATGAAAAAGATATATTACACAATAATATGTATGTATTAAAAATGTTTTGGAAATTTTGTTTCATTGTAAGCTTTATTAGTCCTGTTGCTGACTATGTAACATTAATTATATTAATTTTTACAGCATATGAAATCTTAAAGATTGTTTATTTATCAAATATTTATAGGAGTCCCATCTCCTGACACTCTGGTAATCCAAGAAAAATGACTTTCTATGACAGCCATTTGTCAGATGGTATTCTCAGATTTAGTTAATTATGTATGAACTCTTTTGTCGGCACCCTTAGACCACCTGTGATTTATCAGCTATTTCTCGACTGTCAATTATGATTAACATATGACAAATCAAAGCCAGACATTATACCAGCGGGGTCTCTTCCTAGCTAATTTAATTAACTCGGCTGTCAATCACAAAACAATACAGTGAGATTCAATATATATATATATATATATATATATATATATATATATATATATACATATATATATATATTCCAGGCCTTCGGCCTGTTTAGGATGGAGGGGTGCTTTGCAGAATGGGACGAGACAGTGGACAAATATTTCAAAGATGCCAAGAGTAAAATATCAGCTGTGCAGGTAGGGAAAGCTTTGGACAGAATAATGTATGAACTCAAGATTCATGTGAATATGAGTGCATCGGATTTATTGACTGAAGTATTAAATGTTGGTATGAGAGAAGACATCATGAAAAAAGAACTGACAAATGAAACACAAGATATAAGAGATGACTTTTATGTATTATTTACTGAACTATGTCCTAATCTGAGAGAATTTACAATTGTGAATGTTTAGAAGTCTATTAATAGAAAAGTTACATAGATAAAAGAAAGTATATGATGTAAATTTATAGTTTGTTGTGAATGTATGTTAGTATTTGTGTGAATAAAATGACTGAAATGAAATTTTACCTTGTTTCTATATTTTGTAACTCCATAATGCTGTTTTATGTTGTTGTGTGTGTTGTTGTGCTTTTTTGTTTGCTGTTGTATGCTGTTTTGTGTGCTGTTTTATGCTGTTGTGTGTGCTGTTGTGCTGTTTTGTGTGCTATTTTATGCTGTTGTGCTGTTTTGTGTGCTGTTTTATGCTGTTGTTTGTGGTGTTGTGCTGTTTTGTGTGCTGTTGTGCTGTTTTGTGTGCTGTTGTGCTGTTTTATGATGTTTTGTGTGCTGTTTTATGATGTCTTGTGTGTGGTGTTGTGCTGTTTTGTGTGCTGTTGTGCTGTTTTGTGTGCTGTTTTATGCTGTTTTGTGTGCTGTTTTGTGTGCTGGTTTATGCTGTTGTGTGTGGTGTTGTGCTGTTTTGTATGCTGTTTTGTGTGCTGTTTTATGCTGTTTTGTGTGCTGTTGTGCTGGTCAAATGCTGCTGTTGTGCTGGTCAAATGCTGCTGTTGTGCTGGTCAAATGCTGGTAAAATGCTGGTGTGTGCTGGTGAAATGCCGGTGTGTGCTGGTCAAATGCTGGTGTGTGCTGGTCAAATGCTGGTGAAATGTTGGTGTGTGCTGGTGAAATGCTGGTCTGTGCTGGTGAAATGCTGGTGAAATGCTTGTGTGTCCTGGTCCAATGCTGGTGTGTGCTGGTGAAATGCTGGTCTGTGCTGGTCAAATGCTGGTGTGTGCTGGTCAAATGCTGGTCTGTGCTGGTCAAATGCTGTTGTATGCTGCTCCTCTGATCCGTTACAAGTCTATCCATTTTTAGACTGATCTGTTCTCTGATTGGTTGGGAGGTTTCAACTTGTTTCTGCTTGGTTGTTTGAGTTAGGTACATTTGTGATTACTTTTACTCTGAATCATTCTACATTGAGACACTGAACTGTTCACATGGTAAGTGGCTTTTTGTTATAATACATGAGGACAAAGTGTGATTTATAGATCAATGGAAGAGTGACTCCATGACGTCATGTAAATTCCCCACAGTTATTTTTAGATCCAACTCTGCTCTGATTGGTTCAGAATATATTGCTGTCTTCTGATTGGTTGTTGGGGATAGGTAGTCTTTGTGTTGTTTTGATTCAGTCTCATTCCTCATTCAGACACTGATGTGTTTGCTTGGTGAGTAGAGTATTTGCCTGGGAGTGGGAAGTTATGTTTATTTTGCAGGTTTTAATACTTGTTTTGTTTGTGTATTGAAGATACTTGTTTATTTTGTGTGGTGAAATTAGTTGTTTATTTTGTGAGGTGAAAATAATTGTTTATTTTGTGTGGTGAACATGTTTATTTTGTGTGGTGAATACTTCTGTGTTGTTATCATGGGAAGAGTGGCTCCATTCTTTGACACGAGGACCTGACCTTCAATGTCTGCAATGTGTCTTAGAATAGAGATGGAAAAGTCAGATAGTTCCATCTAAGGGCGCTTCCTATTAATCATCAATAACCTATTAGAGATCAATATAGTTGCATTCTAAACATAGTATATGAGAAGACCTTGAAGCAGTAGTGTCACAGACTGTCATTGGCCGAATAATGTGGTAAGTACCATCTCATTTAATTTCTTGCAGACATAAACATGAGACATATTTGCAAGTCTTGGGAATTTTGCTCTGTGGTGAAAACTGATAAGGGACTTAGGGCGGAGTCAGTGTTGTCAATCGAGGGGGCAACATAACTGACTTGTCCCGATATAGTTCCAGAACACCCCTCGACATATCCACCACTAGAGTGTCTCATTTGACATGCACCAGTTTGTATAAAGTTCCTTGCTGCCCTTACAGGGACAGCCCCAATATATTGTTGGGGAGACTTGCTCACACATATATACACAACAAATATACATTGTTAGCCACAAAGTTTCATATTGTTAGGCAGCTCTTTATGCTAAAAATATACCTGTTAGGGTTTAAAATGTGATGTGGTGCTAAAAACATAATAATATGCCATAAACATAGTTGTGGAGGTTTAAAACTGTGGGGTGGTGTAAATGATGCTTAAAATAAATTTAGAAAGCTTATATGTATTTTGGTCTCATTTTGAGGCAAGACCCTCATTAATCCCCTGCTTTTCACCTAAATCCTTGCAATGTCGCCAGCTGATCAATATTTCCAATCAATCAATAGAGATCAATCCCCTATCACAGATTTCCAATCAATGACCTGTCAATACCAACTTATAGCCACCTTAGACCGATCCCCCAGCATCCCCTATTTTCCAATCACCTATCAGAAATCAATTAGCATTTCCAATCACCTCCCTGAATCGATCAGAGATCAATAAAATTGAGAGCATACGGACATAGGGAGAATCCGTCCATTTAATCAACCAGATCAATTCAATATCAATCTGTCAAACTATAAACACACAGTCCCCATATGGATCATAATACGCATAAACCTAATTTTAGAAATCGTACCCCTATACGGCCATAAACCTAATTTTAGAAATCGTACCCCTATACGGTCATAAACCTATTTTTAAACGTACCCCCCAAACGGGCCAAATCTACCTTATGGGGAAAAATTGTGACCATAAAATCTACCTTATACTTATGGGGGGAAAATTGTGACCAAAGTGCCATACATGTAGTAGAGTCTGGATCTGCCCGTGAAGAGTGAAATGCTGTAGTACATCCACAGCGTATGTTGAGGGTACTGACTTGCTGCAGGAATACACGATGCAGTAAAATAGCGACTGTGTTCGCCTGAGCCATGCAGGCGATCAGCGTTCTTTCACCTACCTATTGGTGTTGGCTCCCATTCGACGCAATACGAGGCATGCATATTAATTTCCGCTGTAACTGGATACCCGGTTGTCTTAGTAACCCTATTCTCGCCTGGTGAGATCGGGCTGTGCGGGCAAGTAGGATATTACTAATATTTTGGAAACAAATAGTATTTAGTACAGGGAGATGGAAATTTTTTATAGCCATTTTAGGGAACACTACATGAACATGTCTTTGTTATTTGTAATCTTACGTTTCTCGAAAAGACACTAAGTTTGTGAGAAAGGGGTAGTAAGCCATGGCAGTGACAGTGATATGCCCGTGTGACCTCCGTAATTGACAGTCGCGAACCCCATGCTTTGTGGCGGGAAATCAATATGCATGTCTCCTTTTAAAGGCTTTAAGCTGCTACAAGTAATTATATTAAGGCATTTATTACATGCAAGTAATTAGATTTTAATCATATGCATGGGGCAGATCCGTACACATATAATCGCTTGTCAGTACAAGAAGTGCAATATCCCTCAGCCAAGAGCCTACATATGAGTAAACATTGGGCTCAAACATCCAGGAATGGATCTTCCTTACTGTTGAATTCACCGGCGCAATTAACTCATTCACGTGACGTCTTAAAAATTTTAGCCTGTCAAAAAGTGAATACGCGCCGATAAACGCAAAAGAAAGGCAGTTTAATTCTCATATTAACATTAACCACAATTTTTTTTATCATTTTAGAGTTAAAATGATCATTGATGTTTCATTCGTGGAAGATTTTTTTGATGTGTTATAAAACGAAAAACCACTGTTTTGTTCATCAGTGGGAGGAGCTAAATGGGCGCGGTTATTCATCGTGTTGCCGCGCAAAAAGTATACGGGTTGCACGAAAACTTTTGCATTCATTCGAGGCTGAACTAAACTTATGCCCCCTTTCTTTCAATGCGATAATGACGAAAATAGTATTATATATATATATATATATATATATATATATATATATATATATATATATATATATATATATATATATATATACATATACATATCATACATATACATACATATGTAACGTGATTATTACATGGTTGGTGCAGGATGATATCACAGCTAAACAAATTGCCCACCAAACAAAAATGTGGCCCACTTCTTCGCCCTGTCTTTTTCATGTTCCATGCATTGCATACATTTATTACGTGATAATGAAAACTGGATTATGCTGTTTGCCATGGCCATGCGGGGCTATATGTATACTCCCATTGTCCAAATGAAGAGTTCACCTCTGTGATGGAATTGTACATGCTTACTATAAAAACAGAATTTTCATGAATTGTACAGGAAAAAAGATAATATCTACCTTTTCCATCTCTCCCTGAACGACGAATAAATGGGGGGGGGGGATGTTGTGCGGCTCAGCACAGTCAGGCACAAAGTGAAAACACGAAGTCAAAAATGCAGCTCTGGCGTTGAGTGTTCTGACGTAGTTTCACCATTTTCGGAACTACTATATGGGCCCCACAACATGCCCAACCATTGATTGTTCCTATAGTGAAAATAAAGTTCTTTATAAGGCCATAGAATGACAAAATGAGCCAGAAATGCAACCTTTCCCAAAAGTTGGCTGTTACCGTTTGCGGCAGTTTCCCTGTGACAAGGATCCTCCTCCGCAGTAGAGCCCAATGGATGGGGGCGGGGGTTAAGAACAAAAGCAGCTGATCACTTTGCATATTGCACTCATAAAATAGCGTTAAAGTGTAAGAGAACACTGATTATGTCTGTCATTTGGAGTACTACTAGTATTAATACTGTGGCTCGTCGTTTTTCTGCCACGGTCCTGTGTGACACAGGTGGCCTAGAAAAAAAGCGTAAATAAAGTGGAGGAAACCGTGGTAATCCTAATCAGTTTGTGCAAGTTTACCAGGAGCAGAACCAAGGCAAAGAGTCTACCACACTCTCCCTTACAGCTGTGGTGGACCCCTAGATTGAGGATACATCCCAAGTTCAAGGGATTTATCTGGAATCCTGCTTTTTTAAATCCCGGAGCGAAGCGTAGGGATTTAAAAATTCAGGATTCCAGATAAATCACGAGAACAAGGGATGTACCTTTTTATATCATGCCTTCTTTATTTTCATGAATATAAATGCCTTTTAAAATGTATTCACCAAAGCAAATCAGTCCTGTGTTGAAATTTAGCCACGGAAATTAAAGCAGGGATATATGTGTAAGCAGGTGACATATATCCCTTGAGAAAACAAAGGAGGCATGGTATAATCCTGGCACTTTCTTCCCTCTGAAGGAAAAAAATTCCTCACACACCTGATCCCCGCCTCTGAGACTGGGACATTTCCCATGGGAGACCCAACTCAAATTTGTGGTATAAACGTATCCAATGAACCACAAACAAAGGTTGCAGAATTTTAACTTATGCTTATTAGGGACACTGGAAGAATCTAAAGTAGGTAGAGGCATGCGTCCTTCCTTTATTCTTAGGTTTGTGCTTCACGTCTGGTGTTACTTGTACTCAGAAAGTGATAAGACTTTTTAGGTCACATAACATGCCCCGTCATTCATTCTTCCTTGAAGTTGCCTTCCCCGACGAAGGTGTCCCAAATTATCAATTTGAATATGATCCAACTTTAGTGCAAGGAATGTGGAAATCAAACCGCTAAAACACCCACGTTTTCCTTCCGAAGTTGTTTGTCGCGTTGTCTATTTTTTTTCGGGGGTTAAAACATCGCGAGTTCTATCGGTGAGCCACGATGGATATTCAAAGTGTGTCAGGAAATTCATGGACGTCATTGGGGTCATTTCCATACAGATCTCGCGCATGCGTACAGCTTATGTTTTCGGTCTGAGTCTGCTTTTCGTCTGCTTGTGAAGTTGTGGACGATCATCGATCATGGGACCAAGAAAATTACGCCACTGACATCGAAAAGAAAGGTGCCCGAGCCGCTCGTGACAAAAATAAGAAACACACACAGAGTTTTCATCGTTGTTGAAAGTATGGAGCGATAGCGGATTGTAAAAGAGGGACTGGGTCCGGGGTGTGCAAGTGATGAAAACATCACTGCATTCATTCTTAGCAGCCGCAACAGGTATGAGGTGCGGAGCAGTGCCCAATTGTCGGACGCAGCGAAAAAATGATCAAAGATCAGAGAAGCAGCTCATTTCTATGAAGTGGTTATATTCATGTCGTCATGGATACTTTATCAGTCGTGTTTGTAATTTGTCAAGATTGAATCCGAGTATCATATTATAACCGCTTGCAGAAGGGTTTTTTTTTTTGGGGGGGGGTAGGTAATCAAATTTAAGGGACAAATGGGCCGTTAATTAAGATCAGTAAAGACGACAGCAACTTCAGAGAGAAAAAAAAACAAACAAACAAAACGGCTACGTATCCCGCTAACTTCGAGATAAAATTATGCCTGGACCAGCAGGTCTTGACATTGTAAGTACGACGTGTCCGCGACTTCCTTTACTGTCTACGATGTCAAAGATGTATATCATTCTACTCGTCATCAGTTTACTTTGGCCCCTATAAATTTTCCTTGTGATTTTAACTGTTCTATATTTCCATAGAATTTTGCAAGGTATAATGTGCATGTGAAGAAGAAGAAGAAGAAGAAGAAGAAGAAGAAGAAGAAGAAGAAGAAGAAGAAGAAGAAGAAGAAGAAGAAGAAGAAGAAGAAGAAGAAGAAGAAGAAGAAGAAGAAGAAGAAGAAGAAGAAGAAGAAGAAGAAGAAGAAGAAGAAGAAGAAGAAGAAGAAGAAGAAGAAGAGAACAGAGGAACTGTAAGTTTGGAACCAAATATCTATTTTACAAATAAGCCTGCCTCTCTCTCTCTCTCTCTCTCTCTCTCTCTCTCTCTCTCTC
>OZ026614.1:63558680-63600870 GCA_964020975.1 Hermodice carunculata | reverse complement strand
CAGAAATCTCTAATTATTCCCCGATATATTACTGGGCTAATTATGGCCCAACTGATTACTGAAATCAAAGTTGCCTTGATCAGCAGCAACATGTTACCTAATCGTTTATCAGTCGACTGACATTTTTTTTTTCTGATGAAAATTCAAATTACCCCCCCCCAAAAAAAAAAAGGTGTTTTAGAAAGTTTCTTAACATCGAAAAAGTACTGAAATATCCACCGGTGGCTCAATACACGTAATCAAAATCATAATCATAATCAAGCGATTTATAATTTCAAAAAATGCACTGAGGATGTACGAAAATTTAAACCACAATTGATAGGTGTTTAGAGGGTGTAAGAACTATGCAGAAATACTTTGCAATACCACAAGTATTCGTCAACATAAGTCACGAATTTTTTAAATACTCGCTTATGGTTCAATACAGGGGATCTAAATCATAATTGAGCTGATTTATAAAACGAAAAAATGCATTGAGGATGTACATGTAATAGAAGCATTGGGTGAGGCGTTTCAATAAATAGCCTAAAACCAGAGTAGAATTCATGACAACATGTAGGATCTTTTCAGTAATAGTGCGACGCAAAGCAGCGTATCCTGTATCAACAGCCAGTATAATTACCGTCAAACTATGTTGGATGTGAGGATCTATTTGTCAAAAGTAAAAGTCTCAACCTAGCACGACCCACGGTGTTGGAACCAGACGAATTGACAGCCTAGGTAAGGGACTAGGACACGAAAAAAATCAGACGGAGCGCTTGCACAAACGACTCATCGCATGATGTAAGTGAAAGTATCCCCTTTCTTTCTTTCTTTCTTTTTTTCTTCTTTCTTTCTTTCTTTCTTTCTTTCTTTCTTTCTTTCTTCTTTCTTTCTTTCTTTCTTTCTTTCTTTCTTTCTTTCTTTCTTTCTTTCTTCTTTCTTTCTTTTCCTCTTCCTTCCTTCCTTCCTTCCTTCCTTCCTTCCTTCTTTCTTTCTTTCTTTCTTTCTTTCTTTCTTACTTTCTTTCTTCTTTCTTTCTTCTTCCTTCCTTCCTCCTTCCTTCCTTCTTTCTTTCTTTCTTCCTCTTCCACTCAATTTTGCAGAGTGTTCAATTTTATAGATGCCGAATCTGACAGACCGCCTGGTTCTGGAGAAACTTTGGTCGTTTGGAAAATGACCTTGAAATAATTTTTGGCTTGGTACGTGACCAGTAATTGAAACGTGTTGCTTGGTGATATTTATCATACTGTAAATGACATGTTACGCTGAGAATAATTTTGGTCACGGTCTTATAGCGCCCCCCCCCCGGAAAAACAAATGATAAGGCATTTTATATTGATGGTACAGTCTTCCAAAAACGATATATTTGAGGCTGCTTCAAAACATACCTCGGATCAGAATCATGGGCGGTACTGTTGCTGTACCCCTTTTCTTGATAAGTAACCCTGACCTACAATTTGGCTCCGTGACCAAGCGAACTTTTTCATACCCCTGTGGAAAAGTAACTTCGGTAGCGTTCATCAAATATTTATGAGTGTTAAGTTCTATGGCTTATTCGTGGCAGGGCACATTTTTGTCCTTCAAATTTTGCCTCTGAATGAAGAAGGGAGAGAGAGAGAGAGAGAGAGAGAGAGAGAGAGAGAGAGAGAGAGAGGAGAGAGAGAGAGAGAGGAGAGAGAGAGAGAGAGAGAGAGAGAGAGAGAGAGAGAGAGAGAGAGAGAGAGAGAGAGAGAGAGAGAGAGAGGAGAGAGAGAGATGAGAGAGAGAGAGAGAGAGAGAGAGAGAGAGAGAGAGAGTACATTGCAGTTTTTAAATAAAAGCTTGGGATCGGGATGTAAAAGTATGAAGCTGCAATTGCATAAATTAACGATACAGATAAGAATTTAGAACTGAAAAAAATCTTAGTGAAAGTATGATCTAGAAAACGGTTTGACCTCCTTCCTGATGTCACATAAAAAAATTCTGATGTTAATAGAGACCACGAGGTTGTGCCTTTACTGAAAATTTAAAAAAAAAAATCAGTACCAGACTTTCGAGGTACATATACAGAAATTGTTGTTTTGGAACCCAAAGAACAAAAAAGTCAGGTGACAAAGATGGAAATTCAAAAAAAAAAAAAAATTGAAGGAAAGAGTTATCAAAAGTTTAGGTTGAATATTCAGTATAAAATTTATATCCGGATTTTGTCCGACTTTTAACACACGTACGGTTGCACAATATTTCAAAGGCAGGGTTCGGTCAACGGCACCCGATTGTAACGATATATATGAAGTGGGGCTGCAAAACTTGTCAAGATATAACGAGGCAAATAATTATAATCTATTAAAACCTCCAATATTGGAGAACTATACAGGCACATGGATACATCGAAATGAAGGAAATCATATGTATACAATTTTTCTCATAAAGTATGAAAACACTTTAAAAGTACAGAGATGTATTATCTTAAAAACACCTGGTAAGTAGTGTGGTCAAGACATGTTGCTCTGGTTTGATAAAATTTTCATGAACAGTAAGATACCCGAGGGAGTCAACCAGGCCGTCTTCTGTGTTTTCATCAGCTGAAAACACTGCAGGCTTACAACGAGAGTTACTGAGTGCTAAATGAGAAGGTGACAGACCAAGGCTGACTATTCTATCTAACATTGAGCCTTTGATGGTTGTGCCAGTAAGAATGTAATGAGAAAACTGAGAACCCAAATATCGCTAAAAGGATTATAATGGCATGCCAAATGATCTTGAAGTTGTCAGATATTGAAATTTAGAAAAAAACCCACAAGACTAAAGAATGCATCATATCTACAAATAACCAAAGCAGATCAGGTCATGTCTATGAACATATTTGAGCAAATATATATAACCTTTCCGATTATAGTTACAGGCAATGGTCTGCTTAACGAAACAAAAGTAACTAAAAGGAGGATTTGCTACAAAGCAAATCTGTCTAGCTATGTGCCTACAAAATTTGTATAAATTAAAACGCTACAACTTTTGCTTTTGATTCACTGGATGCAATTACAGCACAAACCTATAAATTGAAGTTGGAATGGCACCTGTACCTATAATAGTTTTGAAGATATTCAACATTTAAATTGTTCAAGTTCCTTTAAGTAGCATGAATTGAAATTCTTCAACTTTTTTTGGTTCATTGGATTCGCCTACATCCCAAACCTGTAAGCAGAAGTTTCAATGACATTTCTATCTCTAATAGTTTTGAAGCTTGTCAACATATAAACTTTTGAAGTGGCCCGAATAAATTAAAATTCTGCAACTTTTTTGTGGTTGATTGGATGCGCCTTCATCACAAAACCTAGAAATTGAGAGAGAGAGAAAAGAATGTCGGTGTTGGTACACAGACATAATTTTGTTGATGCGTTTCCCTTAACTGCTAGATCTTTTACTGTTGGTTAACATCATTAACATATTATACCAACCTACCTGCCTACCCAGTGACCTACCTACCAACATATGTGCTTGTGTGTATGCTAAGTATATCCTGCCAGGTGGAACGTTGTGTGCTCGTTGCCATGCATAAGTCTGACTTTCTGAAGTCTTTCTGACCGTGTGGGTCTTTTTAATATACAAAATTCAAGAGCCTACTCTTATGGGCCATTGTGACAAAATTGGCTAAATAGAGTGTCAATATATCTTTAGCGTTATTGGATATGTTCCATGAAGAAAAACGCTGAACTGTAAGTCGGTTGCCCACATGACGATATAGTTGAAGAAATTCCTAACTTTTTTGGTCAATATTCACAAAAGGGGCAGCAACGGACATGGCATAACTGTGTCAATCATGTTTACCTATACCTTTGTGAAAAAAAAGCCCTTGTATTAAGCTTGCATTGCGATTACACACAGTATTTTAGGTATCTTTGCACTTGTTTTCTCGCTTTAGTTTTCGCTCATTGCCGTGGGGTGCGATTATAACAATAATATTTGCTTTGCGGGCATTGGGATCATTTGCAGCCCTCAAGTGGTCATTTGCACTCTCCGCTTCGCGTCGGGCGCAAATGACCACTGTCGGGCCGCAAATCGAATACCAAGGGCCGTACAATGATCCCAATGACATAAAAACAAACAATATTACTATTATTATTATTCATTTAACTTTAGGTCTGGATCCTTTAATAGTTGCTAGGTTAAAATGAACTGGTTCCCGTCGCTTCATTTCATTTGCGGGCCGCAAAATGGGCGCATATGTCATTTGCAGCCCGCAACCTCGCCATTTATGCCCTTTTGTCATGGTGTTATTGTGTAGGTAATACCCTATAAATTAAAAATAATAATAATAAATTTTCACTCAGCTGCGTTTTAATTGATGACAAATTGGTGTAATACTGCACCATATCACTGTATTATGCCAAAGGGGTATGCTCCATTCACTGCGAAAAGTACAAATGTCACGCTGTGCTGAATTGTCCATATCACGTGAAGAAAACATGGGTCATGTCAATAGCATAAACCCCCTTTTTTATTTGCAAAGAAATTCGCAAATAGTACAGATGAAATTCTTGTTCTATGACAATAATATTCGACACCACAGTTAGCTTTTGAACCCTATTTAAATGGAAGGGGGAGGGGATTAAATTTACTGATGTTGTTTTATACCCTGACTTGTATATGACACATATCATTTTAACAGGATATTTTCTGGGATCTCCATATCTGCCCAACGCCAATTACTACTTTATGTGCCCTCGTGGAGTAGGCAATAACGCGTATAATATAAATATAAATACATGCACTTTATACAAGGTCAAGTAAAGTTGTTTGTCAATTACTTAAATAACAAGGAACATTACATAACATTAATTGCAAACACACATTACAACTTCAAACATAACACCAGTTGCTAACGATGTTTGGCAGATTATGTGACATATGAAGTTGCCACAATTAAAACAATGTTAAACATGTCCATATTTTTCTTGCGGACGCGATTCCGTAAGTGGAGTTTGTGAGCATATATTATGACATTGTGTTGAACGAGTCAGTCCACAAGTGCAGTATTAAATAGGTTAACATGAGGTGAAGTTTTTTCACATACAAAGTGTTCAGCAACATTTGGAACTCCACGCCACGGTCAATTTATGAGACCTATGTAGTTTTTTTTTTTTCAGAGTGAAATAAGCAGCCATGCGTACCTACCTATTCATACATTTGAGTGATATTATTTCCCCGTATTTACGCCTCAGGCGCATAGCACTGAGGTGTATTTCCCTACTGGTTTGTGGGATAGTTCCAATAACGGGCAAGCCCCAGGGGCCGGGCGGTAGGTTCCGAGGACGGCTGTACCAAATCCACAGAAGAACCGGCACGAGAAGTCCGAGCACGAGGCTCCATATATAATGGCACAAGATGGAATAGATGCCCAAAACTATCTCGCCCAGATATGGGGGCCCAGTCCTTGCAGCCATGTTTTCTAAACTTAGTTGGCCCGTTTCAAGCGAGTGGTCTGATTGATTTTCTTACGTATGCATTATATATGACTTGTATGTGGTCCTTCACGCAGCGTACGCCACCAGTGTAACATGTCGACCCTTCAATGGGTATACTCGTATGGTGGGAATCGTAAGTTGTGGTACGCTGACCAGATAAGTGACTTCTGATAATGAGGTCATCGTGATTTGTGATAAAACACTGGAGTTGGACACTGTTGCAAACAAAATTCAGGTGCAGATAAGGGGCATAGGAATATACAGTATCCTTACTAAACCCGCAAATATTGTAGATAAAAATACATGCTACATGTCAAGAGTACAGAGAAAAAAGACATAATGAAGTACCTTTAACACGGTTTGCCATAAAACATTGTTACCACATGTTATCAGACGGCAAGGAGTATTACGGCACAACCTACCGATCTAGAATATCGTTCAGGAATATAACCAATAATAAAAGCCATATATATATGTATGACCTAGTACCTTGGCACATTTGAAGCCTGTGTCTTTATTCCTCGAACTCTTGTTATTGACTTGAGAAAGGCATCGTTATTTTCAGAAACTGTTATTATTATTGGTACAGCTTTTTTTCCCATGGAATTTGAACTTGACAAAATGCTCCTGCATGGTTTAAACTTATTTTATTTCTTGAAAGAAAAAATGATTGGGGAGCAGGCAATGCCTGTCAAAATGCTTCTCGTGATTTCTGACACTCGTGTCGGTCATGAAACCCGAGTTTCTGATTCAATAAATCGTGAACGTGAAAATTGCCTTTGTCATTTCTGTGAAATGTCAGTTTTCATTTTCCTTGTGAACCCAGAAAGCAATCAAATTTTCCGCTTGAGTTGTGAACGGGATCTCCCTTACACCCTTTGCCAAAGACATATAGGTTCTCGATACACCTTTCTACCAAACAACGATAAAATTAGTCTGAATAAACATACAGTCCTGATATCCATGGCAATTGGAAGCCGTAGTGCTCAAATCTTCTCAGTGGGGGAGACTTTCGTGAAATCGTCCATATAAAAATATTTAAAAACAAAAAACAAAACAAAAGCCCTCAAAAAAAAAACAAAAAAAAAAAAAAAAAAAAAAAAAACCATCCCTCAAACACACACACACACACACACACACACACACACACACACACACACACACACATAAATATATATATATATATATATATATATATATATATATATATATATATATATATATATATATATATGGTGCCAGTAATTATTCACGCATGTTTCGGTGGGGTCATTCAGAAGGATGGTCCCATCGATAAGTTGACGTTCCCCAATACAATGAAACCTGTTTTGAAAGAAAAAAATCACTAGAAACCCCACAGAGTATATATACTATAGATTCAATCAACTCGCACTGGATACCATATAGCAGAAAGCGTTCGCTTCGCTCACTCGTTCTGCTATATGGCATCCAGTGCTCGTTGATATACTTCATGTCGTCTGCAAAGCATGCTATAAAATTTTCATCTCATGTTTGGGTCGATTTGTACATTTCAATACACAAAGCAAAAATAAGAACGACGCTTGCAGACAGTTTTACTCCTCATCAACACAATTACCTATGAAACCCGAAGATTACCGATACCACCGGGAGAGTACCGATACATCAGATCGCGGCACTGTAGCTTTTAGGCCTATATGATACGGTATTTATACAAACCTGTTATAGTACTAAAATCGACCAAAACATGAGATGAATTTATATATATGGTGTCAGTAATTATTCACGATTGTTTCGGTGAGGTCATTTAGAAGGATGGTCCCATCGATAAGTTGACTTTACCCAATACAATGGAACTTGTTTTGAAAGAGAAAATCACTAGAAACCCCATAGAGTCCCAAACATAATATTTTTATATCCTTTTTTAGTATTACCTATACTGCAACTCCTTCTGTGTACTAATTTGCCCTAAAAAGCCTCATTCAATAGACAAATGATAGAGATGCCCTGTAAAATACCCAATCACTAATTCTAGTCAGTAATATTGGTTGGTCTCACTACCACATCCCTTGATGTGATTAGACCGATAAAGCTATATTTATGTCCCTATCCAGATTTGTATTTGTGTCTTTTTGCCCAGAACCACTTCCTAGTAGTCAATATCCTATTCCGCAGTCCGAACTGTTTACTCTCCATAAGCTAACCTGTCCCTGTCTAAACTATATACATATGGAATTACTATTGTCCATATTACACACGTTCCTCTGTAAAATTTTGACATAGGCTGTATCAGCCAAAATAAATTAAAGGGTCTTCAGCGGGTAACTACTCAACATGTTTCGGAGCCTTTTACCCGTACATGTTTCTCTGAGTAGCGGCTCCTTGTCTAAGCTAAATATTCAGCAAAGACAACCCACATAATAAAGAATAAATATGAACGTGGCAAATGATGAATTAGCTAAATACGTGAAGTTTTGCTTATAAATGCAGAGCTTCAATATGAAAGAAGAATACCTGTCAAACGAACCATAATTACTAATTTTGTATAGTACAGGTTCAGATAAGAACAATTTGACTTACCCCTGAACCAATATGTACCCTTTCTAGCTGGACAGCTTATCCTAGTTAAACCACCCGCCAGTGTATAACTGAAGTGGAAACAAGCTGGGGCCTCATATTCAGTCCCAGTGATAGTAAAATAAACAGTTGCAACTAGACCCACCTGTACAAACCAAGGGAAATCCCAACAAGGACTGCAACAATGGACATCCTGCACCAGAAATGTAAAACACACTCTGTGATGACACCTACCCCTCAAACAATTAAGCTCTATCTAACAGCCAACCCTGAGTCAATGTATCAACTTAATGTGTCAGGTTTGTGACATTTGAGAAAATACTGTCAATTTTGAGTAAATGTGCATTTAGGCATGTCAGGAAAGAATGAAAATCATTAGCATTTATGTCAAAAACATGTTATCAAAACAATTTTTCTTAACAGGATTTTGAGTATAAACATGTTTACAAAGTGTCAATCGTGCCTGACGCCACACTGTTTGAATCTTACAAGTTTTGCCATGTACATCAAAATTCTTGGTCAGTAAAAAGGATCAAGCTATATAAACTACACTGACCCTATCGTGCATCTAACCAACTATATTTGTCAGAAATGATTATCCTTGCTGTCTACGCATAGATTTTGTGGCCAAAAGATGGAAAATCACGGTGGGGCCAAATGACCAAATTTTGTTTACTTAAGAATACATTTGGCATCATCTTCTGAAGTTAAATGTTAATCCTTATGAAACTTAGCAGATTGTGAGATATACCATAAACATATCAAATTTGATTTTCATTTGACCTTGAAATGACATTGAATACCAAAATGTAGCTGTAAACAGATTTCTATGCCAATTTTCACCTAGATATTGATACATACACTCAAAACAACCATTTTATTTGAAAACAATGAAGTCTGAGGATTATCAGGAGAAAATCTTTGGCATATAACCAAAAATTAACTGATCTAGAAAATTCTCCGTAGAAAAGGTATTTTTCCCATATATCAGATAAGTTTCGAATTACCACATTAAAATATGTCCACCATCGGATGCACCAATAAGAGTAGATGATTTTGAGAAAAAAAAACAAAAACAAAAAAAAAAAAAAAAAACGTTCCTGGGAATTTGTTTGATCTTTGTAAACTTATATCAATTTGAAGCCTCGTTTTCAATTTTTCAATCAAAGCAAAATCCAGCAAGGGGTTTATGGGCTAAAATTTGAAATGGACGTGATTTCTTTCAAAACATAAGATTTTTGGATGATTTAAGAAAAATCTAGAAAATTAGCGCAACCTTCGTGTTTCAGCTATTTTATATACAGTATATATCTGTTATGTAAAAATGGAATAACCTTTTAGAAAAAAAACACCCGTGTACAATTTTTGTCAATTTCTGGGCTAATTTTGAAAATATTTTTAGCATAAAAATGACCTATCCAGATCACTAAAGTTACTGTCGTCAAAGACACTCCAATGTCATCTCTAGGTCACTGAATATGTCTACTGGTATGCTCTATCAATATACCAAGTTTCATCAAATATAGATTTCTCTACCATAGATGCCAGCATGTCACCTAAACATGGCTATTGTAATGCCTATTTTAAGGTTCATTGGCCTCAGTGTGAATATAGTGTCGGAGCATGTATCATGATTTTAAGTCCCGTGGGATTTTGATGAAGATTTTATGCCACCTATTCAGAAATGTTATTTATACCCTCAAGAACATAAAAAACCATGTTGGCACTTTGCCAACCTGTTAGGTTCAAAATGGCCGCCATTTTCCAAAATGGCTGCCTAACTCTAAACATAATGATATTTTATGTTACATAATGTGTCTGAAGTGTTCGATTTAATAGATCTAAGAATCAAATATTAACCTTTTGTCATCCAGGAACATTATTCATGTCTTTTACCCTAAACCTGAATATTATTAGACACCAATATTTAAAATATCTGAAAATTTTTATCTATATTTTCCTTGTTTCTTATAAATGTTTAGTGTTAAAATAGTTGATTTAAATTTGGCCTTTATTTTAGTTGTTACTGGCATCAATGAGGGTATGTATAGCACTGTAGTTATCACAATTCAAGATAGCCACAATTTCCTCAAAATGGCTGCCCCACGGCCACTCCCCCCCTCCCGCCCCCACAAGCCACTATGTCATTTTACATAAAGAACCAATATCTCCAACTAACATTATCTAAGAGTTATAAATCTTACTCCAACCTGATGTAACAACATTGTGTCATGATTTTTAATCTTGAAACTTAACACCAGTTGTTACCAACCAAATTTCAAGATGGCTGATATGCTAAAAATTGCATGCATATAATCTATGCATCAAAACTTATGCCTCTTATTACCCTTTTAGTCTAGATCAATACTTTTTCCTCATCTGATCCAAGATCATCAGTTCAAATCATTGTTCCCTGTTATAACTTACCCGTTGTTTGAATGTATTTTGCCGGTCTGTATGGTAGTATTGGTGTGCTGACAGAATGATTCTCTGTATAGTAGCTAAAGTGGTGGTCCAGGACTAATGCATGGTGCTGGCATGCTGATGGGTGAATCTGCATGAGTTGACTGCTTGGATAAAGAGTGTCCCAAGTGCTTTTAGATTACTTGCTGAGTCTTCATTTATATTGAAAGACTGAACACATTCTTGCCATAATCCAAGCACATTTATTTGCACAAAGACTTTTTTGCACAATGACTATAGCAAGGCCTCTATATATTCTTGATTAACCCCATAAATTCTGGGATTTAGTCCTCTAATTGCCCTAAGAGTGGCCAACTATATAGAAAGTCATCTCCTTTCATGTCTTCAATTAACTTTTGTCCACAGAAAACATTTTGAATAACAATTATAGATGAGAGCTAAACAGAGATAATATGCCCCATGAATTTACAGCTTTTCAAAGCATGGAATAGGTGTTTAGTGCCCACCTCATAATAAGAAAATAGCGTTCAGATAAGGTTTACTTTCGGCGCCCACAAAGTTTTTTTTCCCCAATTCTGCAATGTTTTGTTGTTGAGACTTTGCAGGTGTCATAATACGGTGTAACTGCACCAAACATTTGATGAAGCTGTGATGAATCTTTCTTGAGATATTATGGTAACATTGTCCACTTCCTTCTCTCTCTCTCTCTCTCTCTCTCTCTCTCTCTCTCTCTCTCTCTCTCAATATGTTAAAAGACTCTACATAGACCAATGCTCTGAAACCTGTACTATTCCAAATTGCTTTGTTTGTAATGAGGATTCATAAAGTATATTTGTATGTAATTATGTTATCTTTGTCTCAGTCAGTTCAACTGTCCTCAAACACATGTGGTGCTTTGTTCTGAAGCAAGGTGTTAATTTACCAAGTAAATTTATGTAGGTGGCCCATGCGAGAGCAGATGTTTTCATCTTTAGCTGGGTCATCCTGACTATCTGTTCTCTGTGGTAATAGTGTACTATTTATCCTATTTTTTGTTTTGCATTTGTTTATATACATATTTCGGTCATTATTACCTAACAATTGAAATGTATTGAATTTGTTATTGAATAAAAGAATCTGAATCTGAATCATGATCAGAGAATGTCAAATAAATACTTCAAAAGTTTTATAACAAGTTTCAAAATAATGAGAGGAAGCTGGTTTTCAATAGAAACATAGTCCTTTATAATGTGCATCTGTTATGAAATTTGCTTTTTTTAATAATTTTTTTATTGACAACAGAAAATTATAATGTTCATAAATACCCTGGTTTTGTACACTATCTGAATCTGCCTTGATTCATTTCACGCTCTCGGTCAATGATTAAAAATTCAACCATAAAACTAAACATACATTATTTTTCTTCTCTCCCCAAACCTATCACCATAATTTGTTTCAGTGAATATTCAATTTATCATTATTTTTAGCATTTATGATATTATGGTAACATTGTCTCCTTGTGGGCCACTCAGACGGCCTTGAAATAAATACTTTAAAGTTTCGTACAAAGTTTATAAAGACCAAGAGGATGCTAGTTTTTAATAGGAACCTGGTCCATCAGAAGATGCATCTTGGACAAAAATTTGGTAAAGGTGAGATCAAAATTGTTTGAGATATCGCGGTAGCATTGTCAGGGTTGACGCCACTCAGACGGCCTTCAAATAATTGCTTTAAAAGTTTCATAAAAAGTGAAGAAATAATCAGAGGAAGCCTGTTTTCGATAGGAACCTGGTCCATCATAAGGTTCTTCTGTGACAAATGTTTAGCAAAGCTATGGTGAATATTTTTGGAGATAATATGGTAACATAGTCCCCTTGTGCGCCACTCAGACGGCCTTGAAATAAATTCTTAAAAAGTTTGATTAAAAGTTTAAAAATAATAAGAGGATGCTAGTTTTAAATAGCAAACTGGTCCATTACAAGTTGCATCTCCGATAAAAATTTGGTACAACTATGGTGAATATTTTTTGAAATATCAAGGTAACATTGAAAAGATGGCTGAACTGATGGACTGACGATGTAGGGGATGACAATACCCTCCAGCACTTTACGTGCCGAATGTAAAAACATACCAAACTCTATTAGCCTATTCTCAGCCAGAGAGGGTTAAACACCCAGGTAACCACTAGAAAAATGTCAAATCTGGGCAGTATCTAACAGAATGGAAACTTTTATACTCAGAATTTATGTGTTCAGAAAATGAAATTTTCTAAATTTGGTCAAAAGGTTCCCCCCACCCCACCCTCAACCCAGTACATTCATCCCACCTAATAATAATGCAAGGTGCATCTCAGCTTATCCTACTAGCTGGTCATTGCCATGAACAGCACATGTAGAACAGTTCACATATCACTTGTGTACTACAGTTTGATCTTGGTGAACTTCTTGCCTGTGGCTCAACTGGCATAAATGATAGATTTTGGATGAAGTGCCAAAAGTAGATCCAACATATTGATGACTGGAATTATGATGAACTGCTTTCATCTTCATGTTCCAACTGAACAAGCCAAATGCTAAGGCAGACTGCCACTGTATATGGCAATCATCAGATACGGCCAGCTTCCACTGTGTAGGACAGTCACCAGCTGGACACCGCAACTCACAATATGAGAGTGACAATGATGAAGATGAGAATGATGATAGTTAAAATAGCTATCTTAATCACACAAGTATGAACTTGATAATGGAGATGACGATGTCATTTAATGTAGCAAGACACTTTAATGTGTCATAATGTTGTTTCAATGTTCACTCACAGTACGAGTGTGACAATGATGAAGATGAGAAGGATGATAGTTATAATAGTTATCCTTATCATACAACTATGAACTGGATAATGGAGGTGATGATGTCATTTATTGTAGCAATACACTTTAATGTGTCATACATAATACTGTTTCAATGTTAGCTCACAATATGAGAGTGACAATGATGAGGATGAGAATGATGATAGTTAAAATAATTATCCTAATCATACAAATATGAACTATACAATGGAGGTGATGATGCCATTTATTGTAGCAATACACCTGTTTCATAATACTGTTCCAATGTAAACTCACAATATGAGAGTGAAAATGATGAAGGTGAGAATGATAATAATTTAAAATAGGTCCCCCAGTCACACAGGTATGAACTTGGTAAGGGAAGTGATGATGCCTTTTATTGTAGTAATATACCGGTGTCATAATATTGTTTCAAAATAAAGTCGTTTATCTCGGTTCGGTTTACATTCTTTTGATCCAATGATGTCATACTTTTAAGACAAATATGAGCCTAAATTGACTAAGATTCAATTTGAAGATAAAAATCCAACTTTATAGCCGGGAGTTATGAAAATAAATACCCAAATAAGGTGCTTTATACTGCAAGAACCTTTGAGGGACCTGTAATTGGACAAAAATTAGAAATTTGGCAGCCATTTTGAAAAATGGCGGCCATTTTGAATCTAACAGGTTGGCAAAGTGCCAACATGTTTTTTTCTGTTATTTCAAATGTATTTAACTTTTATGAGTAGCTTTTATAAAATCTTCATCAAAAGCCCACGGGACTCTATATGCCCCCACACTAATAGGTCAAATTACCGCTGAATCTACCATTAAAATGCTAAAACTTCTTTCATAGTACATTCGATACAGTTATAACACTAACATATAGATTGAATTTGGAATGGGGCATTTACGTGCAATTGTTTTGAGGACATTCAAGATTTTAATTTTGTGTATTTAATTTGCATAAATTTAAATGTCACAACTTTGGTGTTCTTGGTTTATTGGATGCCCTAATAAGATAAGACAATAGTTCCTTTAGAAGGCAGCACTTGAGAGTGACAATTTACATGATAAAACTTACTGGTACAACAACGAATCTCTCTGAAGCTTTTGATAAGCAAAGGGCCAAATTTATGCACATAAATACTACTAAGTGCTGCCACCCGGGGTCTTTAATACCACTATTATGCATGTAGAGAACTGACTTACCCAATAGTCATAGAGGCTTTCGGCCTTGGTGAGCATAGAGTTATGTCAGGTCCACTGAACCATGATTTGTTATGTCTAAAAAACCTCACTTATTTTTTTCATAACCATTTATTTATGGATGGTTAGTCATGGTACGTTGTAAATTTGTGGTCTACAACTGTGACAAATTAAGTCTTAGCGAAGACAAGCTCCACTTGCCCAAACGTTTTCATCGCAACCTCTTACTTGCGGTTGTATAATAATAATAATAATAATAATAATAATAATAATAATAATAATAATAATAATAATAATAATAATAATAATAATAATAATAATAATAATAATAATAATAATAATAATAATAATAATAACCCCCGCGAACGAGGAATTTAAAATGTCATGTGTACATCAGGATGGTTACATAAAACTTAAAGTATAAAATCAGCACCTCATTCATCTATACAACATGGCAAACATAATTAAAATAAATAAAATGAAGAAAACTGAACCTCATTAGGTAGGGCCTCCCCCGATGGGCTGGGCCGACCCGAGAGCCCAGGAAAGATTATATAGTGCCCTCGCTTCGACCCCGTCATTGTGTTTTTTGTGAACGTCTCTTTATTCACTGTTTGCTGAAAGTTTAAAACGGTCATTGATCAGTTAAAATAGGGCACCAGATAAGCCTGAGGGTAATGTGCATTTGCTACATAATCATTTGTTTATAATCAGGAGCATTTTTTGGCGGTCTGAGAATGACTATTTCCCGTATTCTTAATATCAGAACTAATGTACGGCACATTATGGACTCGTATAATGATTTTCGAAATACGTAAAGTCACTTCTGAACGATAGATATACAATGTGATGTCTGTCTGGTACATCTGTTACGACAGAAACTAAAACGAACTCAAAGACAAAAAGTAAAGACCTATTTTATATCAGAGGACGAAAAATTGCCATCATTCATGCCATAATGCGAATGGGGTGCAGTCAACTGTGCGGTGACATTTATAAGAATTGGTGTTGTTGACACTCGGTATTTTACTTATTGAGTAAACTTACAAACTGTTTACCATTTTTATCTCCAATGTGATAAGTAGGTTGTACTCAGGAACAAGTTACAGTGTAAGAGTATGTTCTTTGGGGATTTTAATCTGAAAACTCTGCTGTCTGAAATTGATGGAAGAGGGATTACAAAAGTCAAAATAAGCAAATTTTTAGATTTTTTCATAAATACTTGAAGTTTTAGGCTGGTGAGCCTGTTGGCCAATTGTTTCTGCAATGAAACATGTTTTTTAAACCAATAAAGTTGGTTTGGATCTTTGTATGTTAACACGGTAATCTAAATTCTGCGCAGCCAGGGTTAAAACACCCATGCTACCAGAATCCTCGCTGGTTCGGCTCACACCCATATCAATGACTTCCCATTCCTGCAAGATAAGAAACAAAACTTGTTTGGAGATACCTCGGTAACAGTTGAAAGTTCACCCGTAACCCAAGAAGAATTTTATTGATTTCTGATTTGTTACACTGCATGTGTGGCGTAGCATTTCAAGTTATTTGGTTCATGTAAGCGTGAAGCTACAGTTATTTCCATGTGTACAGCTTGAAACCGTTTGGCTGTCTCTAGGTGCCTTCAAAATGATGACAGTTTGAAATGCTAAACTTTGCCATTGTTCAACAAAATCTAAATTTTGTGTAGTGGCCTAATTTTCATAAATTAAAATGCTACACCTTTGGTTCTTCGTTCATTGGATGTGGCCATGTCACAAACTTATAAAGTGAAGCTTGAATGATAACTATCTATGATAGTTCTGAGGCCATTCAAGATTAAGTTTTTTTGTATTCATCTTATGTTCATAAATTGAAATTGTACAACTTTGGTTCATGGTCCATTGGATGCAACTATGTCACAAACTTATAAATTGAAGTTGGAATTGCATCTCTATCTGCAATAGTTTTGAAGCTATTCAATATCTAAATTTTGCATATTCACCTAATTTGCATAGATTAAAGCCCTACAACTTTTGTTCATGGTTCATTGGATACGGCTTTGTGACAAACCTATAAATTGAAGTTGGGATAGCATCTCTATGTTTTGCAGTTTTGGAGACATTCAACTTGTAAATTTTTCGATGCCCCTAACAATCATAATTTAAAATTCTACAACTTTACTGTCCATTATATTGACAAGTGTCACAAACCTATACATGTACATTGGAATTTTGTGTCTATCTGCAATAGAAAGGAAGATATTGAGCTTTTAAAATTTTAATTGGCCGTTATTTGCATGATTTTAAACATCAGGACTGTTCCAAACAACATGCACAATTTCACTGGTAGGTCAGTCACCATGGCAAGTTCAGTGGTTTTCGGAATGATATTGTCTCTGAGAAAAACTCCCGGCAAATTTGGTCATTAAGAAGAAAGAACGAAAGACAGAAAAAAAAAGAAAAAACAAAATGTCTGGGTTCGTACCCAGACATAGTTATGAAGGTTACCTCTCTGGGCTTCAGAGTAATTCAAAGCGGTCTGAGGACGCCAGGGAAAGTTGACTTGAAATGCCTTTGG
Source organism: Hermodice carunculata (assembly GCA_964020975.1). Taxonomy (NCBI): domain Eukaryota; kingdom Metazoa; phylum Annelida; class Polychaeta; order Eunicida; family Amphinomidae; genus Hermodice; species Hermodice carunculata. The sequence continues at coordinate 63,583,896 of OZ026614.1, read as the reverse complement.
GCTTTCGAGACATGATATAGCCTGTGTTGGGTTTACTCACATAGCTTTTAAGGGACCGGGGATCCATGTACAACATGATTGCCCATTATTATCAAGGTTTCACGCCAGTAATTCAACCTGTGGAAACACAGACGAACAGAGCTATCACCTTCTAGTTCACTCAATGGATTACAAACATGTATGTTTTATACACCAAAATGTTCCCAAGAATATTTTACATCAAATAAACACCAGAAAACATGGGCATGAATGGGAAATTTTTCAGCAAATTGCCATGGCAACCAGCTCTGCGAAGTACTACTTGCAATATCATTGCGCGCACACAGTGTTGACTCCAGCTGAATCACTGTGTATACTGGTGCCAGTGTACATACCTTTATAATATTCATGTCAGCTGAAAGTATACATTGTTTTCCACAATCAAACCAAAATCTGCCCTTCCGGGTAGCAAACTTTTTTAATATACAGCCCCTTGCATCCCTAGGCCTGATATTTTATTGGCACTCTCCTATCATGTTACCTCAGCACAGGCATAATTACCCCCATGGAACCTTAAGGATACCTGTGTGGGTAACGGATTTGGCAGTCTGCCAGATTAGGTTGGGGACCTGTGCACAAACATAGTCCTGTCCGGAGACCAAAAAAACTTCTTCTTTTTTCATTGTCAGTTTATGTATAATTGATGTACGGACTTTGTCTTCGTTTAATATTTAGTACCCAACAGTGCACTTAAAGTATTATCCCTAGACTATCTGCTTCTCTTGCCTATTTTATGTACTGATTAAACTTGAGCCCAACAAAGCAAACTTGAGTTTAATTGAATAGACTTTCTCCATTTTGCTGCAGTGGACAGAATGTATATTGACTGGGTGATAAGGAACAATGGTATTCTATTGTCTCTTTACGATTAAAGGGCATTAGTATTTGAATCATGATTTCCTTCAGCACGTAAGTTATGCTAATTTAGGGAATTTTAAATTTCATATAATCAATATCTTTAAAATGATCAAAAAATGGAAATGAAACTTCCTTTAGATTCTACGTGGGTGCGATTGGCCATTTTAGATTTCATGATTTTATAAAATGAAAGATGCTTCACATTTAATTATAATAGTTAGCGTAAATCAAATCCCTGATATCTTAAAAATGTGTTAGATAAAGATATTATGCATATATGCACCCAATTCCACTTTCTAGACACACAGAAAAACTTGTTTGACAACGGATTCTTTGTAATTTTACTTTCATTTGTCCACTCTTTGGGCTTGCCAGCAGACCAGCGTTGTCCCACACATAACCAGTAACCTGTGGGAAAAGAGTTAAAATCAATCGACCAAGTAATCAATCATATTTACTCTTTCCTTTTCTAATTTCACCTACACATGTAATGTTCACCTATACTTTTCAGTTTTCTGGGGCGAACTTTTCTTATGCTGCGCTCAGTGACCAAGTTAAAGGAAAGTCAATGTTTCCAAGGTAATGACTGACTGATGAATCTGAAATTGTTTAAACTGCAAAAGACACTGACAATCAATCATTGATTGGCACTTGCAGAAAATATTTGTACCACAAGTTGTTGGATTTTGATTTTTCCCTAGGCTTGCCAGTAAAAAGTAAATATTGATTTCAGATACATTTGACAAGCATTGGAAAAAGAATTTGTCCGCCCGCGGCATCCTGACTACTCGGTAGCCTATAATTATTACTCTGTTACAAAAGAGAATAGAATGGTAAAAAAATTGACAAAAACCGATGATAAAGAATGAAATTCTAACTTTGGAGGAACCTTTATAAGGCCGTAAAGTCTCTACCTCTGTTGTCACATACAATATTTACAGGAGGAGGGGCCTATCTGTCATTCTGAGGTCCTACAGCCAGACTCTCCTGATTGGATCATCACATTATGAGCCAGGATTAGTTGGCTTAGAATGAATCTTGAAAGGATGTGCAAAGTGCAAAAATGTTGCACATCACTGTAATAACGTTAGATCAAATATAATCAGTAATAGTTCAGCAGTATGATGGAACTTATCTCATTGTTGAAAATTAGGATTGACAAGGATCTATGTTCTCTTGGAGGTAATGTGCATAAAAGTTCTATTTCTAATGAAATTAAGCTGATGCACAGCCAAAGGTGGAGGAATGCTTGGTCTAATAACCTGGATTGATTACTTGGGACACACGCGCAAAAATTATTCTTAAAATCTAAAGACACATCTGCTGATTTACCAATAAAATGTAGAAAAATGTACAACAGATATTGAAACTCCTTTTTTTATGAGAATATAGTGTTTCTGAGATTGTGAGTACCAAGAATAGTCCAGTGGTCATTTTAGGTTGGAGCTGACATTTCAGGGGGATTGTCATATTTGGGATGCTCTGGTCTACTTTTTTTAAGGTTTCCGTTTCGGCTTCATGTACGAAATCATTACAATAGACCCTGGAAAGACACGAGACCTCCTGAAGCAGAATTTTCAAGCGTAATTTGCTGAAGCGCTGACCAAAGTTATTGTTATAATGTGTCCGTTCTACAACCCTGATTCTTAGTGCCTATCACATCTAAAGTCGATCTACCTAACTCATACTAGTCTGAATTTTCACAAGGAACCCAGATTTGTATTCTTCGTGAAAAGACCTTTCATTCAAGTACTACTATGCCTATAGTTCCACAGAGAATACCCTAGGTCAACAATTTTTCTCGTGGCGCATTTCGCCCAATGCGCGTCGAGTAAAGCTGTTGACTCAGTCCAAAAATTTGCACTGAAAAAGTTAACATTGAATGCAGAGAGCTGTGTCCAATGTGACACAGTCGTGGCTGCCAATTGGCCACTTTGCTGCTTTGGAAATCAATTCTAGTTGATAGATGATCGAATATTACAAGTATTTCAGGAATCCGTGCATGTTCTCACCATAACATGAGAAAGTCTATACTTCATACAAGGCCATAAATTATAAGTTTCATTCACTATTTTGGAAAATGTATCCAGCAAGGTACAGCTCGTAATGCAGTGTCAACAGTTCGACCTCGTTTAATTGTACCCACATGGGCTCGTTATCTGCAGGTTATCCTGAAGGTTGTCAGACTGTCGGGCAACACCCAGGAGCTCCTAAGCGCACAAAAGCTCATTGCGTCTTTAATTTTACGGTCTGGGGTGTAACTGTTTGCCGTGATACATAATATCGGCAGGGTGTAATTAAAATTAATGAACTTTTCTATTGTTTAAGACCATACCTTAATTTCCACGAAAGACCTCCAACTGAACCTTTCTATGATTTTAGACCATACCTTAACTTCCACGAAGGTGGACCTCCAATACAAACTGATGGCTTCCTGTTTTGTGGCCGAGTTTTAGGTACTACTTTTGATGACCAGAAATGACGGACTGAAATTTTGCAATGTTCCTTACACTTTTATCCAAAAAAAAAAACCAAAAAAAAGAAAAAAACAAAAACAAAAAAAAAAAAAAAAAAAAAAAAAAAAAAAAAAACAAAAAAAAAAAAAAACAACCCACCAAGGCAAGAGGGGCATACGAACCGCGGCAGCTTTCCTTGCCTGCTTGGCGTCCGATCTTCTAGGCACTAGTCTGACGCGGCTGACCGCTAGTCCTGTTTGTGTTTTACATGTTGAATCCATCCCACATTGCTAGTGGAAGGAGTCAGCAGTGCGTGTAAACAGGATGCGCCTCGCCTGTCCTTTGATTTTTCTCGCAGGTCCAGCAAAACGCCCATGGACCTGCACCACGTTCCTTACCTAACACATAAAGCACCCAGCAAGAAAGAAAAACAGAAGGAATCTCGAAGTAAAAGTCAGAATGGGTGATAGAAAGCAAACAATAAAAAACACATGTAGCAACTGCACCAAAACTTCACCACCTGATGTGTTGAAGACTGTATACACTTGGGAAATACGTGGGAGAGATGATCCAATGCACAGCGTAAATGGTCTGGCACCATTATGCCTGCATTAATGAAGAGAGAGAGAGAAAAAAGACATCTTTGTAAAAAAGACGTCATGTTAGCCCCCCAAAAATAGGCTTTCAGACAAACGTATTACTCGACAAGGAGACAGTTTAGAAGAGTCTCAAGAACCAAGAAAAAATATTTAAAGATACTATCATAAATTGTTTTCTGATAATTAAAGATCGAAGAGCTAAAACATTTTGGAAAATTTTGAGAGAACTGGAACACATTACTAGCACTCCTAACAACAATCCAAGTGACAAAATTGATGCCAACACTTGGTTTCGACATTTCTCAAAAGTAATGTCAAATAACATCGATCCTCAGATATCATCTATTTGGCAGTCCCGTGAGAAATAAGCATCTCACACAAGATATGTACATTTACTGGGTTAGATTATCGAATCAATGAAAAGGAAGTAGCCAATGTAAGCACAAAACCTAAAAATAATAAATCCTTCTAAAACGACAAGATTCTTAACGAAATGTTGAAGAAATCAAAAGAACTTTTATTGCCTTGATTCTTGAAATTATTAAATGCTGTCTTATCTGTTGGATTTTTCCCATATCGATGGAAAGTAAGCTTTCTCACTCTAATACATAAAGGAAGATTAATAACAGACCCTAATAAATCCCGTGGTATATCCTCAGGTGGTTCTGCTTCAAAATTGTTCTGTGGCATCATCAACTCGAAATTGGAAGGGTATTTTAGTTCAGGATATGTCAAAAACGATTGGCCTCACTCAAAACTCGAGAACTAGCGATCATATTTTGGTTTTAACATTAATAGATAAATACACCAAGATCATCAAAAGCGGAAAATATCGGCATGCCAGCTTCATAGATTTTAAGCAAGCATCTGACGTGGTCTGGCACGATGGTGTACTTTATAAATTATTGAATTACGATACAGGTGGCAATGTGTATAATGTAATAAAAGACCTGTATGGTGGCACATTAACACAAGTAAAATTAAAATGAGGTCTGTCACAATACATCAGCATGAACAATGGGGTAAGGCAAGGATGCACAATTAGTCCTACCCTGTTTAATATCTATATCAATGATCTTCATGATCTATTCTTTTCCGAATGCTGTCCAGTGACGTTATACAACAAATAGTTTAATTGCTTTCTATAGCCTAATGATCTGATTATTCTATTGAAACTGAGTCTGGTCTCCAAAACAGTCTCAATGAATATTGCAAAGATCCTTTCATTTAGGCGATGAAATATTGGAAATCACACGAATGTATCGTTGTTTGGGCCTAAAAATTAAGATGCTTCATTTCATGAGGCCACACAAGCACTAAAGGACAAAACGTGTAAAGCACTGTCATCCTTAAAGAGTTTATATTTCAATACCGATGTTAGTTTACCAATATTACTGAGTTTATTCCACAAGTTGATAACACCAATCTTGACGTATGCATGTGAAACCTGGGGATCTTACGAGATACCCACTGATAAATATATCCTAAATGACGATATTCAAAATCTTAATTTCCCCTTTGACAAAGTGCATTTAAACTTTTTGTGCTTGTGTCTGGGAGTATGTAAAATTCAGCTAATTTTGCGATACTTAGCGATCTTAGAGAATACCCTTTAGTACGCAAACATTTTAAACCCAAATGTGTAAGAATTGGCATCGTATGGTACACATAAAACCAGACTTTCCCATATAAGATCGTTTTCTTTTTCAAGTCAATTATATTAGAACTGAAAAATAAATGGTTAACATCTTTGAGACACACATACCAATCATTTGGCCTTGCAAAAATGTGGGAAAATATCGGTTGGCTCACAGCTGACTTTCCGGCTAAAATATTCTAAAAAGATTCTGTATAGAGTGGAATGAATCTCTGCAAAATCTTACAGGGCTGGATGAAAAGTTAAGAACTTACACAAAAGTTAAGGAAAATTTCGAACTGGAAGAGTATTTAAAACCGATCCAAGGTACAGTGCTAAGAACAATTATTGCCCGTTTCAGAATCAGTTCACACAACCTAAAAATCATGACATGGAAGACCGCAAAAAATCATTAGAGGAAACATTATGTGGAACTTGCAATGTTATTGAGGACGAAAATTCATTTAATTAAAACTTGCAGATATTTTGTAAATGAAAGAAAATGTCTTTAAAGTAAACTTGCATATATTTTCCCTTTCTTCTCCGATATGGACTGAACTGAAAAATTCACATTTATTTAGGACTTTAAAAAAACCAGCTAAAGTACAGCCATTATTCTTTAAGGTAGCGGCGGGGATTGAGCTATAACGGCAAAATCGTGACCCGACAGAAAATGAGTTTTTTCCATTTCCGTAAAGTTTGGCACTTTAACTTTCTTGTCACCAAACATGAATACTAAAAAAGCAAAATTTATGTGATAAAAAAGGGAAAAAACATGACCATGTTTTAGCCGGCTGCAGCATGAGCATGTCTGGTTACAAATGTATGCTAATTAGTCCGCCAAAGTTTGGATAGCAGTCGGCTGCTTTCCACAATCCAGGACCGTAGCAACGACAAGCGACCAACTGTGACATTTTGAGGTGCGCTCCTACCAATTCTTGTATAAACTGCTTGACAAGATTAGGACAGATTAATGGGTTTGTTGTGGTGACCAAATGGCCATGTAGATAATTAAATCGATGGGCTCATGTTTTCCTTCTCAGTGTGATTAAAAAAAAATTAAAAAGTAAGGGACGATAAAAGGTGACGATTGTCAAAACGGCACCTGGCGATGGACGTGAGCCTCAGTGTGTTTTCAATGAAGGCGATTTCAACCTATGCGTAAATCGTTACTAAGAATCATGGCATTGTATACATCATAAAGGCTTACAACCCTTTCTACAGTCTTGCCCTATCCAAGACCAATTTGCTTTTAATGTTTACTGGCAAAAAATACACATGACGATCGAGGAATCCTAACACTGGACCACTTGGCTATAAATATGCCGCAAACTATAAAAGCGGGGATTCGATTCAGCGTAAATAATTATATCTGCCTTCAATAATTATATGTCCCTTTACCTGAATGTGAAACAGTGAATAGCATTAAATGTTAACCTTGAAGTAAATTTAAAGAAGCACACGCCTCCACTAAAACTGGTATCGTCTGTAGCGCTGTCCCATTTTGTGGAACTGGAAGACTGGCACATTGCACATGCACGGACTTGCCCACTTCATACGGGCGTGTTTCGAAGTACACTGAGCGAGGGGACAGAAAAAAAAAGCTTAAAAAATTTGACCATCAGGGGGATAAAATAATCAGATTACTGTTAAATGACTGCGAAAAGCGACTCTGCACTCTGCTTTTAGCTCGTTGATCGGTCACATAAAAGTATTTTGTCTCACTGTGCGCGGCATGTTCCGATACCACTCGCCCGCACCCACCCATCAGGAAGTTTCGGTTTTGTGTCTCGATCAGTTTATTGCTGTTCAAGGGTGAGCCAACTATCTTTCAGTGGGCTAGTTATCTCCACAAAATAAAAAATATGTTACATGAGTGGCAAGGTTTCGAATGGCAATACGCGAGAAAAACGTGGCAAAGTGAATGGCATTCTTTATCACAAGGAAGGCGCTAATATGTGGAGGAACCAATGAAATAGGCTTGTCGTATTCTATTGTGCTCCCGGCAAGAACAAAACAAAACAAAACAAAACAAAAAAAAAAAAAACAAAAAACAAAAAAAAGCGCACAAGCCAACGCCACGAAGAACACACTGCCACACGATGCCCATCCCTTTCTCAATTTTGTGGGAATTGGAAACTTTCTTTACTGCCAGACAGACTCGCTCTGCGTAATTGTTAAATTGCGCTTGAAGTGCATGTCGCCAGGCAAGCAAACACAGTCCGTCTTAGCAGGCAAGAAAGTTTTACCCTTGCGCACGAAGGGTAGCGTCATCACCTTACATCTGAGCGTGGTCTGGTGCATTATAACTAATATTGATCTATGTAACCGTCAGGGTCTGATCAAAGACTACTTCAGCAAATGAATGGATTAGGTTTTTCAATCTAGCAATACAGTTTCATCACCAATACAACGTTGAAACTAATTGATTCTCAACACATATGAAACATTCGCTTTGGGTTTTTTTTTTTTTTTTTTGTTTTTTTGTTTTTTTGTTTTTTTTGTTTTGTTTTTGTTTTTTGTTTTTTTGTTTTTTTTGTTTTTTGGTTTTTTTGTTTGTTTGTTTGTTTTTTGTTTTGTTTTTGTTTTGTTTCTTCTTTGAAGTATAATTTATCCTGGGAGTGTTTGTTTATCAGTAACAGGACTATTGTCTTAAATGTTACGTCACGATCATGACCGCCTATCTAGCAATTATAAGCTACATTGAAGTCGGTGACTGTGCTGAAGTCTGATTTACCCTCGGACTCAGTCCTATCCATATTCCTGGTCGTCAACACTTTTTTTCACATTGTCATCCATCTGCTTCCTTTTCTTCCGTGATCGTGGCATGTCGATTTTTCCAACTTTCTTTTCGGTAAGGTCGCAAGTAGTCCAAGACACTGAATGGCGAATGTCCCATCCATGCCGTTAATAAAGCCATGTTGTTCTTTGATCCAAGGTGGTGAGAAGTGAGTGAGCAACTCCTGCCTACCGGGCTCCTTCTGAGTAGAGCAAGCTGTGAAACTGCAACCCGTTTGTTCAAGCGGCGCCATATGCAAACAATGTTGCTAGGGTCAAGGTGATGGCACCTTCGGGTCACGTGGCTAATCCGCTTTCGAATCCCCCTTTGAAGCTGTCCCATTCACGTGGAAACCCGAGTGACAAGCTTTCAAGTGTGGCTGCATTTGATGTCATTCGGGTAAAAAACTGCTTTTTTAAGCCAATAAACATCAGAATACAGAAAATAGGTACGTTTTGAAATTTTTACACTATTGTCATTTTCATTCATAATGTTACTCATGTGAGTGTGTGTGTTTGTATTGTAGATTAGTGTCCGTGTATGTTGACATGTGCCCTGTCTTATTGACAAAATGCCATGTTTGTATTTTGGATGATGCGAATTAAGTTCATTCATTCATTCATTCATTCATTCATTCATTCCTTCATTCATTCATTCATTCATTCATTGGAACTTGAGGTGCAATGTGTGTCAAAACCTTATATTCCTCTCAGCTTTTGCAACCAGCAGCTGAATCGAGGGTAGTTTACCACAATACATTCACGTATTGATGGGGTTGAGTTTTTGCAATGGATATTGGATAAATAAAGTCGCAAAATATTGAATTTTACATTTTTTTAATTCAGTAAAACTCAAGCAATAAGAGAACAGAGGACCTTTACAGCCACACCTCTTTATCAGGCAATTACAGGTAGGATAATATACGACATATCACAACACAAAGAAAAGACCAAAGAGTTATTAAATAGCATGCAATACAGGGTATGTACATGTATCCCAGAAGCCGTTCATTTAATATTCAAGTAAAAATAATAATACAAGTAATGTTGCAAAGAACTTGACTCCTTTGTCCTAAAAGTAGGACGCAAACAACAGAAGGAGAGGTGTGTGCCAGGAGACATTATATACAACATGCAACCAGCTGGTGAAAACAGTGGCAAATCATCTTCCATTAAAGTGTACCAGTTAAAAGTAATTAAAGAGCATTAATAATGGCGATATCGTCAAGTGTTTAGCGATGATTGTATTAGTTAACCTTACTCTCACTACAGGCAATAATGTTTCATGAACAAGGTTTTGCTTTCATTTGACGTCAACTAATATTTTAAAATTTAATGCAAAAATATACAATTGGCGACTGACCGATATCACACATATAAATGAGCTTTGTATTTGTATCCACTCTATCTTTACATTCAATACACATAAGTACACAAACTTGAAAGATATGATGGACTCCTGACAGAGGTAGATGCAGTGACATACCTTACTTCTCTCAAAAGGAACGACAGTGGTGGTCGTGACAGCGGACACACATCACATACAAAAGCATGGCATTTTATGACCAAGTATCACTTTTATGGTCGGAACAAAGACTTTATTTTAATTTACATGAAATATGCACGTGATAATGATGTGAAAACAATGGACAATAAATTACATCACAAGGTATCCTAGCTATTAGGCTTCTTTGTAACATTTGAAAAGTCATGTGTGCCAAGTGAACATAAAGCTGGCATGTCATATTTCCATAAAAATTCCAAATATCCTGGGCATATTTGTGTTGTTATATTGTGCTTTCTCGCAACTTTCCCCGTTTCCATTGAAAACCTTCCCCATTTCTAAGTAATTCTAATTCAAAATCCGAAAATATTTCACAATCTAAAAATCAGACTATTAAAACAGTTGAATTCCCATTCGCCAAAAAGATAAATAAAATAGAAATAAAAGAGTAAAGAACAAAAAAAAACAAAAAAACAAAAAAAACCCTAGTAATGTCTAACCTTATTTTTTTAAAAAGCTGTAGCCTGAACAATGTGAATTATTTATATCTCAAGTGAAATATACAATACCATGCATTCAATTGGAAAATCTTACACCTGTATTAACTGGCATCAAAATACAAATGAATAACATATTTCTGTAGTAACTGAATAATGTACATTTTTTGAGGGGGGGGAGGGGGACTAAATGAAGTTGTAATAACAAATAACAATGCAATGGTATATTATTCCTCGTATGGCTGACGCTAAGATGAACTAGCTGTGGTATACTGGCCACCATGTAAAAGGATGTTAATTTCATTCTGGAATTCATCGTTTATGTATAAATATAGATAAACAGATCTGGTATGCACATCTGACCAAAACTGGTTTTATTTTAATTGACACATTTTATGTACAGGTACCCTCTGCTTATATGCTCGAATGTTCACTTGTGTTGCCTTCGTAGTTCTCGAATTGCTAGCAGGAATTATTTTCAAGTACAGACTAAACCTTTATTCTATAAGCATGCCTACCCTTGGGTTTTGGTTCTGACGGACCACTACGGCTCTTAGTGTGATATTCTGGATTTTCAGTGATTCCCTTTGATGCAATGAATATATTTTGATATGTAGCAATTGATTGCAAATGAAGGCCAGGACATTGTCATCTCCTATTCCTAGACTGGGCGCATATGCACCTTGGCTGTCGCATTGGGTGACCACACTGTCTCCATTTTTATCGTGTTTTTTTTTTTTTATATTTCACTTTTAAGTTTTGTTCTGTTTTGATGGTTTTATTTATTACAGGTTCGTGGATTATTTCGAATAATAGAGTCAGTATATCATGGGTCAAGACTTATAACTGACTATATATATGCATTATTGGTATAATATTTTATCTTGTCTGCCTCCCAATTCATGGTTATTGCAAATGCAATTTTACTGCAAATTATGACGGGGGGGGGGGTTACTCTCAGAATTGAAGCTATGACATCGTTAAAGATCAGATGACAAGGCCGCAATATTTTATAAACATGATGTTTAGGCTGGTATCACATTTACGTGGCAAAATAAGGCTTGTGCGTGGGTGTTATGTGTTCTTTTAATAACACAACCGTGACAACGCAGCATTTAAGTTTCAGCAACATCATTCTTGTTTCTTGCCTCCACCCGTCGAGGTTTTTCTTTTCAATTTTTGCTGAAATCTGTACTTCTTTAAACTAAAGATGATGAAAACACAACAAAAATAGGATTTTAGTAATTGAATCAAATTTGTTCATTAAACAGAACTTGTCCGCAATAATTTACAAGAAAGGAAACCCAGCTTGTAATTTCACTTTTTATGTATAGTGCAGCATGTTGATCAGAAAATCATCACAAAAAATGTAATGATTTCATTTAGCTTTGACTTTTTTTTTCCTTCGATATTCATTATCATAAACGAAAACATAAAAAATTATGACGAATTCGGCCAGAATACATTTAGTAATCATGAGCCATTCAGTCTTTATACACGCGCTCAGGGCACCATATGAATTGATTAAATCGTGTATTAATGAGAATGATGACGTTACTTGTCTACATGCCTCTGGTATACGTGTATTTTACTTGTGCATGTCGACATCCCGAGTACGAAGTACGTCCGTAGTTGTGTGCGATAAATAATTGATATAAAGATATACAATGACGTGAAATATTTGCCATCTCCAGGAACGCTGCACGGCTGTCAAATTGTAATTCATGAGCTAATGATATGAAAGCAGGAGAGCCTACTTGACGTTATCATATTTCTTTCTTTTCTTTTTTACAAATTGTAGCTGCCAGTACCACATTGCATTCATTCCATCTAAACACAAACGAACTCTTTTGTGACAGTTTGACAATTGGTGGTCTCTTCGGCACATGGAACTAGAAAATGGGCAGGCTAAATGTGATAGGAGCTGCCTTATCATTATGTGAAGACTAACTGTCACTTTATATCGACAGCCACAAATGACCAAGTATTTCAAACCTGAATCAGTATGAGCTGGCAGGACAGGGGTGCTTTATGCAGCGACAGGCGCCCAAGGGTGGGTGTGGATAGCTGGGGTCCTCCATCTCTCTATCTCTCTATCTATCTGTCTATCTGTCTGTCTGTCTGTCCGTCCGTCCGTCCGTCCGTCCATCCATCCATCTATCTATCTATCTATCTATCTATCTATCTATCTATCTATCTATCTATCTATCTATCTATCTATCTATCTATCGAATAGTATCCATCTATCTATCTATCTATCTATCTATCTATCTATCTATCTATCTATCTATCTATCTATCTATCTATCTATCTATGTGTGTGTGTGTGTGTGTTTGTGTGTGTGGAAAACGTTTTGTTGGGCCATTTAATACCCTGATGTGTTGGATGTGTCATGGCATGCAATCCTATCCCAAAACTATGCACAATGTGCCGAAAGATGCAGGGATTTTTTATATGTCCTAAGACGTAATTATGAAGCTGTTTAAAATCAAACATGACATCAAGTCTAAACAGTTACAACCTATTTCAGATCTTAAATATGTATGTGTAAAGTGTTGAAAATCTGGTTCATTCCCTTGGATTTTATGACCAGCTTTATAGTCAGTTTCAGCTCTCGTTTGACCTATTTTCCATCTTTTGGAAACAAATCTATCTGTGGACAGCAGTGAAAATCATTTCTGACATGTACATGTAGCTGGTTAGGTGATAGGGTCGGTGCAATTTAGAGAATTTTGACCCTTTTTACTGACCAGGAATTTCGATGTGCATGGAAAGCTTGTAAGATTTAAACAGTTAGACGTCAGGCAAGATTGACACTTTGTGAACAAGCGGGTTAGGACATGAATATAGATTCATCAGTCTAATCACTTCAAAAGAAGCGCTGGGGACACCATGCAATATTACTGACTAGAATTAGTGATTGGGTATTTTATGAGGCATCGATCTGTATTAAATGAAGCTTTTAAGGCAAAAAAGTACAGATAAGAAATTTGCAATACAGGAATTAAAAATATTGCGTTCGGGACTAGAACTATGGGCTTTAAGTGGCGTTCTCTTCCAAAACAGGTTCCGCTGTATTAGGTAACATCAGTTTATGGATGAGACCATCCATCTAGATGACCCCAATATAAGGACTTCGTTCACTAACCACAAGCAAGTGATATTTTATAGAATAGTGCTACATCATTGTCAGGAAAAACGTACTGTGTCTGTCTTCGGGCAAATGTAAGCTACCGTGTGGCGACCATATGGGAACTAAATTTGATAAAGTCCTGAAATACTTAAAGCATAGAGTCTGCGGCAGGCGCCCTTTGCGAACTTGCCGGCGCCAACCAGATTGTAACAGTGATTTCAATGGATGTGACTTCTTTTCATAATTTTTATATTTATTTCAAACCACATATTGGTGTGGTTCACTGTGTTTGATTTCTCACTTTCATGTCGTGGAGGCACCGAAAAATGATCCTGAACCTGCTGTGCCCCTGCTCTCAAGAGGTAATATTATTTGAAAATGATGATGATGATGATAATAATAATAATAATAATTATAATTTTAATAATAAACATTATCATTACGTCTATTATAATTATGATTATAACTATTATCGTTTATTATTATTATTATTATTATTATTATTATTATTATTATTATTATTATTATTATTATTGTTATTATTATTATTATTATTATTATTATTATTATTATTATTATTATTATTATTATTATTATCATTATTATTATTATTATTATTTAATCATAAGAGGGATCCCAGTGAATAGACATGGTTGAAAATATACTCTATGTGTCTCTGCTACTCCTATCGCGGCCATACAACATATTTTGTTGTCCAAAACAGAAAAAAAACCAAGCATTATAATTAGACTGTAGGTGTTTCCTGACGTCATAAAAGCCACACATTTGGCGCACCTGGCTTACAGAAGGTATTCATAAGTAACTGTGGTTATGTGCCGCCTCCTATCCTGCAACAAGGAACTTGACAGGAAGGAGGGTACATTTATATATTTAGCTAGGCAAAATGTGTATTTGCAACGAAAAATAGCAATTTGAGAAAGCAAAGCCTAAGAAAGTATTTTATTAGTTTAAAACATACAAATTTGCATAAAATATTTGGAAATTTTTATTTCTTCAGCAGAAAAAGTGTACTTTTCAAATCTTTCTGTAACAAAATTGATGCAAGTGCAAGGCATATTTCTGTTGCTTTGCAATGTTATTAGCAAGAACACTACTGCAGTGACTCAGGAATGCCTCCTTTTAATTTGCAAAATTATAACGTGATGTTTGACGACACGAAACGTGTCTGTATGAGGCGTCACTTAGTGTAGTTTTGACAAGCAGTCGAAGATCTGCCTGTCAAAATGCACACAGTGATATCACAAACAAAAAACAAAAAAAAAGGAAAAAGAAAAAATATGTAATCCACAAAGGTCGGTATTTATTTTGTCTACCAGTAATCGTGCATGCCTTTTGAACAGTTGTGCTGGCTTTAGGTACGTCCTGGTGTTTGCAATCCTGTCTCCACCTGTTCCTAATATTCATCCGAACTGACATGGTGTGACCTAGCTGTCTGACCGGTCTGGGTGCAGGCCATCGCAATGCATGGAAACGGTAGATGTGCAGATTCCAAAAATTACAGGATATTAATCTTTATATATATATATATATATATATATATATATATATATATATATATATATATATATATATATGTATTAACAATTATTCAGATCTGGAGAAATTTATATTTGTCATGACAACACAGGATTTTGAAATTATATATATTTTTTCATTAAAGTTTGTATACGAATTCGGGAAAACTCGTTGTACAAGTACCCTTAATATGTATGCATGCGTATCACTGGTGTTAAAATTTGGCATCATCATATTGGGATGGTTAGCCAATCGCCATATTACGTATCACGTTGTTTTTTGTTTGTTTGTTTGTTTGTTTGTATTATATCTTGGCAGAATGCCGTATTATTTGTTAATGTACGGTATAGTCAATAAAGTTTATTTCACGATGTTTCTGAGGCCGGGTGACCAGGTATTACCCCTTACTCTATCATAATCATTTGGGACACAGGGTAATGTTGATACACTTTAATCAAAATAATTTGTGAAAGAACATGGTTAAAACTATCGTAATACGACTGAGCAACATGTTGGAGCAACAGAAAATTCACAGCGGAGGGACACAAGCTGTTGCTCCATGAAAGTAAAATCATAAATCAGTTCAACAAATTTTCTCACACATACAACTTTTCTTAAAACAGAAAAAAATTCACGTTTTAAATTTATGCCACCATGGTGGCCAAAAATACAAACAAAGTAACCCCTGTAAAAGTCACTTTTAAATTGCAGTGTTACAGCCATCGCAATTGCAAAATTGTATTCTTTGATATTAAATTTGCAACAAAAATAAAAATGTGATTTGCATTTTAGTGGCATGGGGATAACAAACTCTATCGACTATCTTGGAGATGTTAAATTCTCATTTTTACAATTTCTGTTATTTGAACTTTTTAGGCACAAATCGAGCGTGATAAATTATTCAGAACTACAGCAACAAATTCTATCCCGACGTAAGTACAGTTGATATAAAAAAAAACCAATCACAATATGTGTCCAGGTATTCGTGGTTGCTCCAACATTTATATTTATCATCTGCAACCGCGTCTTTTGCCGTTCGACGAAAGAATATAAGAGCAAAACTGGCTGTCGTATATGAAGCTTTGCATGCTACCTTTCTGTTACCTGATCGTAGTAGGAGCCTGTCATGTGGGCAATCAACATCATTGCCGAAGTAAATATAATTCTTTTGGACGACGGAGATATGAAAGCAGTGGTTGAGCGTATTGTGTCGGCAAGTAAGGCTTTGTTTTCCTGAAGTATCGCAAACCTAACCAACAAATGCTTCACTAAACACTTTGCATATTGTGTAAAAAATTGAGTCAGTACGTGAAGTTTGTGCACCCGTAGGTGTACTTGTCAAAGCAGTCACTGATAGGAACTTGGGCGCTGGTATGTCTTAGTCATTGTACCATATTCCTAGTTATAGACATTGAATCATTTCACCAAAATCTCTTCTTTTGTATCTTTTTTACCGTTTTTATTTGTTTGTTTCTTTAGTATTTAAATTACTTTTTTACTTAGCTTTTTATGTTGTTTTATTTCATTTAATTTTATTTTAGTTTACCGTATAATTCATTTTATTCATTTAATGATTTGTTGATTGATTGATTTGTTTACTTTGCTTTTGCTTGCAATATGTGTTTTGAACTTGTTCTGTAGAGCAAAACGGTTAAGAACTTACGCTGTGTGTCCCTCATCAAAATTGAACATTTGCTGCTGTATTCTTTGTTAGTTATTTTGTCCCTGATGGTCTCGGCTACTTGTCCCTGAAATGACACTTTGAATGTTGGCATGCCGACGAACTCTTTCTGAAAAACAACAACAAAACAATGCATAACGCTCGGGAACGCTTTGCCATCTGATATATAGACAGCCAGCTGACAATGTTTCTTGGCTCACTTACATATACGCATTGTTTTCGAAGTAAACCCCTTTCCTTCGTCACCAATGAGTCGAACGGACGCTTCTGCTGGGCAGGGAATGTTAGGTTTAGAGGTGCATACATTGTAACTAGATTTCCCTATCTGTTTTAATGAATTAGTCCATTTCCCTCCACCATACTGGGTGTTACAGTCCGACATGCAAGGTTCCCAAGGATGTGCAGAATAGTTCTTGAAAATCTTAACTTGGAAATTCTTTGCGCACGTATGCCATATATTAAGGTATATATCTTTACGTTTGCGTGTTCCATCTGGCCACCATTTTGGAGCTATTGATTTGGACACATTTAGTTCCAAAATTTCTGGCGGACCAATAGCGTCAATTGTTATAGGGCTTCCATTTTGGCAAGCAGTACAAGAGGAATCTGTTGACGTGTCTCTCAGAACAAATGGACCTTTGTTCTTTATTTCTCCCCAAGGAAAAGAAGTTTTCACATTGATGTGTGCCACACCCATGGGATGATCTTCGTGGGAGGCAAAACCGGCTTTGCAAAACTTGTCCAGCGTCATGTGTTTCTTGTTTCTATTCCTCGAGGATAGTATCTTACAAGTTGTGAGAAAGCTTGGCATGATAGACATACACGTACCGAAAGCGGTTTCAAAAATATCTGTCAAAGACGGGTTATCCTGCTGAAATGCATCAGACAATGCTTTACAGAATGCCTGTTCGTATTGCTGCATCGCGTGTTGCGTAACTTTACAAATTTGAGTGACAATTGCCCGTACGTTACCACATACCGCTTTCTTGGCCTCCATGTTGGGCACGGAATATTTCTTGGGTGGAACAGGAATATAGAAGTTTGGCAAATTACCACTGTATGGGAAGTTAGAAGCCAAAGACGATTTGCAAGACATGATATCAAGCCATGGCAAACCAATCACTTCCTGGTTGTAACCATCATCACGATTACCCACGATCAAACCAGTAACCAAACCATGGTTGTACTGGTACCCACATTTTAGCACGAGAATGCCAAGTTTATTTCGGGTGTCACACGCTGATTCAACTGAAAACCTTTTGGTCCGCTCTTCCACTTTCCTGGGTAGAGCTATTTGCGTAGCTCTCAGGTATTCCGAGAATTGAGATACGTTCATGGTGATGGAAAATAAACCGTTAGAATATTTGGTAACAGACTCATTTTTAGGCTGATACAATAATGTCACTTGGGCTGAAGTATTCTTACTCCAATCGAACATTAAAGATACTTTTCCTTTTTGGATATAATTAAATAGTCCCTTCTCATCAAATCGAATGTTATTCTCTCCCAGTGAACTGGTAACTTTAATTCCATATATGTCAGTAACCGTGCCATCTTTCGCCCGGGGTCCAAACAAAGCAACCTTGTCACCATCACTGGCTTCAGCCCGTAAAAGTGTTGATTGCCAAGGTGCAAAATATATCAAGGCTTTTTCCAAAAAAACTGCGGCGTCTCTTTTAGTTGTGTTGTCCCGCATTGAGTGGTTGGTGCCCGCGGCTGAGGTGAGTGGCGGTGAGAACGCCAGGGTTGTGTTCTCATGCTGGCTGCTCTTAGACGCCCGAGTGGTGCTCTCTGCTGTACTGGTGACAGGGTCCGAGGATGTCGATGAGGATTTAAATGTTATAACTACGATAAGCACAGCTATTGCAACGGCCAAGAGAAAAGCCAAGATGCCAATGACAACCAGCATCTTCTTATTGCCTGGTCCAGAGTATATACTCCGACGCCTCCTTGCACTTTCAGAGGGAGGCATAATTCTGGGTTTACTTTTATACACCTCTTGTAGGTCCGCGTATGTCTCTGTATTATCCAGATTATGTCCGAGCTCACTAGAATCCACTTGCAGGTAAACATATGCGCACAGTGTAAGCCACTCACTCAATATAATTTTCTTGTTTAGCACGTTTGGCCAACTTGTGGCAGTTCTATCGACGGGGTTTCGTAATTAAATCGTTCTGCAATCTGAAGTTCAGACAAAAATACACGGTACCTGGGATGTATAGACTGACGTCTGCTGAGTTGTAACTGCCTCGATTTATATACAGACTACCACTCCAAAGGGAGGTTAATGAGTGGTTTGGAGTACCACCATCAATGGTCTATGCTGTACACATACAGCACGCTCTTCTTGCTAAACTGGGTTCCACGTCCAAACGACCCAGTTACCACCGTAAAAAGTTACTTGATACACATACTGAGGCCCTTGCAACGGCTTGGCGAGCCACAAACAGAATGTGTTTGAATTCTCACTAGATCGACCAGGAAAAAATGTACCGTAACCTGTCTGCGTACACATTTAGAAAATGAAGCCGGTCTATTCTTGAGGCTCGGGACTGAACGAAAGTTGCAATATAAGGCGAGTTGAGAGGATATGGAATTAGTAGAATCAAACGCGCAGCAGAAAGCCCTGGAGATAAGAGTCAACAAGACAGCACAGGTGTTATTAGTATTTTTTATCGGAGTGAGCAATGAGTGGCGTCCTTGCTGACTTTCGAAACAAAATACTGACCAGTCTGTTGTATTTGTATCTGGCAGAAACTTTCCTTTATTATCCGCTGCCTTTATATGTCAGCACTTATTTGAGGACTGAGTCAACAGTTTTCCTCGGCCCACATTGAGCTCATTGTGCCCAATGCGCGGCCTGTTTACCAGGACAGTTCCTTTTTCAGTCGGACATATAG
Source organism: Hermodice carunculata (assembly GCA_964020975.1). Taxonomy (NCBI): domain Eukaryota; kingdom Metazoa; phylum Annelida; class Polychaeta; order Eunicida; family Amphinomidae; genus Hermodice; species Hermodice carunculata. Next base: position 63,564,279 of record OZ026614.1, on the reverse strand, counting down.
GCAATCTGGCACAAGCCGAAGCTCTTTATAATTAACCCGTATTTTTTATTCTAGAACCATTAAAATTATTTGGATAAAAGTTTACTTGTAATGAGCACCGAAAAAGTTAACGTCATAGCTGCAGTGAAGCACTGAAAGAGTTCACGTTATAGCTTCAGTGAAGCATTGAAAGAGTTATCGTCACGGCTGCAGTGAAAAACTGAAAGAGTTAATGTCATAGCTGAAGTGAAGCACCGAAAACTTAACATCATAGCTGCAGTGAAGCACTGAAAGAGTTAACGTCAGCTGCAGTGAAGCATTGAAAGAGTTAACGTCATGGTTGCAGTGTAGCACTGAAAAAGTTAACGTCATAGCTGCAGTGAAGCACTGAAAAAGTTTACGTCATAGCTGCAGTAAAGCACTCAGAGAGTTAACGTAATAGGTGCAGTGACTTTTTGGGCTCGTCTTCTTCATGTAAGTCTGTTGGATTTCAAGGTGAACACTTAACACTTTCCCGGTCAAACCTGTCTAAAGCCACCAGTAATTTCAAAGATCATACTTTTAATTGAATATTCTTCTTTCTAGAAATGTTTCCAATGGAAATTTCGGGGAACACTTAGCACGATAAAATGCAAATAGTGAAAAGGATTCCTCCTCGCACCACGGCGCTAAGGTGAGCCGTTGAAAGATGTTGACTCCGTACAATAATGTAATTTTTAATGGTTACATGAGCGACAACTTTTCTTGAAACTTAATTGGCAGCTGCTTTAGTTTATTGATGGAATTCATTTACTAATGTAATCTTTACAGACAAGACAGGTACAGCTGATATATCTGAGATGTGGAGTCACAATGCCAAATGGAGTCTGAAAATACCACTCCTGGTTGGCATTCGGCCATATGTTCCCCAAATGAAAAACAGTTGCCGTAGGTGTAAGTTTCCCAAGAAGCCCAGAAGAACACATATTTAGACCGCATAGTATAGTAAAATATTATGAGCCATACGAGGCGTGACGTTTTATTTGTACATAATGTTATGAACCATGCATGGCGTCACGTTGTATTTGTATTGCACAGTATTGTAGGTCATATGGGGCGTCAGGTTGTATTTGCATGATGTGGGATGTTGAGTTTCAAAGTCTTTTCTCTCAAAAAAATTAAGGCGTTTTACATAGTAATCCAAACCGACTTGTGATTTAACTTGGATATCTGTTCTCACGTGCACAAAAAGTAAAATGCTTTGAAATCTACAAAGCGCTTGACGGAAATACCACGGCAGTTTAGATTTTCGAAACCATTTGAATTTAGGAAAACACGCATTAGAGATGCCGTGCGAACACTGTAACTTTACAAATCGCTTTCTTTACAAGTTGCTTTGTACAGAGTCGTGACCTCTTCAGAGACCTTTATAAATAGGGATTATGTCTTGACGTGCAAAGCTAGATATCTTTGCTGATGACAATTCAAAAGAATGTAGTTCACTCAGTTAGGATTAGCCAAATTAGTGGAGCAACAACAAGTGAACAAAACATTAATTAATAAAAAGTCCTATGAGGCAATGACTGCTATTACAATCCCAAATATTTTGAAAAAAATCTTGATTGCAATAAACTACGAATTTCAACATGAGGATGCGATATATATATATATATATATATATATATATATATATATATATATATAAATCAAAATCAGCAAAATGTTCAAACATAATGGTAAACCACACATAAATATTAATTCATGGTCAACGAAAGCATATTGGTCGCATAATAAATACTGACAAGTAACGTTAAATCCTGCACAGTTGAAACTTTGATAGATGCTAAAAAAGTTCTTTTAGATAATACTTTTGTTCAATGCGGTCCATTGTTTTTTTTTTTCAAAAAAAGAAAAAAAAAAAAAAAAAAAAAAAAGGCATATCAATGAATAGCAACTGCTGTCCATTACTTGTTGATTAATATTTAACCTGGCTTGAATTTTAGTATATGGATAAATTGAAAAAAAGACTTTCCAATGGCCACAAAATAATCAAACAATACAAAGTAGTAGTAGTAGTAGTAGTAGTAGTAGTAGTAGTAGTAGTAGTAGTAGTAGTAGTAGTAGTAGTAGTAGTAAATTTGTGTCTTTTCGTCCAAAACCACTTCCCGGTAGTCGTTACCCCATTCCGCAGGCCGAAATCTTTACAATCTATAAGCTAACCTGTCACTCTCCAACACATATAAAACTGGAAGTACTTTTGTCCATATTGCACACGTTTTTCTGGAGAATTGACATAGGCTGCATTCGCCCAAATATAAATCAAGGGTCTTCAGCGGATAACTGCTCAGAACATGTTTCGGAGCCTGTACTCGTACTTGTGTCTCTGGGTAGCAGCTCCTTCTCTGAGCTAAATATTCAGCAAAGGCAACCCACATAATAATGAATAAATATGAACGTGGCGAATGAATAATTAGCTAAATAAAGTTTTGCTTATAAATGCAGAGTTTCAATATAAAAAAGAATACATATTAAACCAAACAAAATTACTAAATTTGTACAGAACAAGTTCAGATATATATATATATATATATATATATATATATATATATATATATATATATATATATATATATATATATATATATATATATATATATATATATATATGTATATATTCTGAACCTGTAATAAAATCGACTTTTTTAATGAGAAATACGTACATTTGGTAAGCTTTGGGTACATGAGCCATTAATTTTCGAATGATTTGTCTTGAATCCCATATTGCACACGTTTGTCTGTAGAATTTTGACATAGGCTGCATTAGCGCAAATGTAGTAAAAGGTCTTCAACGGGTAACAACTCAGAACATGTCTCGGAACCTGTACCCGTATATGTGTCTCTGGTTTCTATATTCTATACTGAACATGTGGAATTACACAGCATAATTTGACACTGCACCTGTAATCATTCATTGTTGAATGGCTTTCCCTACATTATTTCTGTTTGCATTTATTTCCATTTGCATTTGCTACCTTGCATATACATGTACTTTCTGAGTACATTTATTATTTGAAAGATACTATAAGCCCAGCTGGGTTTGCAACTTCCAAGTGTTACTGGGACTTATCTGGATGTACCCACTTGCTTTCATAAACTGTCTAAACTGTCTAAAGGATTGATCACAGTCTTATCCCACCAAGCCAATGATCACTGTTTCGACTTCGCGGGCTCGGTATTGTCATGTGTGCGTCCTTGGTTAAAAACGCCATGATAAAAACAATTATATCCCATTTCGTTTGCTCGTTTCATTTTGAATGCCCGTCCTCTCTGATGTCCCTTTATTTGCACTTTTCGCAGGATAGCATCACGATAATTTTTATTTCTTCATGCAAAATATATCAACAAAGTAACACCCTTTTTGAGACCTGACCTGGCGACCGGACGTATGTGCACATATCATATTATCGTTCATCAAATCCACTTGATGTTATAAGCAGATTAAAACTTTCTTCGTCAGAACACTTTGTTTTTAATGTGCAATACTTTCCGGGGATGAAATGTGTAGAATTGAATTGGTTTTTAATTGTGAACAGACTGATGTCGCTTTTACATGAAAATAGTTTCAAGATTGAAAGCAGTTTGGACTAAACCACATTACGAATTTTCGTGACAAGATGCCTTAGTACTTTGAGACATGTTGCGCGTAACGTTATATTTGTTGATATAACAATGGTTGAGGTAAGCGAAAGTTGAGCAATGTAAAACACAGTAAACTAGAAAACAAAGATTCCCTTGATCTGTCTAAGTGTGTTATGAAATTTTGTACCCTTGAATGGCAGTAATGCATATGCAAACATATATGACACAGATGTAAGGTTACTTTCGATTTAAAAATCTGACTGTAACGTCTCATAGATTTACAGCATTCAAATCTAATGTGTTGGCCTAATTAACATAACACCGTCCATTTAACACACGCCTACCTTAAACATAAATTTAGGTTGGAATGACACCTCTATATTCATCAATATGCAACACTTTCATTTTGTTTATTGGCTGAAGTTTGCATAACGTCAAATCTGACAAGTTTCAGTCACTGTTCACTGGATGCACCCATAGCACAAACCAAATATAAACTGTAAACGTTTTTATGGCATCTCTTTCTATAATAGCTTTGGAGGAATTCATCATCAGTCCACACTTTCAATTTTGCGTTTTGGCCAAAATTTGTATCAATTAGCATATGATTGTTTTCGGTCATCAGTAACTGTATGCGTCCGTAGCACAAACATATTAATTGAAATTGGAACGGCCTCTCTATCTATAATAGTTTTAAAAGATACTCATTCATTTTCAACATCATAATATTGTGTACTGGCTGCAATAAGCATAAATCAAAATCTGTCAGTTTTCAGTCACTACTTAGCGGACGCACCTAAGGCGCAAGCATACAAATTGAAGTTGGACTATTGACACCTATATCTCTAACCGTTTTAAAGATATTCATCAACATTCAGCCCATCAATTTTGGGTATTGGCCGTAATTGCTCGGTGTCTGTGATTAAGCCGACACAAAATACAGTGGAAAGATGGCCGAGAGAGAGAGAGAGAGAGCGAGAGAGAGAGAAAGAGAGAGAGAGAGATTTAGAAATAATATATTGCAGTTTTTAATATACATACAATTGGCTTGCTTTACGAACGAAATATTTCAATGTCCCATACGTCCTAATTTATTAAGTATATCATCATTAAAAATGCGAACGAAAAAACATCCCTCAAACCCCCCAAAACCCCAAAATAAGACTAAACAATAATTTAAGTACAAAAACAAAAACAAAAAAACCAGAAAAACCGACCCCAACCCCCCACAAACAAAAAAAAAAAACAACAAAAAACAAACACAAAAAAAACAAACAAGGAAACAAAGAAACAAAGAAAACACCCCCCCCCCAAAAAAAATCACCACCCACAAGAAACAGCTATGCTACAAGGCACGATTACAAAATATAGCCGCTAAAATTATGCCGAAAACACATGATCACATAAATGTCAACAGTAAAGATTTGATTACACGATTGAAATGGCAAACAACTGAAAAATGAGGACTAAGATAATGCTTCAGGTACAGAAGTCATTGATTTAATTTGTACCAGCTATACGATTATTTCTGAGGATATAAATACTAAAAAAACAGGAAATATTTCACATTATAACGTTTCTGTGTGATGGTGCCGCAGTATTCAATAGTCTCTTCCGGAATTTGTGAAATGAGGTAGCCAATTTTATTAATTCAAAAGTGGATACAGGGTGATTTATTGCAGTTAATGATGTAAATGGGTAATAGCAATTCAAGTTATTGTCTTAACTGTGTATATATTTTACTTGAAATGTTTTAATTTCATTGTACAGTGTATTCTTGGAGCAGACCAAAGGCGAAAAGCTGTTTAAACGGTTTTCCTTAGATAGATATGTAGCTTTTTACTTTTTCCTCTTTTATTGTAGCGACGTGCGTTATGGTTCCGTACGTTATTATCGCTTTATATTATTTACATTTTTCTCAATTTGCTTTTCGAGCTGAAGGTTCAATATACGTTTTAATAATTTTCAACGTCTTTAAGCATTTTCATTTCACTGACGTTAT